>JABAEC010000029.1:50628-156948 GCA_013435705.1 Claviceps paspali
GATTTCTCCACGTCGGTTGTCCCGTGAGGTTAGTCGGGGTAGCAGCAGCAGCAGCAGCAGCGCAGACAGGGTTAGTGGCACGGCGGCATGTGTCTGGTCATGCTCTTCAGGATTCCATGAGAAGATGCTTGACGGCGTCGGCGCGACGTCGCCATTCGTCGCGGCCCAGGACCGTGAACATGCGCGGGCTGCTTGGGGATGCCACGTCGTGTGCGCCAGCCCCGACCAGCCGTAGCGTGTCGTACACTGAGAGCTTGTCGATGTCCTGGCCGTGGAGGGCGGTCCAGATGGCGTCCATGACTTGTAGGCCCTGGCTGTCCCAGAGGTCAGGCTTGTGGAGGGCATCGTCGAGCGCCTCTATGACTCGTTGATCGGGATGGTAGGATGCCAGAGAGCGGCGGTACAGCTGCTGGGGCACCTGCCAGACGAGGTAGGGGTGCCGCTGTAGCAAGGCTTCGATGGAGAGGAACTCGCCGCGTTTGCTGGCGACAAGGTTGAGAACGTGTTGGGTTCTCGTGGCTGGGTCGGAGATGGCGGGGACGGGAGTGAGCCCATGGCGCCAGGGCTCCGGGAGAAGCTCTAGGTTTTTGCTCTCGCCCCTGGTGACTAGGTCGATTTCTCGCAGCATGGGCTGGATGACGTAGTCGTGGATGAGGTCCTGTTCTTTTCTGGAGAGTTCTGGGGCGGGATCGGGATCCCAGAGCAGGGCGTCTCGGTACTTGGTGTGGAAGTGGTCGAGTTTCGCGGTGTTGAGCTTGATGCCGCCTCGGGTGAAGTTGAAGGTTAGCTATGGCACGAGAGGAGAGCCGCGTGCGTCGAGGTTAGCATTGATCACTTCGGGGCGGACTGGCCGTGCGGCTGGAGCGGGTTCCGCGACAACACGTACGGCATTGGCGAGGTCGGGAATCGACCGGGGGGACTTGGTGCTGGCTTTGAAAGACGAGCCCAGATTCGCAAGCCAGGACAGCAAGGCCATGGGGAAGACTCCCTTCTCTTGGTATGTGGAGAGGTTGACGCTGTCGTTTCTTTTGCTCAGCTTGCTGCCGTCCGGGTTGACCAGCAGTCCGAGGTGGGCGAACGTGGGCGGATCCCAGCCGAATGCCTGGTACAGGGCCAGATGCTTGGGCGTGGATATCAACCACTCCTGGTTTTTTGCATACGTTTCAGTCAAGAGCGCAGTGAAGAGGGAGGAAGAGGGGGGGGGGGGGGAGCACTGACTTCGCCGCGAATGACGTGGGTTATCTTCATCAGGTGGTCGTCAACCACATTGGCGAGATGGTAGGTGGGAAAGCCGTCAGACTTTAGGAGCACGAAATCCTCCTCGGGCTCCTTTTTCTGGAAGGCGCCGTAGATGGCGTCGCGGAAACTCGGCCTGCCGAAGGCGTCGCCCTTCAGGCGTACAACATGGGCATCCCCCTCGCGGGCACGCCTGTCGGATTCGGCGGCATCGACAGAACGACACGTACCCGGGTACGCGGTGGACTTGCCTGCTTTGTGCAGGTCTCGCTTCTGACTCTCAAGCTGCTCCGAGGTGCAAAAGCAACGATAGGCAAGACGGCGATCGAGAAGCGTCTGGACGTGTTCTTTGTAGATGTCGAGCCTCAGTGACTGTTGTCGGCGTCAGTACGTCGCGTCTTTGCGAGCCAGGTTCTACTTATGCCGAGGTGACGCAGCACACGTACCTGCTTGTAAGGGCCGTACGGACCGCCACAATCAGGCCCTTCGTCCCAGGTCAGCCCTGCCCATTTGAGGTCGCTGACCAGTCTGTCCTCGGCATCGTGGACCAGGCGTTTCTACTAGGAACGTGGTTAGTTCTCCCCCGCCCCGGTGCGAACGAACAAAAAAGAAGAGAGAGAGAGAGAGAGAGAGAGAGAGAGAGATGGGCGTCATGTCACCACGGCCGCACCTGATCAGTGTCTTCGAGGCGCAAGATGAAGACACCTCCACCGGATGCTTCGGCGGCCAGGCGGTTGAACAGAGCGGTTCTGAGGGAGCCCAGATGTAGATATCCTGTCGGGGAGGGAGCAAACCGAGCGCGGATGGGCAAACGAGAGCTCTGGCCGAGGATTGTCGGGTGGCATGCATGAGCATCTGGCCGGGCCCGTTGCCGGAGAGCCTTGTTCCTGTCCCGCAATGCCTTCAGGCCAGACGCCGCGGCCACTACTGGCCTCGCATCATCCCTCGATGTTTCCGGAGCGCAGGCCTGGGCCTGGCAGCATCTCCGAGAAGTCGGCCAGGCTGGGCCGGATCTGGCTGTGGGACGGAGGCACCGTGTGGATGCCGGCAAACAAGCCCATGTCGAGAGCGTGCTCGGTCTGGACGACACCCGAGAGAGGAGGAGGAGGAGGAGCATGATGGAGCAAAGACGGGGATTCTCAAATGCGCATAATGGCCGCTATGATGGGATCAAGCTGACGTTGACGTCCATCCGTACGCAGCAGGCATCCTGGCGACCCTGAAGGCCGTGTGTGTTTTGTTGTTGTTCGTGTTGGTGTTGTTGTTTGACTCAGACTGGAGCGAGAGAGAGAGAGAGCCAGGAACCACAACTGCAGACCCATTTCTTTGCCTTTATTTTTACTCGAAACTTTTTCTTATCGAGAATAAGGCAATCTCGCTGATTGGACCGCTCATCAGCAGCAGCAAGGGTCCTGTTACTACTATACTAGTATGGTATCATCAGCAGGTGTGGTTTTTTTTTTTTTTTTTTTTTTTTTTCCGTCAGACCATTGTTATGTACCAGTCACAGCATTGCATATGCTGATTTGTTTGGTTCCAGCCCGCCTTCTGCCGCCGTGCCTGTTGTCAACTTTCATCAATCTGATATCTACTATCATCTATTACTAGTACTAGGTACTACTACTGCTCTTACTACTAGTAGTAGTATCCAGATCGACTCCACATACATCAGCTGCGGGAAGAATTCTTCGGCCCTCTCTCTCTCTCTCTCTCTCTCTCTCTCTCAGCCTCCAACCCGAAGAAAGGGAGCTGCGCAAAAGAAAAGAAAAGAAACGAAACAAAGGGGGAAAGACGAAAGAAAGAAAGAAAGAAAGAAGAAAAATGTCTGCAGCCATGGGCGAGGACGATGCCGACCTCTATGGTGCGTGAGTCGTCTTGCAATTGTTTTTTTTTGTATGCTTCGCTCACCACCAGGGCTGCCAACAGGCATTCTTTCCATCGACAGAGATGCATCACAAGACCAGATCAAGAAGGCTTATCGCAAGGTACGTTTCTGCCGTCTTTCGACAAGACCTGTTTGTGGATCTCCATGCTGAGACTAGCTCGCAGGCCGCCCTCAGATACCATCCCGACAAGGTTCCCGAGGAGCAGCGACAAGAATCCGAAGTCAAGTTCAAGGAAATCACCCGAGCGTACGAGATCCTGAGTGATGAGCAAAAGCGACATCTGTATGATACCCACGGCATGGCTGCCTTTGATCCTTCTCGCGGCGGAGGCCCCGGCGGCCCCGAAGTCGATCTCAATGATATTCTCTCTCAAATGTTTGGGTTCAATATGGGCGGCTCCGGTGGCCCCGGCGGATCAGGTGGTCCCAGGCGGTCGAGACGCGGTCCGGACGAGGAACAGGAATACAAGGTCACATTGGAGGAGCTCTACAAGGGCAAGACGGTCAAGTTTGCCGCCAATAAGCAGATCGTCTGCGGACAGTGCAAGGGTTCCGGTGGTAAGGAAAAGGCCAAGTCGGCCTCTTGCGACAGGTGCAAGGGCAACGGTGTGGTCGAGGCCATCCGGCAGATTGGTTCCGGCATGATGAGACGGGAGACAGTTCTATGTGACCACTGCCAGGGGTCAGGGCAAGTCTTCAAGGAGAAGGACCGGTGCAAGAAATGCAAGGGCAAAAGGACCACGCAGGAGAAGAAGGTTCTGGAGATTTACATTCCTCGAGGGTCCATGCAAGGCGAGAGGATCGTGCTCGAAGGCGAAGCTGATCAGTATCCCGACCAAATACCCGGCGACATTGTCTTCACGTTGGTGGAGGAGCACCACGAAACCTTCTCACGGCTGGGCAACGACCTGTCGGCCGAGCTGACAATCACGCTGGCTGAAGCCCTGACTGGCTTCTCCCGCGTCGTCCTGAAACATCTCGACGGGCGAGGAATCCACATGACGCGACCGCGCGGCAAGATTCTGCGTCCAGGTGACTGCATCAAGGTCAGCGGGGAGGGCATGCCGATGAAACGAGGAGACGCCAGAGGAGATCTCTACTTTCTCGTGTCGGTGAAGTTCCCTGAAGACGACTGGTTGAACGATGATGCTTCTTATGAAGCATTGCAAAAGATGCTACCACCTCCCTGCGCGCCCATCGACGCCGAGGAAGTCGACGAGGTTGACTATGAAGAAGACGCTGATATAGAAAAGGTACGGACATTAGCAGACGGGCCGATCACTTGTTGGAGGAGGAAGCCTTTGTGGATGCTTCCCGGATGCTCTGGGAGACTTGGTTTTTTTTTTTTTTTTTTTTTTTTTTTTTTTTTTTTTTTTATACTGACACTGACATTGCCTCATAGATGGGTGAGAGCTCCGGAGATGCTCGATTCGGCGAGTGGGAGGACGAAGATGCGGACGACGGCCAGACGCAATGTCAAACACAATAAAATCGAAAACAGGCCATCCAAAACGCACACTTGTTGACAAGAGGGGGGAGGCGTCAGATTTTAGGGCCAAAGAATTGTACCGATGACGGCACAAGGGTTAGAAGTGTTCATTGCATGAGGGGAAAGGAAATTCCACGAGTTTTTCTTGGGTTATGACTGATGAAAAAAAAAACCTCCACGGACAAGGCTAGAGCGCAGAGGATAGGGATGGGGTTCGTTTTTTTTTTTTTTTTGCAGACGGAAACGGGCGCCGAAGACGGGGGGAAGGAAATGTCCACGATCTATATATTTTCTGCCTGGGTCACGCGTACACACTCTTCTGCGCGGTATCGAATCTTGTTTCGCATGTGTGCGAAGTTTGTTTAGTTTTTTTTTTTTTTCCGTGTGTGTGTGTGTACGATATCGCGATGGCTGGCCGTTCCCAACTCGAACGCGGCATGTCACTGCTTCCCGATAGTACGTACCATCCACCCCCCCCCCCCCCCCCCCGCATCTACTACGTACTTCCTGGTTCAGCCTTGCTTCTTCCTTTCAACAAAACCCACACACCAACCAACCGTCTTGCACAGAAAACAATGCCATCATCGTCATCGTCATCGTCATCATCATCATGTCCCGCAAAGGCGTAGGCATCGGGGCCTTTGACAAATGGCGGCTCACGTCGGCGCACTACGCGTCGCACGGGTCGTCCCTCCGCGCCAGCAACGCGCAGGCGCTCGAGACGCAGCTCGCCGTGTTCCGCTCCCTCCTCCAGCAGTTCGCGCAGACGCACGCCAAGGACATACGGTCGGACCCGTCGTTCCGCGCGCAGTTCGCGCGCATGTGCACCGCCATCGGCGTGGACCCCCTCGCCAGCAGCCGGGGCGGCGAGGGATCCGTGTGGGCGCAGCTGCTGGGCAAGACGGTCAACGACTTCTACTTCGAGCTGGCGGTGCGCGTCGTGGAGCTGTGCGGCGCGACGCGCGGCGAGAACGGCGGACTCATGCTGCTGCGTGAGGTGCGGGAGCGACTGTCGCGCCGCGGGGGGCGGACCGACCGCAACGACATGTCCAACGGCGACGATAACGACGACATATCCGACGACGACGTCCGGCGCGCCGTCGAGACGCTGGCTCCCCTGGCGGGCAGCTACTGCATCGTGACGGTCGGCCGCGCCGAGTACGTGCGCAGCGTGCCCCGCGAGCTCAGCAACGACCAGGCCGCCGCCGTCGAGGCCGCCCGCCTGCTGGGGTGCGTCAGCGTCGCCCTGCTCCGTGACAACCTCGGCTGGGAGCGCGCCCGCTGCCGCACCGTCATAGACGACCTCGTCGCCGGCGGCATGCTCTGGGTCGACAAGCAGACGGGCGGCGAATGGGAGTACTGGAGTCCTGCCTTTATGGCTGATGTCGACGAAGACGACGACGCTGACGCTGACGCTGCTGGGCGATGCTGAAGGGGGGAGCGCGAGAAAGCCAAAACAAACACAAAACAAAAAGAGAGATGGAGAAAACCTGAAAAGGTTGTTTGTCATGTTGGCACCAGCACAGCCAGCACATGACCTCCAAGACCAAATCCCGAGGCATACCGTACGACTACGACTACAAACATTACATATATAACAAACACGTGGCGTTTTTTTTTTTTTTTTTTCAACGAAACGTCCCTCTGCAAGGTACATACATACAAGTAGTAGAAACGACATGGGCAACATCCCCCCCCCCCAACCATCCAACCATCCAAACCACAAGAAGTACCATACCCTCTGGAGAAACGAGAAAATAAAACAAACCCACAGAGTAAAATAATGAAATTATCAAACGACAGGGACGGAGATGAGAAAAAATCGAAGAGGGAATTTATTGTATAGGGGCGTATGTAAGAAATAGAAACAGAAATAGAAAAAAAAAATAAAATAAAAAAATAAAATAAAATAAAAAAAGCAGAAAAGTAGAAAAGTAGAAAAGAAAAAGAAAAAAGAAAAGAAAAAAGAAAAGAAAAAAGAAAAGAAAAAAGAAAAGAAAAAAGAAAAGAAAAAAGAAAAAAGAAAAAAGAAAAAAGAAAAAAGAAAAAAGAAAAAAGAAAAAAGAAAAAAGAAAAAAGAAAAGAAAAAAGAAAAAAAAAAGAAAAGAAAAAAGAAAAAAAAAGAAAAAAAAAAGAAAAAAAAAATGTCATTACCTACATGATATATGATTTTCCCCTCCAACCTTTGGTTTTTGTTTTTACCGCCAGATGAACCCTGAACCTGAACCCATGGTAACATTCTCCCTTTCTTGGTTCCATGTTTTCCAGTAAAGATGCCTGATGAGATTGTGCGGCGCGGTTTTTCATGTGGATTGCTGGAAAAGCAAGACTACCTAGCAGTGGTTATTTTTGTTTCTTGTTTTTTTTTTCCCACACATTACATTGCACGTTGCATTTGGATTGGATCCGCTGCTGCCACTGCTGACCCGCGTCAACGACATATACACACAAAACAAAACATGTACGCCTTCCGAATTCAGAGCTCCACAGATCATGATAACCCGTGCCTGCTCCTCGCACTCCCCTCACTCCCCTCCTCTCCCTCTTCTTAACCCGAGATAGAAAAACGTCTACAGGCGCAGACCTTAGTACGATGGGTTGGGGCCCATCGCATAATCATCCGAGCGGCCCATTCCGCTGGGGCGGCCGTCACCGAAATGCTTCTTGCGGAGAGCCGCGAGACGCTTCTTCTTGGTCACCGTGTTGATATAGGTGCCGATGATGAAGGAGATGACGTTGAAGAAGGGCACCCAGAGTTGATCCGGCAGGAATTTCTGAGCAAAGGCCAGGCAGATGGGCGAGGTGACCCATGAGACGCGCATGACTCTCCAAAAGCCGACCCTGACCGTGGCCCGAACCTGGTGGTAGGTGCGAGCACCGGCGATGAGGGCCATGGCAATCAGGTAGATGCTGTTTTGAATGGGCGCAATCTATGAGGCGTGGGAGGAGGAACAAAAAGACGGAAGGACGGACGGAGAAGAAGAAGGCGTGCTCCGTTAGCAAGCCCGAACACGGTCAAGGACAGGGGGGAGAACAAAAGGAGGAAACAGAGGCAAAACACAGAACGTAGTACGTACGATGAGGTTGCTGATGATGATTTGCATCACCTTGGCCTTGAGACTCGTACGACCGCGGAAGACTTTCTGCAAAAGCCAGATGAGAAAGTGACCGAGGGGGGCACTGACGAGGGCGCCATAGGTTGCCATCTTGGGGACCCGAGAGGTGAAGTAGTGGCCATGCTTGTTACGGTCCTTGGCAAGCCACGAGGCAAGGAGCTCCTGGGCACCAGCCAGAGATCCGGCCGTGAGCATCTTTGTCCGCAAGGGATTCGACTCGAGCTGCTTGATATAGGCCTAATTCCGCGCGCGAGTGTATTTGTTTCCATCGTCCATGAGACGGAGAGAGCACAGCAAGTCAGTCTTCCCCGGCGTCTTGCATGACGAGAAACCCGATCGGGGAGAGAAGGGTGAAAGGGGGGGTGATTGCACAGAAAAAAAGGGGGGAAAGGAAGAAGAAGGAGGAGGAGAAGAAAATACACACCGCAAGATAGCCCTTGGTGCCGGCATTCTTGATGCCGCCTGTCAGAGCAGTGCCCAGCTGCTCGGCCAGAGGATGCTTGCCACTGGTGCCGGGGATCTTGCCCTCGGGCAGAGCGGCCGACACGACATTTTGTGCCGTCTGCCGCAGGGTGTCCTTTTCGAACTTGACCGACATGGTGGCGTGGGAACGTCGTGTTGGTGGTGGTGGTGGTGGTGTTGTTGTTGTTGTTGTCCGGAGAGAGGGGGGGGGGGGGGGGGGGGGGTTGGCGACGAGGATATTTTGCTAAGCTCCTGCACCGAGGTAATGGAAAACCAACTCCTCGCGGCGGCGGAAACGCGTAGAGAAGAGGCGGGCGGGAGAGAGCAGGCAGCGCGCAGCAATCGGTCGGGCGGCGACAGAAAACAAGGATGAGGCGACGGTCAGAGGAAGATGGATAAGATGGTCTTGTTCGAGGACGGCGACGAAGGCGAGGCGGCTGGAAACCTTGAAACCTTGAGCGGTTGCAAGTTGTAGCAGCTGTTGTTGTTGAGCAGGGCGCTGGAAGAGGCGCGCACTGTTTACAGTCTGCAGTTTACAGCCTGCAGTCTGCAAGTTCTACCGTCTACACCACCTCGGGACAACACAGTGGGCAGTGGACGCGGCACTGACTGACTGGTGACTGATGACTGCCACTAACCGCCCCCCCCCCCCCGCCAGTGCAAGCGCAGCTGCGAGAAAAAGCATGTGGCACGGCAACGCACAACAAATACATTAGTACTACTTAGTACTACTTAGTAGTAGTAGTGACATACAAAAGTACTACATACTAGTACTACTTGTTCATATACATACTACTACTATATACTAAGTACTACTTACTGCCTGCTGAGTACTCTCATCTACTACTGCTGCTAGTACTATCTCTGTTCCTGGGCCTCCTTCCTCCCGCGCACCATTGGAACGAACTTGCCGCGCCCAGAAGCAGCAGCAGCGGCGGGCAAAAGGGAAAGAAGGAAAACACACACAATCACACACACGCACACACGCACACACACACACACACGCACACCAGAGTCGCAATTTTGTATGGGCGCATCATCATCATCGTCATCATCATCGTGACGCTCCCCCCTCCTATTTCGAACCCTCCAGCACCCTCCTCATCATCTGGTCACCCACCTTCTTGGCCTCGGCAAACCGAGGCTGGAAAAACTCCTGCGTACTGACGAAGCGCTTCTCCCACGTCTCAAAGTGGCCCAGGCTGACGCATTCCGCCCACCCCCTCGCCGCAAAGGTGAACTCGAGGTCGTCGCTGCGGTACGTCTTGTCCTGCACCGCCGTCCGCAGCGTCTCGTCCAGCAGGGCCGTGTCGCGGAACAGGTGTTCCGTCACGCCCAGCCGCAGCCGGAACAGCGGCGTGCTGCAGAGCATGTGGTCGTAGGGCACGATCCCCAGCGCCGCCCAGCAGTCCACCATGCCGAGCAGGCTGAGGTGGTTGTTGGGCCTGGCCGGGCCGTCCGTCGGCCTGCCGAGCGAGAACGACGACAGGATCGACGGCTCGATGAGCGGGCCGTGGTCCCAGCTCGACGGGGGCCCAAACACCTTGTCCCGCGCCGCGTATATCCTGCCGCGGAGGCCCTCCAGGTCGCCCTCCAGCATCAGCTTGTACAGCGCCGTCACGCTCTTGGCGTACTCGGCCACTTGCTTCCTGGCCTCGGGGTTGAGGATCGCGAGCCCCGCGTACACGTGCCACTTCTGCCCGTAGATCCGCAGCATCACGTTGATCTTGACGTTCTCGATCCCGCCCACGTAGCGGTTCAGCTCCCATGGGAACTGGCTGTTTGCGTGCCACGCCTTGCCCATCGACAGAAACGCTGCGTGCGTCACCGCCTGCGTGTCCGCGGTGATTCGGTCATGCTCTTGCGCCGTCAGGTACACGTGCTTTGATCCGAGGCAACCCAGCACCCTCTCGACCTTCCGCATCGCCGAATCCGGTGCGCGATGTTGGATCAGCACCAGAGGCTGCCCGCGCGTGTCCACGCCGGGGCCATGCAGTGAGTGGCACGATATGATGTGAACGTCGGCTGGCACGTGTTTCTCAAAGGCTGCGATCTCGGGCGACTTGCAAGACGTTTGCCCGCCTACAATTGCGCCCATCTTGGTTGCTACAAGGAGCATCCACCGCATACATGTCAGACCAAGGCGACATCAACAGGACGGACGGTGGGAGTGCATACAGGGTGCGAATTGGGCAATCACTCGGTCAATAATGGCAGCCTCAACGCTGTAAATGATGTAGTCGCTGGCTCGCGAGACATGGTGTCCATTTGGACAAATTTCAATGTTTTTCTGTGTGGCTACAGCTTCAGCATGATTTCACCTTTTCCACAATAGGGACATTGAATGTAATCAGCGCTTGCTGGGTCGTACTTTTCCTGTGTATTGTTCTTTAAGACTATCGAACCTATCTTCTCTGTCGCATGCCAGAATTCTGATGGGACATGAATATCAATTTTAACTTTGTTGACAGTCAGCTTACTGTGCTTCTTAGAAATAACGATAATGATGTTGAAAGTGGGAAGCGAAAAAAAAAAAAAGAGAGAGAAGAAAAAAGGCGATGGGGCTTCTTCAGACAAAAGTTTGTTAAGGTAGCAAGCGTTTACATCAGTGAGAGCACAAGACTAAGTCAAGAAACCGGAACGGTCCCAAGACCGCCTTGCACAATACTCGAGCCAAATGCGCTCTAGTCATCATTGAAGCAGGTATGGGGTATTATTGTGAGAGGTTGCTGAATCGGTTGAACTTACCATAGAGCAAGGCTGGTTGAGTGCCTCTCAGCCTCCGTTGTAATGCATGAACTTACCTCCATCCCGCAGCAGCAAGCCTATCAGCGTACATCCTGCCCATGTCGCCCATGCCAATGAGTCCGACAACAAAGTCTTCCATCCCCTCCAGGGGGATCTCTGTTGCAGTGGTCATTGTGCAGATATGGCCCTCCTGAAAGATATTATCAGGCAGTGCTGGACAATCACATTCCTGTTCCGACAGAGTCCGCACACGGCTGGCAGGCGGCAGGCGGCGAGAGGCGAAGCGGCACTGATGCACGTTTGGACTGCAGAACGCGAAGAATAGAGAAACTTCCAAGTGTCGTTGTTCAAGGAAGTAAGAAAAATTCTTACTTTAAAAGGCACCACAATGTGGATATGTGTTATGTAATCATCGGCTGAAACGACGTCTCCACATAGAGAGGTCAGCGTGAGCCATTCAAAATCAAGGCAGAAATAGCCAATCAAACTGAAACATGTTGATACTGCGTAGTTTGTTCTGAGATTTCCACCGCCTTCAACTAATATCGAAAAAGAAAAAAAAACATATATCAAGCTCTCGACTCAGCAACCTAATGCCTCCAAATGCAGGAAATCTACGCCATTGGATCTAACGGCTCAGGCCAGCTAGGCATTGGTCACAAGGATGATGTATCCGTCCCCAAACCAGTTCGATTTCTCCCAACCCCCCCGGCTTCCGAGGTGGTGAGCATCGCTGCCGGTGGTAATCACACCCTCATCTTGACCCGATCTGGCGAACTATACTGGAGTGGTGATTGCTCCACTGGAGCCTGTGGCATCACCCGCGCTTCGACCGATGCGCCATTCTTTCAGGCAAGTCGTCTCCTTCACGATGAACAGGAGAACGACATAGGAGACATTGCTTTGATAGCAGCTACGTGGAGTGCCTCCTTCATTGTTTCACGAGATGCTCACGGCAAACGAACCAAAGCCTTCAGTTTTGGCATGGGCATGAAAGGAGAGTTGGGCTCCGGCGAGTTTGTCGTCCGAACCCCCGTTGCCAATGCCCTCCCAAACTTTCCCCCACAAAACACTGAAATCATCGACTTGGCTGCCTCGATGGGTCACGTAGTCGCTGTGCTCGATAACGGAGATGCCTATGGGTGGGGGAATTGTCGTAAATCACAGCTTGGGGAGCCTTCCGAGGTCGCTTATGAACCTCGCAGGATAAACAACATCAACTTCAACGTCGTTCGTGCAGTCTGCACCAAGGAAACGACATGTTTGTTTGGCGCGCCTGAAACAGGACACGTCTGTGTCATTGGATCAAACAAATGGGGAATTGTGTCCGCCTGTCCCAAGACAGTGTCCTCTTGGACCGACGTCAGATCTGGATGGGGGGCTGTTTACATGCTGATGGAAGATGGCACGTTGAAAGGCTGGGGCAGAGATGATCATGGCCAGCTTCCCCCTCCTGATTTACCTTGTATCAAGCAAATCGCTGTCGGTAGCGAACATGCAGTTGCTTTGTCAAAAGACGGAGATGTGCTGGCATGGGGCTGGGGGGAACATGGAAACTGTGGTCCTCAAGTTGATGGAAGCGACGTCAAGGGCCGTTGGAATGTCATCGCCTCGTCAAGATTCATTCCTGCCAATGCTCGCATAACGATGATTGGAGCGGGTTGTGCCACCAGTTGGATATGTATCGGGCCTCGTTGATGAATTTTGTCCTCTTCGTCTTGCTTCCTAACGCCTGGGAGTCTTCTAATCCGGAAACAAGGCGAGATCCCGAACATCCGAAAGCTTTTGCGTCGGCTCTAGATATGTCGACTGCGCTGCTTCTTCCAAGCGGGCCTCGGGTTCTTCTTGCCGTCCAAGACCCGCAGCGTGAAGTTCCTCTATCCTACTCATTCGCATCACGGACGGGTTCTTTCTTGAATTAGCTTCATGGACAACACGCGAACAAAAAGAGAGGAGATCCAAGAAAGTGTTGGGGGGAGGGGGGGGGGGTTGAAATACCGCATCAGCACTATGATCCCACTCTAGCCTTGCCTCTTCTTCGAAATCTTCCTCGTCGTCTCTGACTGGTTCCCATCCATTGTCATCAACAAAGAGACTCTCGGACCGAATCGTCGGTTGCGGCCGTTTCTGGGACGGCCTCAAGTCGAAGGCGCTCATTCTGGAAGCGCCAGCTCTGGTAGCGTTCAAATTCGACGTGGGGTTGGGTATGCCGTGTTTTGAAAGCGAAGCCGTTGCTTGTGAGAGCTGGTGAATTTGGGGATGGGTCGTATTTTCGGACGGAGCAACACTTGTTCTACGAGAGGTAGCGTCCAATCGCGGACCCGACATGTTTCCAGCTTCGTGTCGACCTTTTTTTATTTTCTGTGCAGGATTCCTACCACGTTCTCCCACCGTCATGACGAGGAACTCGCAGGACAAGGCGTCTCCAGAGTATGACAGGTGGATTGGTTTTGCAGGCAGAGAGTACCTTGCAGAGATGGCATTCCCAGTTACTCCTGCATGTTGGATGATCGCTCGGAAGTCTTTGACAGATATGACGATGTGCAGTTTGTCCTCGACGTCAATGTCATCAAACTCATCAGCCTCAACAGCGATGGACGTTTGCAATGGCTTCTTCAGTACCGCTAGTGCTGATTATCAGTATCGAGATGTTGTTAATAGAGAAGGAGTTGGCACCATACCGTCCTCACTGATGGTCTTCTCGCTGAAGCAGGTGAAATTGACATGATCTCCATCAGTATTGATATCTAAATACTCTATACCGGGCCCAAAATGGTCCATGAGCTGACGGAGGGTTCTTGATGAAATCGTCCAATGGTATGGAGCATCCTGTTTGCTGAACTTGGCATGAATGGGCACTGCAACCTCGAATGGTAGGCGATGTGTTGATGTCAACCCATTTCGGAACACGATGCGAACAATGAAACGACTTTTGACACCTTCACCATCTTCGATGATGACATCGCATCTATCAATCAAGGACTGCCTTTCCGTATCACGTTGGGCATCTGAGCTTGATCGACTGCGGAAAAGTGAGATGAGAGCCTAGTCAATGAGGAGAATCAGCCTGTGTCGCGATCCGCAGTCTGTTCTATGAGAGCTCAAGTTGGGGCAAGAACCAACTCGGATATATAATGTGCAGTAGAAACGCTCCCGCCACTGGCCTATCGGGGTGAACTGGTATTTTGAAAAGAACCTGCTGGTTGCAAATTTAAAGCCCGCGTATGCTGATTTAGAATTATTCAGCGTAGTAAGCACAAACTAGGAGAAGGCATTTCATTCAGTATTCCAACAATCTCAACAGATGGAGGCGCGGGGATCATCTCTTACCGAGTCTTTTCTTGCTTCTAGAGAGACATCGTCGCTGAATTTACTGAGGCAGATGAGTGCGTCTCTCAGCGCAGATACGCCTTCTTCGCTGAGAGTAAATGACAGAACCGCCATGAGCCTAACGAAACGACTCGATTTACTTTGCAATATCCGAGGTTTGGTTCAGGAGGTAAAGAAAAGTCATGTGTATTGGGCGTTGGGGGGGGCTTCAGTCACCACCATGGCAGTCGAATGTAGCAACAGGACTGGCACATCCGACACAATGACACCGTCCAGTGTGTTTCATAGTATTGTTTCAACTGGAAAGCGAGTCGGTCGAAAGCATCGCAGTCTCCAGATTGTTCATCCAGGGCGACAATGGCAGAGGCGCAGAACTTTTGGATGTCGTCTTCTCCTATTCAGACTAGACATATTCAGCAAGTCCGGATACATGCATACTGCGGGTCGTGGCTTCTCAACGCCTAGGGTACAACCATCAGGTACCTCCAGTGCCTTAGTGGCAGAGGGAGTACCACGTAACTAGTACTACTGTAAGTACTACAGTAGTAGTAATAAGTTGCCTACACCATAGTAGTAGTATTACCTACCACGTCACAACGGCGCTCAATTCTCCATAACAACTGACTTTTTTTTTCACCAGGTTCATCGATACCGGGCGTTAGAATCGCCACGTGAAAATTTTCCCCAGAGTCATCGCATGTAATGTTTTGTGACGTTAAATGATCGCTAATATTGCCATCGTGAAAGGCTACGTGACCCGCAGACAAGAACCACCACAACCTGCAATCTCCGCTTCACACAATGCCGGCAACGTCCCTTAACCAAGGTCGTTGGTTTCGCACGAGGGCCGCAACCAAGAAGAAATATGTTATGGTTTTTCCCCAGACAATTCCATCATGTCACAAGTCAGTGTGAATGTCCCGTCACTGCCCAGCGACGGACGCATTCTCTAAGATCGAAAGCAACTGTATTTGCCCAGGGAGAAACGCCATGGTCCACGCCTCACGCCATGTCTGTCGACGTGGACACTCGTGCCAAAATTCTTGCCTCCGAAATAACGCGATAAGAAGAAACCCATAGTTTAAAGGAGGGGGGCGGTTTACTGTCGATTGGCGCAGACCCGAAGAGCTTTATTCCTTCGTCAAAGAGAGAGTCAGCCCTCCCACTTTCCTGCCGACGGTGCATTCAAAAGGTTCTTGGAACTGCGATGCTGGGTGATGAACATACACGCGGCAGTGACTCAAGCCCGGTCAGTCTCGACGAGAGACGGCGTATGTTTCTTCCCTCCTGGAGGGTTTCGGAGAGCGAAAACGAGATGTCGGTTCGTCGGTATGGAACAGAGCGCAACTCCTCTCTTTATCGGCTTTTTTCTTTCTCCAGAGTAAGGCGATGAACAACAAAAAAGACAGTGGATGTGATCGGTTGTTGCTTCGTCACTAGCTGTTTTGTGGCTGTACTACAAGCATCAGAGCTACGTACGAGCTTGCACAGCACCAATCACGTCGATTTCCTATGTCTTGGCTCACCACTATCTCACGCGCCAGACCGCAGGCTACCTCCTCCCTGTGCACGGCAAGGCATGGTGATGAGGTCATCGAGTTGTTGCTTAATGCTCATACGAGGCTTTCGTTAATACACATGCCCACTAACACGACCGTGGAAACATGTTGTTGCCGCGTGGTACCGACTGACTGTCCACAGAAATATGCCATAGACAAAAGATTCCTCGATCCAGTCACAACGGCATATGGAGCTGAGCCGCGGCGTGTGCCATCAAACCCACATTAATAAACACGATCCTTTTCTGCTAGTATCGCGCCCTATCTTCCTTGACTCGTCATCTACCCATTGCTATTTGATTGTCTTCGTCCTCATCGTGACTCGGCCGTCTTACAACACCAATCACCAGTATCCACTCTTTTGTCCGGCTCCTGCGACGTTGTCTCTCGAGGGCGAACCTTCTGTCAGAGAGTGTTTGGTTCATCACTATCCATACCCTCTCTTGTGGCACGGTACCAACCTTCTTCTTCAATGATGAGGCTGAAACCATATCTTTCTTTACATGGTACGGTTCGCTGGAACTGTTGTTTGGAAACACCGTCGTGTCATCAATCATGAATGACGGGGATTTACAAATCTTGCAACACACGCTCGACGCCATCGGATCCATCGGATCCAGTTTTTACCCATCAATACAATAGCGACTGGCTTGTTTTATTCGCCGGAAGTCAGTTCAATAAAAGATATTTGGATTTCTAGACGCGAATCAGACTATAGCTTGCCCGTGCAGCCAGTAAGAACACTATCCCCTGAAATATGCCGACAACAATGTGATAAACACAGCCCTGACGTTACGACTGCAGATGAAGTACCACAATGACAGAAATCCATAACGCCGTTGACAAACTCTTTCGTAATTTAGACTGGGGAATCGTGAGAATAAAAAAAAAAGAGAGAGGCAAAATACCGAGAGAACAAAAATCAAGAACAATCTGCGTGCGTCATGATAAATTTCAAGTTCCCAAGTCCAAGAGCATTGATGAAACGTCGAATCCGAAGCTAACAGCCCCAAAGATTCGTGTTGATGGGGGACGATATTGCATTTTTTTTCTTCTTCGGGGTCATGAAAGATAACAGAGAGAGTATCATGCCGAGATGCGTTGTGCTCTAACTTCGAGGCAATCTCCGTCAACATGGTAGAGCAACAACCAAACTTGAAGCCTTTTCATGCCCAAACACTGCGCAATGAACCTTGCGATTCGTCATCTCACATAACGGTAGAGGCCAAAAGACGCGTTTCGACGTCATCCATGCCGATGCCATCCATGCGCGGCCCTTCCATGTTCTGCAACCGTGACTCGATCGACTGAAATCGTGGTTCGTAACCCCCACCGCGAGCCTCCAGGTTTTCCATGCGCTTTTCTATATTCTCCAATCGTTGCTCGATACGCATAATCCCTTGCGCCATGTCATGGCTTAGCCTGTCTAACTTGTTGGTGAAGGATCGAATGGTTGTTGCGAGAGGTGCATTCTCCTGCCCAGGGGTTCCAGACGGAATGCGCGGCTCGTGGTTGTGACGGGATTCCTGCAAAGCAAATCTCCATTGATTCCCAAGCTGTACTTCGCAGACAGCCTTTGCCCGAAAAGGACAGTCGATCTTGCGAGTCGAGGGATTGCGTTTCTTGGCCGTGCTATTGTACTTCACACCACCCCGATCACACACTAGATCGTAACGCGTGGGCTTCCCATCGCGGTAATTCGATGCGCGAAGTTTGACAATTCCGTAGCCTTGATCCTTGGCAATCCTTTGCACAGAGGTCATAAGGTCATCGAACGACCGAAATATGCCTTCCGGAGGTGGTAGAAGAGCCGGCGGAGGTGTGTTTGGCATGGTGTCAACTAGGTCGCGACAGCGCGACTTCCTCGGGTGAGGGAGGGAAAATGGCCGAGGGCTCGAGACGGAGCTGCGGGGTTGTACTGCCCTGTTCTTGCCGATGAAGGGAGAATCTAAGAGGCAATCTTGACTGGACGGCGCGTTTGCCGATAAATTTGCTACATCGATGTTGCGATTGATGTAGCAGGCAAATCGAAAGAGTTGGCTGTGGGGAGTTTTGAATCCGCACTGTCAACAGGTTCCGGTTAGAAGCAGCGCAGCCAGTCACGTTGCGTTGCGCAGACACCCAGAACCCACCCACTCACCAAGTAAGTACACAGGGACGTTCGGAGCAGAAGGTAGTAGTAAGCAAGCGCAAGGCCTTCTCGTCTTCCAGCGTACTACGTACTACTAGTAGTAGTACTTCGTAGTAGTAGTACGTAGTAGTCTTGGTACGGAGCGGACGCCATTTCATCTACGTAAATTCTTCCCGGCTGCATTTTCATCATCTGCATACATGTACCTGGTAGCTATATATACTTAGTATATACTAGTACTAAGTTAATAGTGTGGCCGTGCTTCAGATTTGTCATTTTACATGTCTTGAAGGTACTAGTACAAGGAGTACCTGGCAGTACTGCTAGAGTAGTACCATGCAGTGTGGGCTCGGTGTCTTGCCTAGTAGTACTCGTATCCACGCTCCGCTGAAAATTCACTTGCACTCGGATGCTATTCTATTGATATCAACCTCAACCTTCCTAGTAGGTACTACTAGTATGTACATGTCGTCTGGTTGGAAATGAGGGGCGTGGTGTTGTGTGCAACACTACGTCTTTGTTTAGACTTCAGCTAGTAGTCATCCCGGTCAGTGATCCCCACACTCCCTTGCCTCAGTGTGTCGACTTGTCAAGACAAAGAGACAAAAGACATCTGCTCCGACCACCATGCTACCCACGATGTTCGCGACTTGATATCGGGCCGAGTCGCTTCCAACACCGCGTTTTGCATTCACTTACAGACAAGATGGATGATAGGACAGAAGCCGTCACCAACACCGTCAGCAACGACGCAACGATGGACGAGGTACAGTTGGGTCAAGCCATGAAACGACTGAAGCTCCTATACATCAAGGTATGGCCCCGACCAGCCCATCCGCTCCGTTGAATACAACGTCCCGTTTTGTTTGTCTGCCTGTGTTGACCTCTGCTGTTGTAGGCACGACTTCTCAGAGATATTATCCCTAAAATCCTGGACCCCCTGGTCCAAAAACAGCCATCCCGTGAGTCCTCGAACATGACCGATGTAGAATAGCCAAGACTAATGAGACAAACAACGCAGCCGATGCTCTTTTTCTTTCTTTCGTGAAGGCAGTCGATGATGCTCAGTCAGATGTGAAGGAGTTTGTGGACCTCATGAAAGATGAAAAAAGCAAGCAAATATTTACATATGCTGAGAAGAGTCGAGAAGATAATCCTTTGGGTATAAAGCCGTGGTTACATAAGGACCATCCGGACTGGTTCAAGCTAGACAGCGAATAACATAATTTCACAATTCTCTCAATCTTTTTTTTTTTTGGCGGCGGCGGCGGGGGGGGGGGTTGCGCCTCGATAATCGTTTCAAAGCCCCAACGAAACCAATATTTGATGAAAAGACTTGGCGTCTACCCTTCAGCTCAGACGAAAATTGATTCAACTCAAGATAAAGCCCTCATCATCGATGTGACGACCGGAGACTCACTGTACGCGTGACGACGATGATGATAAAAATATGTTTCTATTCCTTATTCGGGAGGCACATATCAGATTGTAGGTATTAAGATTTATCCGTCGGGTTTTGCTCCAATGACTGTCCCTTGGGAGGCGCGGCTGCTCGATCACAATAATATTGAAAGTGAGAAAACTGCCACTCCAACGTGTCACTAGGAGAGGAGCGGCAGGCAACTTTCGTCCTGTCCCATGGATTGACGCATTCATTTAAAACCCGTTAGCCGTAACCTGCAAAAAAAAACATGGATGAGAAAGAGGTAATCCATTCCAGCTCCACAGGATATTCCACTAGCTTGGCACGATTATCATGTGACTGCCCCGTGGGTCAAGTGTCCGGTAGAACGGCTCTGATTCGCCAGGTTAGCGGGCACAATCTATGTTTTCCACCCACACAAATTGTACCCAAACCTAGAAAATCATCGATTTTTGGAGAGATACTCATCGCACACTCCCAGCACGACAAGCAACAATGGCGCCTCAACGAGTTACCTACCGCCGCCGCAACGGGTGAGTTCGAAGAGGGGAGGGAGATTGACAATTCGAGTCTTTCGTTTCGCGAGTGAATCATGTGTTTTCGCTTCTAACACGCTGCTAACACTTCGTCACTAGCTACAACACTCGATCCAACCGTACCCGTGTCGTCAAGACTCCTGGTGGCGAGCTCCGATTGCTGCACATCAAGAAGCGCGGCACCGTCCCGAAATGCGGTGACTGCGGCTCCAAGCTGATTGGCGTAAGTCTCGCAGCGAGGACGAAATGGAACAACGATTGAGGATCGGGGACCTGGAGAGTGCAAGACAGCCTGGCTGCTACAGATGCTCTG
This sequence comes from Claviceps paspali, assembly GCA_013435705.1. Lineage (NCBI taxonomy): Eukaryota > Fungi > Ascomycota > Sordariomycetes > Hypocreales > Clavicipitaceae > Claviceps > Claviceps paspali. The sequence continues at coordinate 70,857 of JABAEC010000029.1, forward strand.
GCTCATGAGCCTCGCTCTGAGATGGTGGCGATGAAGACGGCTCGCAATTCCGGATCGTGGATTGATGGAACTTGCTCGTAATTTCGAAGCAATTAACTAACCAAACCACTCGACATAGATCCCCGCTCTTCGACCCCGCGAGTACTCTCAAATTTCCAAGCCACAGAAGACCGTGCAGCGTGCCTACGGTGGATCGAGATGCGGCGGCTGCGTTCGTGATCGCATTGTTCGTGCTTTCTTGATCGAGGAACAAAAGATCGTGAAGAAGGTCCTGAAGGAGCAGGAGCAGAGCCAGAAGAAGAAATAAATGCTTTCATGGGAATGGTTTTGTCTTACTGTGCGATGTGGCAAGGTGCTTTTTTTTTTCTTTTTGTGAAAGGAGGAGGGGGAGGGCAATGGGTTCACTACTTTGGTGTTCGTTAGGGCAAAAGGGACTGCATGATGCATAGAGAACCTGGCTGGAAGCACCGGTCTTCTGCCGCTGTTATGACGCATCGCATTCTTGGTGGTTCAATGAAAACAAAAAAAAGAGCACCTTGTCGACATCCATTTCTGTGGTCGTATATTGACCCTTGCGTGATGTAGTAGCATCATATCGGCAGACGCTGAGAAATGATGATGTAAGCACCTTGATCAGGGGTGAGCTACTCTATTGCATAGTCCTAGTACAGTTGCCGCGCCATGTGGAATAGAGTAAACATCGGAGTACCGACTCATATCATATCGAAATAGTAAGACACGGCGGAAACAGTCTGATGGTGACATTGTGGTAATGTGGAGCTTTTATGACTAGTCCTCGCCCAGCCTGATGGCGAGCTAGTTGCTGTCTCTTTGATCCTTGCATCATACTACTACTATACCAGGAATTGCTGTTCAGTGATACATGCGCCGTCGGTTCTAACTGAACGCAGCGCAGTGCATTTTAGTCTTGTATCTTCTGATATCAATTTTCCTCTTCCGTCGTGGCAACAATCACTTGCCTCGTGCATCTAGTCCGACCATGGCCAGCAGTCTTGGAGCTTGCTGCAGGAGCATCCTCATCGGTTGCGAACGACGGAGTCTTCAATCCATTCGACGGCCACACTCTCTGTCGCACTCTCTGTCTGCTGTCTCCCGCTTCAACGCCGCGGTGGAGGCTTTCGCCAGCCCGAGACAACAGATTCGATCCTTGCAAGCATGTTCCTCCCGGCTTGATTCACGACGAGGCACACCCCCATCTGAGCCACCAGCGACCAACTTTGACGAAATGAATATGCTGGGAGATGTACCCGCGCCCTCCACCTCGGTGGATGTTTGCATGTACGATGGCTTTGGTCTCAACAGCGGCATCACCATCACGAATGGAGATGGGGCTGTACTGGTCAACGGGGAGGCCTTCGCATGGAGACCGTGGGAAGCCAGGGGGTCGCTCAAGCTCACGAACGAGAAGGGCCAGTTTGACCTTCCACTGGAAGCCTTCGGTCTTTTCGATATTCTGTGGCCTCGTCCAGGTAGGTGACTCGGCCTGGTGTCTGACCGGCTCCTTCGGAATGCTTGCTCTGTCATGGTTGGCAAACTCATCACTCTTGCGCGCGCTCTCGGGCTAACGACAACCGGTGTATACTATGTAGATTTGCTGGTCCTCGGTGTGGGCAAACACAATCTTCCGCTCAGTCCGGAAACGAAGGAGCATATAACCCGGCTGGGGATGCGGCTCGAGGTTCTAGATACAAGAAACGCGGCAGCGCAGTTTAACCTGCTCGCCACTGAACGCGGAACCTCCGATGTTGCTGCAGCCTTGATACCCATGGGCTGGCAGGACGGTATCGGTGCAAAAGCGTAGGGGATGTTTCAACCAGCTTGTATCCTAATATCCTATATGTGGCGATTCGGTCACTCCGTCCAGCAAGAATTTTGGTGCATGAAATTTTCCAATTTTTTGCTATAATCAGACCATTCGTCATGTCCAGGGGCAATCAACCGAGACTATTGTCTGCTGTGTGGACAAGACGAGCGAAGAGTGTTGCTATCTCTCTTCGACCTGGTGTGATGCCGCACCTTTCCCTGATGAGCATATAACCGGTTGAGTTAACCCTGTTCGTCCATATCAAACAATATGACAACACATGCATGTTGCACAGGAATTATTATATACGATGTAGGGTAGGCAGATTATGATTAGCTAAACAATAGGTTCGCTGCAAGGGGGGGTGGGCTGGTGGGTCTTGAAACGAGGCGGCGCCATGCGTTATGACGATTGGCGCCACGGAAGTGCATATCGTAAACACAGATCGAACGTAGGACTTATCAGCACAACCCAACAGATTGGCAAAATCTTACGCAGTTCCAACCGCGAAAAAAAAAAAATCACACCGCAAACCTGTTTTTTTTTTTTTTTTCGAGTTTGATCTATCGAAATAGAAAAGCGTGAAGCTCAAGCTCGTCATTCTAGTCGAGCTGTCGAACTGCTGCTTCACCTCCCCGGTTATGATCGCATCATCAGCAAGCCAACAACAGAAAGTGGCCGTCTTCGACGTCTGCGGTCATTGAACTTGCCACGGCGAGTGGAACCCAGGGTGAGTGAGATCCATGGGGGGAGATCTCAATGTTATCTCTAAACCGTGCAAGTGCCTCATCTATCTTGATGCTGCAGAGACTGATTCATGCCGTGGTTAGCATTCCGGCGCAGCCGTTAGGCGGGAGGCAGTGGCGGATTATCAGTCCAGATGTCTTATTTTCAGACCAAACCTTGAGAAGAATATATAAACCACAAGGACCGTGCGACATACATATATATATATATACAAACGAGGTCGGCCCCCAGTCCGATTGTGAGGAATTGTCATCGAGGCCAGGCCAAGGGTAGTCTATATGAAAAATTTGAGTCCTGCCATTTCCATCGACGAACTCACCTCCCACGTTGTACAAAGCCGGCTCTCAGACTGTGCGGTAGGGCGTCTTCTGTATCCATACGCGCCCGGCATCCGTCTCGATGGCAGAACGTCACGTATCGTCCGCCTCGGGTAGCCGAGCCCTCGATACGGATCCCGTGTCGACCGACCCCTCTCTTCTGAGCAGCCACTCGAAGCTGAGATCATATAAAACCAGCAGCTTCGAGTATACTGACGTGAGGGTTTTCTTCCGACCCCACAGTAAAGCAGCGGAACTTCCGAAAACACCAGCGCCGTTGCCTCTCTTGGTTTGTATACCGGGACTGGGGGGTTCCGTCGCACAGTTCTCTCCACTTCTGACCAGCCTTGTCGACCTAGCGCCGTGCCTGTCCGTCGATTTCCCCGGAGGCGGTCGTTCAGGATATACGAACACCTCGTGGGACGCGTATACGCCAGAGGCATTGGGAGAGTTATTGGAAACCATCATCGAAGAGCATCGAGATGCCGAATCTGGTCAGGGGATCGTGTTGATTGGCCATAGCATGGGAACCGGGTTGGCTGCACAACTTGCGAGCAACACGGTTCACCACAAGACGAGCATCGCGCAACACATCGTAGCACTTATTGCCATATGCCCCACTGCAGGACCACCGGACGAGCAAAAAACCGCCATCTTCCGCCGGTTGCTGTGGATTCCAGGCTGGATCTTTTCCCTGTGGCGTGCTTGGGATGGCGTGGGAGGACCCTTCAGCCCGAGTGTTTCTCGATTCGTTGGCAGCGAGGCGGATCGAGAGCTAAGGCTTATGCAATATCGCTTCAACCAGCAGAGCAGAACTCCAGTCTGGAGACGAATGGCTTATGGCTTGCTTCCCACTTATGTACAAGGCAAGCCCAGGGGAGGACTACCGGGGCTTGATGTGTGGGCAAAGATCAAAGTTCCTATATTCCTGATTGCCGGGGCAGACGATCATCTGACACCACCAACAGAGGCCAAAAAAATCATGGATGCACTGGAAAGAGCCAGAACAGAAGCCGACGAACATTCTGCGAGCTCCGAGGAAGACGACACAAGTGTCTCGGGACGGATAGAGGTGACTGATGAGACGACTCGTCCCTGTAGCCAAGATGCCGCTCAGAAAACCAGCGACGGCGCGGATGCCTCGTCAGAGCCAAGGACCAACGGGACCAACGGAGACCTGTGCCCTAAGCTGACGACACCTGATGCGGACGACGATCCATCGACGCCTCTCGAAATGTCAGTAATACTACCGCCGCAACCCGAGCATCCGCCTCAGGTTGTGCAGTCGTTCGTCATGCCGTCCCCGGCGAACCACGCACTTCTTTACATGCCAGGATACTCCAGAGTGCTGGCGGGGTTGATATCGGATTTTCTCGCGGCTCATGTGACACAGAGATTATCTCTAGCGTGGCAATTGCAGTACTTGTCCCGTGAGGGTAAATGGGATATCAAGAATTTGAACAAGTGGAAGTCAGTCATGCCAGTTTCCGAAGCCATAGGGCCAGACGATGCACCCATTTTCCGAGCCATGAAGACTCTGCGCGAGGCGGACGACACGCACAGCCCATCACATTTTGTCGAAAAATGGAGTTCGGTCATCAAGGATGTCATTGACATTTCCAAAGACCAACCTGTATACGACCCACGGGGTCTCGAACGAGGCGACGTGCACTACCACAAATTCCCGACCGTCTCCAAAATCCCACCAGAGCCGCACGAAATCCAATCATTCATCAGCTTAGTGGACAAGGTGCGCAAGGCCCAGGACGAGCGAGCCCGTGCCGAGGGCTGGACGCATGACGAAAAACGCGTGATCGGCGTACACTGCCACTACGGATTCAACAGGACCGGCTACTTGATTGTCTGTTACCTGGTCGAGCGCTGTAATTTCGGAGTGGAGGAGGCAATCGCCACTTTCGCGCGGGCGAGACCGAACGGTATACGGCACTCACATTTTCTGGACAGACTGTTTGTTCGTTACAACGTGGACAGGAGCACGCGTCAACCCGTCGTCGATCCGGAGCCACGCACCGTGGACGGATGATGAAGGGCTGGATTCTTACTTGACAGAGGTCAAACGAGGCCCATTTTCACGATACGAATTCTCTGCATCACGACGCAGGCAGGTAGCTGTCATGGAACGTGGCTAGAACCATGACGTTATACTAGTGGTTTCAGATGAATCTGTCCTTCACCTGCCTTTCCCGCGGCGGGCTCGTTTGAGTCCAAGCCCATGAACACGAACGCTAGGAAAGAAGAAGAAGAAGAAGAAGAAGAAGAAGAAGAAGAAGAAGAAGAAGAGGGAGAAGAGAAAAGAATGAGGTGCCGATGCGTGAGCCCTGGCATGGAAACCCACAGCAACAAGCGCGGCAGGCAAACGAGTGATACGTACTTGTAGTCTCATGGCATGGTGAGGGGAAATGGGGTTGCGTCTTGGCCACGAGCGAGTTTTTTTTTTTTTTTTTTTTTGGGAATAGTGCGACGGATACAAAGTACCTGGGGAAGCGTTGTTTTTTTCTGTATGTACTGCACATGCCAATTGTTTGATCTGAATGAGGACACGAGACAGAGATACTTTGAAGGTGTCAGGTGAACGGAATGATAAGTACTACCAGTACTTACTTGGTAGTACTACTACGTAACATAATAATAGTAGTAGTAGTAGTAGTAGTACGTACTGCCGCCGACCGAGGCTCGAGGCCGGCACGGAGTAGTAGTAGTACTAGTAGTAGTTGGTGGAATGGGACGCGGAGGGGGCCAGGTACTGGTGAGGTACCGCGTATCCGTCGTACGGACAGCCCACTACTAGCAGTAGATACTGCAGTACCAGCAGGGTACCGGCAGATGCTCAATTCTTAGTAGTACTAGTACTAAGTACTACTAGTACTACTGTTAGTGCATGTGGTTGGTCTGCAGAAAAACAACATCAGAGATGACGCTTGACGAGCTTTCTTGTTCAGGATACATACAACCTTTTGCCCGTCTACGTCTATCCTGCTGCGTTGGAATAATGATGAAATGAAATAAAATAAAATAGAACAAAATAAAAAAAAAAACAGCAAAACGACGACGACGGACGACGACGACAACGACGACGAACGCTTCTCGAGTTTCTTCAGCATACAACCTCGCTCGTTTACGTCTGCCCTGCTGCGTAAGATGAGAATAAATTAGGATAAAATAAAAAACAACATCAACGACGGCGCTTCTCGAATTCCTTCAGGATACAACCTCGCCCGGCTGCTCTGCTGCGTAAAATAAGAATACAATAAAATCAAAACAGCAACAATAACAACAACAACAACAACGACGACGACGACGACGCTGCCCCTTCCATGGTCAGTGCCGCTTGCAAATTGCAATCTCCCCTCCTCACCTGCTTGCTTGCTCGCTCCCCTGGCCTTCCCCGCGTTTTTCTTCCCTTTCTTTTCTTCTCACAACACCCTCACTCAACAGGCGTCCGAACGCAGTCCTCTTCTGGAGGCCGACAACCCAGTCATAGACGAAAGTGCCGGCAGCAGCAGCAGCAGCAGCCCCAGCAAGAATGGTTCGAAACGATCGTGGACGCGCGAGATTGCCATCTTCGCGTGGGCGTTGCTTGCTACGGCAGTCGTCATCATCCTCGCCGTCTGGATCCAGCACAGCCAGCAGACGTCGTCCCGGCGTGGCTCCCGCGGCGGCAAGCGCAACCTCATCTTCATGGTGTCGGACGGCATGGGACCGGCGTCCCTGTCGCTGACGCGAAGCTACCGGCAGCACGTCGACGGGCTCCCGGAGGCGGACGTCCTCACGCTGGACAGGCACCTCTGGGGCTCCAGCCGGACGCGGTCCAGCAACAGCCTGGTGACGGACAGCGCGGCGGGCGCCACGGCGTTTTCGTGCGGCGAGAAGAGCTACAACGGCGCCATCTCGGTGCTGCCCGACGGACAGCCCTGCGGCTCGGTGCTCGAGGCCGCGCACCGGGCCGGCTACACGACGGGGCTGGTGGTGACGACGGACGTGACGGACGCGACGCCCGCGTGCTTCGCCAGCCACGTCGCCACGCGGCAGATGCAGGACGAGATCGCGCTGCAGGAGATCGGCGAGGGACCGCTTGGACGCACCGTCGACCTGATGCTGGGCGGCGGACGGTGCCGCTTCATGCCCAACACCACCTCGGGGAGCTGCCGCCAGGACGACGTCGACGTCGTCGCGCTGGCCACGCGCAAGCACGGCTGGGCCTACGCCGACTCCCGCGCCGCCTTTGACGACCTCGCGGGCGGCGCCGACGCCCGCCTGCCCCTGCTGGGCCTCTTCGCCGCCGCCGACCTGCCCTTCGAGCTCGACAGACGGCTCGTCAACGACACGTACCCCAGCCTCGCCGAGATGGCCAGAACGGCCCTCGCCGCGCTCGAGAGGGCCACCGCCCACGCCGACAGGGGCTTCTTCCTCATGATCGAGGGCAGCCGCATCGACCACGCCGGCCACATCAACGACCCGGCCGCCCAGGTCCGCGAGGTGCTCGAGTACGACGCCGCCTTCGCCGCCGTCCTCGACTTCATCGACCGCACCGCCGCCGCCGACGCCGAGACGGTCCTCGTCGCCACCAGCGACCACGAGACGGGCGGCCTGGCCCTCGCCCTCCAGGAGCCGGGCCACTTCCCCGTCTACAACTGGTACCCGCAGGTGCTGGCCAACGCGAGCCGCTCGTGCGAGAAGCTGGCCGACGAGCTGCGCCGCCATCTCGCCGACCACGCCGCCGCCGGCTCCCCGGACCACGACCACCAGCTGAGGCGCTGGATCAACGACGAGCTCATCGTCCGCGGTCTCGGCGTCCCCGACGCCACAGACGCCGAGCTAGCCCTCCTGGCAGAGCACCCCGAGTCGGCCGTCACCACCCTGGCCGCCATCATCTCCCTCCGCGCCCACATCGGCTGGAGCACACACGGCCACACCGCCGTCGACGTCAACGTCTACACCTCCGGCGGGCCCGGCACCCACCGCATCCGCGGCAACGTCGAGAACACCGACATCGGCAAGTTCCTCAGCCAGTACCTCGGCGTAGACGACGACCTCGACCACATCACCCGCGAGCTGAGGCGTCACCACCACCAACGTGCCGCCGCCGCCGCCGCCGCCGCCGGAGGAGGAGGAGACCCTCCGCGAGACGGGGAGTCCATCGTCTCGAAGAGCTGGGATAAATACCATGCTCTTGCCAACTAAGATGCCTTCTTTAGCTTGAATAAACAAATACCACAAAATAAAATAAAACAAATCAAATCGAATCAAATCACGGCATTTCACGGAGCAGCCTGTCTTTTCTTCTTTTCTTCTTTTCTTCTTTTCTCTTCTTCTCTCGCTTTGGGTCCATCATCTCTTGTCATTTGTGCGGGGTTTTGATTCACAAGACATTAGTACACATGTCATGTGCGTATGGGCGTATCAAGTCCAGTCGCTGTGTAATTCCAGACTACATTTTTTTTTTTTTGGTTATATAGTGAACAGATTGCCGGATCATCTTCTTCCCCACTGCTTTATTTCCTGATAAATTAATGGTTTCACCTCCCTTCCCTCTTCCCTGTTGCTCCCCCTCACCAAAAGACTGGCCATGAGAGTGCGCCAGTCTGACCCGGGACCAGAGACTGTTGTTCTTGTTGTCATCCACGTGCAAACTACATGACGACCTGATGAGAAAACGTGTTAGCTAGCCACTGGCTTCGTCCCCCTCAAGGGACCCGGCACGTCGGGAAATCGTCCACTTTACTTACGCAGTCACCGCCTTCTTTGCCCGGAGTGATTCCCATGTCTTCAAAGGTCGCCGGGCCCTTGCTGGGTTTCGCGGGAGCTGTCGCTGCATGCGTGGGACCCGGGCCCGAGCCGGCGTTCAACCCGGACGGTCGCTGCTGTCCAGGCATTCCGGGCGGCGCGCTCCCGACCCTCCCTCCTGCGGCGGCGGCGGCGGCGGTAGGCCGAGGTGGATTCAGGGACGCGTGTCCGGAGCTGCTTTGTGGCAGCGGGAGCCGTTGAGGTGCATCTTTTCCCGGCAGCGAGGTGAGTCGTTCTGGGGGCCGCCCGGCCGTGCCCGGAACCCTCGACATCCTCTCGTAATTCTGAGACGCGATTCGCGCGTCCTGCGGCATGGACCCCTCTGGGCCCATGCGTGGAGGATGTCGTCCGTGTTCTCGCCCCGCCGGGTCGGCAACACGAGGCATGCCGTGAGGATGCGGCTGCCGATGCTGCTGTTGGTTGGGTGGTCTGTTCGCGGCCATGTTTGCTGCGCCGGGCAGGGATTGTGAGCTCGGAAGCCTACCGTACGCGTCGGTGGGAGCGCCCGGCCTCTGGCCACCTGGCTGACGACCCGGGCCTGGCTGGTTGTATCCCCCGACAGGCCTCCGGGGTTGCATTCCGGCGGAGACAACTCGGCCTCGGGGGTGGCCCGGCGGACCCGGAGGCTGCAGGTTTCCGGTCGAATGAGACGTGGGGATTTGAAGCCCCTTGATGCCAAAAGCACTCGATATCCTTTCTGGATGCGGTCCTCGCAACGGGTTGAGCCCGGGACCGAATCCCATCCCGGCCGGCATCTTGACGTCATCGTCCGGGTAAGGCACGGCAGTGCGGGAACGACTGGGACTCAGCGGTACGGGCCAATCATCGTCTGGATATGGCGCTGCAGAATGTGACCGCGGGGGTGCTTGCGTATCCCCATCGAGGCGGATGCTGAAAGCAGATGGCCTGTCCGTGCCGGCTCTCATGGCCCTAGACGGGTCGGGAAAGGAGACATGGTCCGGGACGATGGTCGTTGGGTGGTTGATAGCCGGAGACGGCTGGGGAGACACGCGAGAGCCTCCTGCTGTCGACTCTCTTCTTCCAGCAGCAGAAGCAGCAGCAGCAGCAGCAGAAAAGGGCTGCGATGCCGTTGACGACCAGCCCTCGCCGGTCGAACCCCTCTTCGATGGCGCTTCTTCCAGCGTGTCCATTTTCTGAGGCTGTTTGAGCCGCTCCGGTCGCTTGCCGCTCTGTGACCCGTGCTGTGACTTGATTCTGGTCAAGGTGGTCGTTTCGTGGTCCTGTTTGGAAAGGCTTTGATCGTTGTGCAGAGAGTCCAACCGGCCCAGGGCATCTGTGTTGCCGTGGTCGGCTGCGATCTGATACCACTTGCGTGCATCCGGTATGCTCCTGTTGACGTGAATACCAATCTCGTAGTAATAGCCCATGGCGAACTCGCCGGTAGCAAGGCCGGCGTCAGCCGCCTCTTCAGCGTATTTGAAGGCAAGCTCCTCGTTCTTCTTGAAGACGCCCTCATATCCGAACAGGAACCAGCGGCTCACGCCGAGCGACGCTTCTGGAAGCCCCTGTCTGGAGGCCAGCCCGTAATAGTGCAGCGAGAAGGATGGATTGAATTCACATCCGAGCTGGCAGAGCTCGTAGGCCTGGCCCATCTTGAGCTGAGCCTTGGCGAAGCCCAGATATGCGGCCTTCTCCACGTACATCCTGGCCGTGTCCAAGTTGTGTGCCAGGAGGCCATCAGGTATGCTGATGTCCGGCAGATCGCGGCCGAGCAGCATGCCGTAGACATAGGCCCCCTGAGGCGCGTCCTCATCCGAGCCGTCCGCGGCCGACCGGATGCGTTCCAAACCACGGACATAGTCCCTCGATTCGCCATGCTGCCCGAGCAGGCTCATCATGCCCATGCGGTACAAGGCCGCCGAGTCCTTCAGGCTCATGCCCCTGTAGTAGTGTTCTTTGGCCTTGGACATGTCGTTGGATTGCTCGAACAGCATGCCCATGCGATATTCAGATCGTGCGTTGCCCAGCTCTGATGCGCGCTTGTATCCGGAGAATGCCTCCCGCTTGTCAACCCGATGGCCGAACTTTCCGAATTCGAGCCACTTGGAGCGTATGTACAGAGCCTCGGGGTGCTCCTGTTCTGCCAGGTAACTGATGATGTTGAGTGCATCCACACGGAGTTCATGCTCGATGCGAGGTGTGGGCGGCCGGACTCTCCCGGCAGTCTCCCGCGCCATGGCGTCCATGGCGATTTCGACCCAGATGAGCACGTCGCGAGCCCAGCTTATCTGCATGTCGACGTTCTGCGAGTGCAGAACATGGCTCCGCGCGCTCCATAGTATGTCTTCTTTGGCGTCGTCTGCGGGAGGGATGTTGTCACCGGTTACGTTAGGGAAAGGCGAGAAGGACGGCGCATCTCGCCCGGCCGTGTCCAGGCGGTTGCCCGAGGCCCTGTATGCTGTGATGTCACCGGCGCCATCAGCTTCAGCAGCACTGCGTGGCGGCCTCATCGAGTCATTGGCTGCGGCTGCGGCGTAGGGGTCTTCTTGGCGAGCACTCGAGATGCTCGACTGACGGTCATGCTGATGCGAAGACGCCTCGGGAGCGACGTTTGCGACGTTTCTGCTGCTTTCTCTTGCTTCGAGCTCTAACCGTTGTAAGCCATCTTGCATAATCTGGGGCACCTGAGGGGTTATTCTGGACAATCGATCGGCGACATGCAACATCTGTTAGCAACGAGCCCCACATGACATGCTGAGCGCCTTGCCTTGCATCGCAACCCTCTCCTTTTCACTCAGAATGGTGCCTCGCATCTTTCAACGAACCTTTGCGGAGCAGGCGAGACGACGTCTGGCATATAGTAGTCGTCGAAACCACCGGGCATAAAGGTTGCACTAAGTTGTTGCGCCATCTCCTCGTCGAGCGAGAGGGCCCTTTCTCGCGCCTGAACGTTCGCCTTTGACTCGCACGGAGCACCGTGTATCCGACAAGGATTGAAGAATGCGTGCTATCGAGCAGTAGATTTCAGGGGCAGGACACCAGTCTTTTCTTCTTCTTCTTCTTCCTCTTCTTCTCTCTCTGTCTCTCTCTCTCTTTTCTTTTTCTTCGCGAGGTACGGCGATCGGACAGGAAGTCGATTTTTGCTTCGAGGCAGCAGACGGGAAGGGCGTCCGTCCACGTCCACTAGCTGCTTCTGCAATGAAAGGAGAGGGCGAGAGGAGAGGAAGAGAGACGAGAGAAGCGGAGAAGAGCGCAGGGAAGAGACCAAAAAAAAAAAAAAGATTATTAAAAAAAATTTCATTCAAGCCAGACGGACAAGACAAGCAGGGCAACACAAAGAGAGATGTTGGTCGCGCATTGATAACAGATGCCAGATGCTCGGATGCACTGACGACAAGGCTACATACAGCTTCTGACAGCCTGTGACGGCTCTTGGCACTTGCAGGTGGGGAAAGGAGGGGCGTGTGTGGATTGTGGATTGTGGATTGTGGATTGTGTGTGGCAGTGACAGTGGCAGTGACAGTGGCAGTGGCACTGTGGCAGTGAGATGAAGTTGGCATGAGAACCTAGTAGCGACCAATTTGCGCCGGCTTGACGTCTTTTCTGGGGTCCAGAACCTCATACTTCATCCTCCAGACACACTGTCGGAGCATATCGCATCATTGTATTTTGTATTTTGGTTTGCGTGACCTTTCCCCCCGCCTGCTGCTTACCTTTAGGCTGTATGAAGACGAATGCACGAAAATAGAAATAGCAACGGCGCACGGTGACCAGTTGTTGGTTGAACAGTGACCGACCACTGACCAGCAACCCACCCCCCCCCCCCCCCTGGGGCTATCCATCCACAACCCACAACGGTGCTGTCCACAAGGTACAGGGCTACAAGGGATCAGGTGCTGCTTACATAATTACTTGCATGTGGACCCGCTCGTAGCTTCGAGGTCACCTCTAGGTACGTACCACCTCGCCAGAAGCCAAAACTCGTCGTCACCAACGTCAGATGCAGATGCGTTCAGGAACTTGTGCTTCAAGCCACTTGTAACCTTCATCCAAACCCACGTCATCGCCGCGGCAGTCTTGACAGAATATTCCTTCCAAGGAAATTGATTCATCCATCTTTTTCATCTGCATCGTCGTCGACTTCTCCATTCCTCTTCCTCCACCCCCCAACCTGCGGCCAGAACAATCCGGCAACATGGCCGATCGCACCGTTTCCCAAATCCTCGCCCAGCTCAAGCACTCCCCGTCCATGAGCTACCCGGAAGCCAATGCCCTGCTCTCCAAGGCGAAGCTTGCCCTCCTCAGCCTCAACGCCCTCACCCCCAGCCATTCGTCCTCGCCGCAGCTCCTCGCCCTCGCCCGCGAGACCTTCGAGCAGGGCGCCCTCTTCGCGATCCGAGCCCGCAACCCCGATGGCTTCACGCGCTACGTGCAGCAGCTCCAGCCTTTCTACGAACTGCCCTCGGCGGTCCTGCCGCCGAACTTGCAAGAGAGGAACAAGGTCACCGGCCTGAGTCTCCTCCTCCTCCTCACACAGGGCCGCTACGCAGAGTTTCACACCGAGCTCGAGGGTTTGGCCAACAGAGACGGCGGCGGCAGCACCGGCGACGTCGAGGGCGACCGATATCTCGGCTATCCTATTCGACTCGAGAGGTGGCTGATGGAAGGGAGCTACGACCGAGTGTGGAAGGCCATGAAAAGCAGCGAGGTGCCGTGCGACGAGTACGGTGTTTTTTCAGAGGTGAGAAGAAGCCCTGGCTGGCCTCAGCATATGGCATGCGTGGGCCGGCAGCCTCAAGTGTGGCCTTTGTGTGTCCGCTGACTTTGCTCGTTTCGCAGATTTTGAAAAATCAGATCCGCTCTGAAATCGCAAGCAGTAGCGAGCGCGCGTATCCCAGCTTGCCCATCAGCTCCACCAAGAGTCTTCTCTTTCTCGATTCCGAAGGCGACGTAATTCAGTTTGCCAAATACAGAGGCTGGGCCGTTCGGGATGGTCATATCTATTTTCCCAACACGGCTGATGCCGGCGAGGATCACAACCAGAGCAAGGATGTTAGTCAAGTCATCATAGAAAACACCCTGGGCTATGCTCGTGAACTAGAGACAATCGTTTAAATACGTCTGGATGATTTCTCTGCGGATGAACTTTCGTTTGAATTCGGAAAAAAAAAAGGATTTCGAAAACAAGAGAACAAACAAGAAATGAAAGAGCACGACAATAGATGAGCAAACAGAGGGTACTTCGACACGTCATCAAACTATTAAGCAATTACATGGTGGTTTTTTTTTTTTCTGTGCCAGCGTCTCTTCACCATTTTCTCTACCACACTATCTGTACGACTAGTTTGCCAATGGCAGTGCTCGCAGCGCCCTTATCAACCATACAGTGTCTCCCCAAATTGTGAATCTTGTTCTTCATCATTGCCCACAACGTCCACGCGGCATTGAGCCACCTAAGCAAAAAGTTTCAAGCCACTGCCATGCTTACCAATTTCGCAAACTTCGCATACTCGGCAAATGGTTCCCTTGTATTGGGAGTGATACTTTGAGCCATCAAAGGCACATTCTTCGTATGAGCTGCCGCTGTAGATGGGAGTGTGGCTGGCAGCACAGATGTCGAATTCAGCGAATTGATCAAATTCAATGTCGATAGAATCGTTCGGGTTTCGTTCACACTGCGCCTTAGTTTTCTTGGCCTGTCAAGAATGCGTCAGTTTCGTGAAATCTAGCGATGTAGGAAAGAGAAAAGGAGAAAAAAAAAAAAAAAAAAAAAGAACCCTTACATTCTCCACGATTTTTGTGGAACCTCCGTTGGCGATAATTCGGTTCGCAAAACTCAATGCTGAATTAAAATTTTTGTTCTTCACAGCCAGTTGCATTGCACTTAGCAGTGCCAACTGACGATGAGGTACTTCAATCTTGGGAATGGTGAAATATGCCGCGAGCTCCAAGCTCCTCTTCAATTTGGCAGGATCTTGAGCCACTATGTCAGGGGCCCCAAGTTTTCGTCTGGCAAGTTCGATATCCATTGCTATGGTATACTCGCTGGCCGAGGTTATCAATTTCTTCGCTTCAGCCACCTCTGTTTCACTCGAGACGGCATTGAGCAGGATTGCATGCAAAATGCCCTTGAAAAGCCTGATTCCGTCCTCCAATCTGTTTGCCTTCATCGAGTCATATCCCTTTTGTAGGTCGTTTGTGGCCAGATGCTCCAGATCGCGGGAAACTATGGGGAGAACTTGGCGAGGATCCGTTTCATCGAGAGTTCGACGAACATAGTTGACCAACGCTGGAAGGCCAGATGAAGCAGGCAAGAAGCTTCTGGAAGACCGATATACCTCCATGAATCGAGGCTTCAGTGGAGCAAAGTTGACAACGCCAACTTGTCTGTTTAGAAGCTGCATAGCGGACTCAAAAGAGCCTCCTGCAACATGGTCAACTGCTAGAGGTGAGTTGCGGGCCCACTGATCGGCCTCGCTGCTGCCAGCACCACCAGCTTCCGCGCTGTCCACATTGACAAAGTCGCCATCAATCTCTGGGATATTGTCATCGCCCATATCCCAGCCAGCAGCGTCTTCATCGTCGTCTTCTGCCAAGCCGCCATTGCGTTCCGGGTTAGTCTTTCCATCGACACCTTCGTCCAGAGTCGTCGTCAAAGCTGTGTCATCCTCGAGGGACAGGCCCTCCACCTGACCAAGGAGGGCTTGTTCGAAGAAAGACTGAGAGCTCGCCTTGCTAGGCCAGTTGGACTTGAAAGTTGGGACCACTGGCTTAGGAATGCTCAGCGGTTCGCCTAATTGAGGCATGGTAAGCTGGGCCTCGGTTATACCAGCAGCTTCCAAAAGGGCTTCGCATTCCTCGTCGAGTCCGTGTGACTTGGCAGTCATGTAAGCAAGAGGATCTGGAATATGTTAGCGGTGAGTACACACTCCTTATAAAAGCATAGAACACACGCACACAGATCAATCTCTTTGAACATTTGGATGCGATCTTCAGTCTCGCCCAAGTACAAGGCATTTTGGAATCGGGAACTGAAGTCTCCTCGATGCTCAGCGATTTTGGCCATTCTTGCTAGTTTTGAATGATCGCCTGTAGCCAAGTACAGAAACGACAACTTGTCAAAATGTTTGAGCTTTTGATAGCACATCTCAACAATCTGGTGATTGCCATGCGCTAGTGCCTCGGAGCTGAGTCGTCCCCACAGAGCGGGCTTGTCCAATTGCTTCGCCATCTCAACGGCAACATCAAGATTGCCGCATTCGATCGCCAGATCGAATCTAGTTGTTGGGTCCTGCACGAATTGTAGCGCAATCTCCGGATATCCTTTCTTCTGAAGATACGAAATAATTGACTGTCCCACGAGACTGGATGTACGGATAATATGCAGCATCTCCTCGTAGTTCCGCTTGATCAAGGCAAGCTTGAAGCGGTACTCCGTGGGATCAATCTGTAGGATTCGTGGTTTAGCGGCACGGTCCAAGCAATAGACGTTGCGGCCTTTGACTCGGACCAAATAAACGGTTTGGTCTAGCGTTCGTACGATGCCGTTATCGCCATTCAGCAATGTATACTTGACGTGGTTCAAAGTCGAATACAGGAGAACTCCGGTGTCATCCCACGTGGCACTCTTGATTCGAATAGTCTCATGAAGAGTGCTGACTTGCTCGAGGTTCTTGGTAACGATCGTAACATTGTGCTTGCTAAGAAGAGCAGCATAAAGACCGTCGACAGACCACACAACGTACTTGACTCCGCTGACAGCCAGTTCAGCGGTGCTCTTCTTTTGCTGGATATCATAGAGATGGACCGCAGTTGGCGTGATGATGAGCAGATTGCCGGTACCTCCAAAATAAATATCGCTGGTTCCAACTGGTGGTTTGAATGATCGAGTAGTGTTGTTGGAGAGATCTTTGATATCTATCGTTTGATTGGCACAATTCAACACGGCGAAACGGTTTCTTGCAACGAATATGGCCGAGTTTCCAGACCCCCTTTTGGACTCGGTCGGTTCGATGGCGCCGGAGCCGTCTCTGGGCAGATTAACTAGCTCGTAGGAGCCTCCATCGCTGGGTGTGGTGACGAGAACCGATCTCTCAGCAGGATTGTACGAGAGAGTGCGGGGAGTCACCCACGGACTACCCAGTTTCTTAAGGGACAGAAGCGTTGGACTTTCGGTATTCTTTTGGAAATCGTACGACTTGATTTGCTTCTCCTTCGTTATGTAGAAGAGGAGATTCTGGTGCGTTGCAGAAGCCGGTCGTTCACGCTCCAGCTTGAAGACCATGACTCCGTTGTCATGACCTGCGGCAAAGAGATTGATTTCAGGGTGCGCAGCTATAACCCAAAAGCGATCGTTATCCCGTTTGAAGCTTTGTACAGCAGTGCGTTTGTTGAGGTCCCACACTCGAATCGTTTTGTCTTCGCCGGCTGACAAAATTAAGTCCTGATGCGGATGGAAGAGACAGCCTGATGCATTGTGAAAATGGCCTCGGCAAGTGTCGACTTCCCAAGCCTTGGTCTCGCTCATGCGCCAGAGCTTGATAAGCCTGTCATCACCGGCAGACACAATGAGTGGCATGGTGGGATGAAACGCCACCCAGTTGACGCCCCGATCATGGCCTTCCAACACAAATTTGACGACCGCATCGGTGTTGCCAAACATGTCAGCTTGGTTTTGGTTGGCACGAGCCATCTGGTCTTCGAAACTCATCGACGTTGGGGCAGAGTGTTTCTTTCGGAGGCCGGATATATCCCAGACACGAACGGACTGGTCGAGCGATGCAGAAACGACGAGGTCTTCCTTGGGGTGGAATTGAGCGCACATGGCATAGTGGTTGTGTCCGGTCATTGTGCAGACTAGATCAGATTGTCAGCGTTTCTCGGTATTGAAGAATAGTCCTATACGTGACATACTTAGGGACCGGTTCTGCCAGTTCCAAATACGTATAGTTTGATCATCTGACGACGACAGGATCCATGGAAGTTCGTGATGGAAGAAAACAGTGCGAACATAGTCAAGGTGCCCATTTAAAGTAAACAGACAACGGCGGGTTTGATAGGACCAAACCTTGATCTTATAGTCGTCTCCGCCTGACACAAAGAGAGGCTGAGTTTTGTGAAAGTCGACACCTCGAACAGGTCCATCGTGTTCTTCGAAGCGGTCAATCAGGGTGCCCATTCTGTAATCCCATAATTGGATTGTTGACGAATGAAGAGCCACGAGAATCCATGGTCTACAATAGCTCATTAGCTTGTAAGAACTCTCGCACAAACGTCTTCATAGTCTACCTTTTGGGATGGAAGGCAATGCCTTTCGCTCTGGACGACTTTGATTCAAACTGCTTTTCTGTCAGGACAGTGATTGATGGTTGGAGGATGACATGACCTGGCTAGTAGTACCTTAGTTAACATGCCTGGGGAGGACTGCATCGTTGTGAGAGGGCAGGAAGCCGCAGCTTCGCGCGCGGCTTGACAGAAGCTATGACGAGCGCAGCGATTCCAATCGTAGAAAATGTGAAGGTGACAACTTCCTTCAACAGCCGATGACTATGAATTGGCTGGCAGAGCAGCATAGAGAGAGATGAGCGAACGTACGAAGGCAAGCAGTGGGCCTCCAAGCAATTGAGCATCGTGTCCATGTCCCCCAATTGTGGATACAGCGGCATGCATGAGGATCGCACTATTGTTATTCCGACATCACACCCCCCTCACACCGCCCTTCTCCTTTCTACCCCACTAGGTATTCTGCCACAGCCTATTGCTCTAATAAACAGTTTCGGGACAGCTCCTTGCGGCAGTGCGACTGTGTCCATTTATTTACATACTGATTCCAACTCAACTCTGTGCCGGCGACACAACCCATCTCCGTTTGAGCAAATCGTAATCTGATTGCCAATTCGATACTTTGAATATCGATACCTCAATCCAACGAAGTGATACTTTCTTTACAATTAGCCACACATATTTCTGTGGTCATCCGGAAGCATCTCTTCATATTGACTGCCTACTGTACCTACCGAGGTACCTCCCTACTACTACTAGCACTTACCTCCTCCTATCTACTTAGTAGGTAGTACCTACTAGGTACCTACACATAAGGGCTCGTTTTTGTGTCGCTGTTCGATGTATCGTCAACAATATGTACCTCAGTCTTGAGCAATGGCCATTGCTCGCATGGCTGAGTTTCGCTACACAAATCGCGGCAGCCGTGCCTGCTGTAAGAATTGGAATGACTGCCGCATTCGATGCTGGACCGTACTTGCTAGAGCTCATGTTTGTACATTTCCTCCGCTATGATGCGTCTCAATGGCTGATGAAGTGAAGTGAGACAGCGGCAGGAGAAAACGCATCATCGTATTTCCCCTTACTAGACCGTGTCGCAAGTGGTTATTTTCGCAATGTATCGACAGATTCCGATCTATATGACCAGTTTCTCCAAGTCCTTCGCCATGATGGACACATCACAGACCCTGACGCTCTTTCTACCTTCAATCTTGCGCTCTCTTTGCGCTCAGCGGCACCAAGAATCGAAGCGCATTATCAGTACTATGAGACTGCCATAGAACCATTCGTGAAGCACGACAACTGCGAAGCCTGGGTTCTGTTTGACCATAAACAATACTGCACACCAGAACTCGACACAAGTGTTACAGACGAACTTTCCCCATCGTACGTCGTATCTACATTCTGTATAGACCCGCTGCTGACGATGAATGCAGCATAGTAAAGACCCTGCCATTTGACCGAACTCTCGGCCTAGGGAGAGAGGCTATTCTTTTTGCGAACCCTACGTCACCCAAATTTGCAGAATATCACGAGATTCTATCAAAAGCAGCGCGCGTATTGGCTCTGAAATACAGAATTCGATATCGTCGTGGCGATACAAGCATCGATCGGCCCTTGCAGATCGGCGGTTACGGCGTCCAACTTGCGCTGAAGAAAACTGACTACATTGTCATTGATGATCGTCGTACGGGGCAAGACTCGGACCAGAAACCGTTGAAATCACAGCAAGCTCTCGACGGTGAAGATGAAGATTCAATCGACTCAAAGACCCTGTCCAAAACGGAACTCCGTTCCATGGGTATGAGACTGGCTTCATTGATACAACAAAGTGAACACCCTTTTGATGAGCTTGTCAAGCTCTCGCAAGACTTTCCTAAACATGCGCGATTGATATCCTCGCACGACGTTTCTAGCGATTTTGCTGAAGAACACGAACTCATCAAAGGACAGATTGGGCGCGACGGTATAAATTTTCTCTGGGTTAATGGTGCTCAGCTCACTGAGCGACAAATTGACCCATTCACTCTCGTCGATATTCTTAGGCGAGAGCGTAGATTGGTCAACGGAATTCGCCAACTCGGAGTGAATGGAGCCGATGCAATCGCTTTGCTTGGCCACGAGAGTGTGTCGTCCGCAAATAGCGAGGAAGAATCAGCAAGATATGATTGGACAGATCGCTCAGAAAATGGACAGGTGATATTGTGGCTCAATGACTTGGAGAAAGATGCCATGTATGAGTCATATCCCAAGACTCTGTCCTCAGTAGGTCTCTTCTCCAAGAAATCAAAATGGCGTACAAGACTTTATTAACAGCAATCACCAGCTGCTGCAAAGATCCTATCCCGGTCAAATCCCACCTATCGGCTTGAACGTCTTCAACGTGGTCTTCGCTGCTGACCTATCCAATGTCGTTGACCTTGGTTTTGTCAGCCAGGTGATTTCGTTGTTAGATCGAGGAATTCCTATCAGGTTCGGGATTGTGCCATTGAAATCCTCGAATAGCCCAGTGAATCAGCCCGAGACTGTGTATTCTCTCATGAAAAACTATGGCATCGACACGTTGTTGTCATATATCGTGCAACTGTCTTTGAAAGATGGGGTGTATGATGCATCACTTTTATCTTCCGTCACGAACGGTCGTCCAGTCTTACCCGATGGCCATTCCATCTCATCCGAAGCGGAAATAGGCGATGCAGAAGTCGATGAGCAACTTCGGCTAGCCGGCAAATGGATAACAAGACTCCAGGCTGACACAGCTACCCGTCCAGTTTTTGTCAATGGCGTGCCGGTTCCTCGCGATGAAAATTGGATGCAAGGTATCAGCAAAATCATTGGAAGCGATCTTCAGGCCGTTCAGAAAAGAATATATCACGGTACTCTTGATGACGACAGCTCTGTAATCGAGATATTTCTCAGCGGAGCCAGGCCACGACGCAACATGTACACAGCGGAGGATAGCAAGTCTCTGCGAATTCTCGATGCTGGGAAGATGTACTCTGAAAACGCGGAATTTTTCGAGACATTGCCGGTTCTTGACGCCGATAAAAATGGAAAGAAAGATGACTGGGCCGCGATTACCGTTCTTGCGGATATGTCTTCAACTGCTGGTCTTGATCTTGCGTTCTCAGCACTGAACTTCAAGAGTAAAAACCCGGCAATCCGACTCGACGTCATCAATACAGACGGCAACTTCTCGGTATCGTCTCAAGTGGTGATGGCCCTGAAGAACAAGGAAAACGAGTTGTCAGGATTGCTCTCCACGGATGAGCTGGCGTCAATCGTCAGGGAGGCCTCGAACTTTGATGCGAACTACCTTTATGTGCAAGGCCTGACGAACGTTCTCGGCGATGCAAAGCTAAAGCCAGGCTCGCAAGGCGTTATTCTGAACGGAAGAGTAGTAGGACCCATACCGCCCGAGGTCTCTTTTTCGTCCGATGACTTCCAGGACTTGCTGGACTTTGAACGAACACGCCGTATTCTTCCCGTCTTTGCTGCAGTCGAGGACCTGGGCTTGACCGATGCAATCTCGGATCCCATTGCATCAGCCACGCTAAGCTCCATCGTTGCTCTGTCGGCTATATCTGACGTGCCGGAAGGAATATTCGAATCGGCCCCTTCGGCTCGATCTGCGATATATGACACCTGGAGTACAAGCCACACAGCCATACAGGTTGGTGATCCGAAGGAAGCAAGCATCCATATTGTAGGACTCTTGGACCCTGCCAGCGAGACAGCACAAAGATGGGCACCAATCCTGAAAGTCTTGTCCAAGTTGGACGGTGTCTACATCAAGATGATTATGAACCCCAAGAAAAGGCTTGAAGAGCTTCCAGTCAAACGGTTTTTCCGTTACGTCATGGAGCCGAAGCCACTGTTCGAGAAGGATGGGGGTCTGAAACAGCTGCAAGCAAATTTCGCGGGACTGCCGTCGAATGTGATCATGACAGCAGGCCTTGACGTCCCACCGGCATGGCTGGTAGCACCCAAGTTGTCCATGCACGACCTGGACAACATCAAGCTGGACGCAGCAGAATCCGATGTTGAGGTGACATACCAACTACAGCACATCCTGATCGAGGGTCATTCCCGAGAGAGCCAAGGCTCCGCTCCACGTGGCGCACAGCTTGTTCTTGCGACGGAAACACAACCATTCATCACCGACACCATCATCATGGCGAATCTGGGGTTCTTTCAGTTCAAGGCGAATCCTGGGTTTTACCATATCCGACTCAAAGAAGGAAGAAGCCAGGAAATATACAGCATTGAAAGCATCGGAGCCCAGGGGTGGGAACCAGTGCCGGGCGACGAAGGTGCGGACTTGGTTCTGATGGACTTTCAAGGCACGACCGTCTACCCTCGGCTTAAGCGCCATCCGGGCATGGAGACGCATGATGTCCTTGAGGATCTTGAACGGGGTTCCGACTCGAGCATGCTCACCAAGGGGTTGAAACTCGCTGAAGGATTCTTTGGCAACATGAAGGGCAAGGCGCTCTCTGCGCCAAAACACGCGGACATCAACATCTTTTCTGTTGCCAGCGGACACTTGTATGAGCGTATGCTCAGCATCATGATCTTGTCGGTAATGCGCAACACGAAGCGCAGCGTGAAGTTCTGGTTTATCGAACAATTCCTCTCACCCTCCTTCAAGCAGTTTATCCCACACCTGGCGGAGGCATACGGATTCAGCTACGAAATGGTAACATACAAATGGCCCCACTGGCTGCGACAACAGAAAGAGAAGCAGAGGGAGATATGGGGCTACAAAATACTCTTCCTCGACGTTTTATTCCCTCTCTCGCTCGACAAAGTCATCTTTGTCGATGCTGACCAGATTGTCCGGACTGACATGATGGACCTGGTCAATCTAGACTTGCACGGAGCTCCGTACGGATTCACCCCCATGTGTGATTCTCGTGTAGAGATGGAGGGGTTCCGGTTTTGGAAGCAGGGCTACTGGGCCAACTACTTGCGCGGGAAACCATACCACATATCCGCCCTTTATGTCGTGGACCTGCGACGCTTCAGGGAACTGGCAGCCGGAGACCGTCTCCGACAACAGTATCATGCTCTCTCCGCCGACCCGGGCAGCCTGGCCAACCTGGACCAAGATCTGCCCAACCATATGCAATTCTCCATCCCCATCCACAGCCTCCCCCAGGAATGGCTCTGGTGCGAGACGTGGTGCAGCGACGAGAGTCTCAAATCAGCTCGCACCATCGACCTGTGCAACAACCCCTTGACAAAGGAGCCCAAACTGGACAGAGCC
The DNA here is from genome assembly GCA_013435705.1 of Claviceps paspali. Lineage (NCBI taxonomy): Eukaryota > Fungi > Ascomycota > Sordariomycetes > Hypocreales > Clavicipitaceae > Claviceps > Claviceps paspali. The sequence continues at coordinate 94,063 of JABAEC010000029.1, forward strand.
AGACGGCAAGTGCCCGAGTGGACCAGCTACGATGAAGAAATCGCGGTCCTCGAAGAGAAGCAGGGACTCGGTCGGACGGATTCGAGAAGAAAGGCAGATGCGCGTCCAGCGGCAGACGAGGAGAGCAAGCCAGACGAGGAGAGCAAGCCAGACGAGGAGAGCAAGCCAGACGAGGAGAGCAAGCCAGACGAGGAGAGCAAGCCAGACGAGAAGAGCAAGCCAGACGAGGAGAGCAAGCCAGACGATGAAAGCGAATCGGAGCCAGAGCACCAAAAAGACGAATTATAACCCGTCCATATACAGGGCAAGCGTGCCAGAGTGGGGTATTTGTCCGTTTTGCATCTCGCAGCAAGATGAATAGAATTAGAAGGATATATGAAAAACAAAACCAAAAAAAAAAAAAAAAAAAAAAAACCTCTACAAAATCGTGGCGAAAAAGGTTTCGTCCCTACTTGATGTGGTGATTGATGCTACTGCGTACTCTGAAAACGAAAGAAGAAAAAAAAACCCCGGAAGCGCCACAAATTTTTTTTTTAAATATTTATCGAGATTCATATTGAAGCGTTTGTGAGGTTGACCATTGTGCATGACCCATATCCTGCGTGTATCATCGCATATCACATCATATATACGCCACATGCCCTCCATATGTCCCATCCATACTATGTAGACGCCAAGTCCTCGTGTACTCCACATACAATTTGATTGATAAACCCACAGAAACCCCCACCCCCCTTTCAAAACCAAGAAGCGCTCAAAAAAAAAAAAAAAAAAAACATTCATCCTCTCGAACAGAGCAATCAAAGTTTTTAAAGGTTACCCATGATGAAACACCCCCACCCACCCCCCCTTTTGTTTTTTGGGCCCATCCCCTTCAAAAACCCCTCACCTAAGATTAAAAAAAAGATAGATTTCGAGTACATGCCTTGTTTCGGCATGTAGTTCCCCATTTGTGTTGCTACTGATATTGACATCTTTTGGCAAAGCTGGCGGTTTGATTTCCTCATCGGCCAAGATGGGGAAAATTGCCTCGAAAGTCGACACCGCAGCGTACCGGCCGTGCTGCCTTCACGAGCAAATGGATGGACGGCCTGGCCCAGCTGGTGTTGGCGGTTTGGGGGGGTTAAATCCGAGTGGCGCGGAGGTTGGAAAGACATGAGGTTGTTTATTCCAAGAATGGCCGGATGAACTGATTTGCGATCATCGACAGGTCCTGATGTTGACAATGCCGTTGGAAGGCAGAAACGACCTGTGGTGATATGGCGCTGCGTGGATAGATGGACAGACAACTAATCCCGACAAGGGGCCTCCTAGGGCTGACCTGTTTCGCGCTCTTCCTTTATCGAGGTCATATTCGATCCCATGGCACCGCCCGATAATAAAGGCTGACTTGGCGGCGGCATCGTTGTACTTGAATTCTGCGTCATGTTGTATTGCTGCCCGCTGTTGCCCGCAGGAGTCCCTTGAGGTGCCGAGTTGTTGCCTTCTTCAGCTCCGGTTGCGTCAGGCTGAGTGGTGTTGCCGTGTCTCGCGTGTGATGCGTCCACGGAAAACTCCTTGTGTAATGGAGACGAATGGATGGGAGAGGCGGACTTCTTGCTCTGAGTGTCGCCATTGCCGTTGTTGCCCACTCGCGATGAATTGCGAGGCGAGACGCGGCCAGTCTAACCCCCCCATAAGTCAGCAACCGTCAAGAGTTCAGAATCTCTCTCTCTCTATTCCCCCCCCCCTCTCTCTCTCTCTCTCTCACACACACACACACACACAGACAGACAGACAGACAGACAGACAGACAGACAGACAGACAGACAGACAGACAGACAGACAGACAGACAGACAGACAGACAGACAGACAGACAGACAGACAGAGATGGACAGACAAACAGAAGACCTACCTGTTTTGCCCAACGCAATCCGCAGCTGTTGCAGAGATCTCTCTGACCACTCGGCCCGCGTCTCCATTCTGGCGTGTTGCGCGTGTGGCAGTTCGCACAATCTCTCGCCATATTGCCGACACCCTTCCTGCGTTTTCTCTTCTTCTTACTCGACAACAAACCCCCGAGCTCTTCCGCGAGAATTCTGTTGACCTTCTCCATTTGCCTCAGCTCGAACTGCCAACTGGAGCATTTGGTCGTTCGCAACTCATCGAATATATTATCCTCGGCCGCGAGTGCGGCGTCCTGTGTGCCGGGCATCAAGGCACCGCCAGCCGGCTGCGAGACATGGCCACTGCCCGCGTTTGCGGGCGGGGCCGTGTTTGAGCATTTCGTTGAAGAGCTTCCTTTGTTGCTGGCTGCAGAGGACGCTGGGGCTATGCTCCTCGACGAGGCCTTGAGGAGCTTTGTCTGCGCGAGCAGGAAAGAGGGTTTCTGCCCTTCCGCGGCGTCCCCCGGATACAAGATAGTCTGCGCCTGAAGGCCCTGGCCGCGGCGATTTTGCACTTCATGCTTACACGTGATGATCTTTCCTCTTCTGGCCTGCTCGATGGAGCGTCCGAATTCGGAACGGGACTCCTTGCGCATGAGGTCTTGAATGCTTGTGCCAAGCAGCGACTCCGGCTGCAGGTCAAGCAATGACCTGACGTTCGATGAGACAAACAAGAACATTCCGGACGTCGATAGCTTTGTCCATAGCTCGCTGTCGCCGATGCCCCCGTTTGCCTCGAGATTTTTGCGATTAAGGGCAAAGACGGGTCGTTTACGGCCAACGAGAATGATACACTTTCTTCCCTTGCCCTGCTCGACGAACAAGGAGCCATGGCTCTCGAACCAAGTGTAGCCGCTCTGCTTGCGTCTGATTCTAAAGACAATATTGACCTGATTGCCAGCGGTTGCGTCCTTCAGCTCTCTCGTGACAGGGACGATGTCGGACGGGTGGCAGACGGAGGACAGAGAATTGCCGACAAGATCCACGGCATCATATTCGAGGACTCGTTTTGAGGACGGAGATAGATATAGGAACAAGCCCTTCAGAGACAAGACGTGAACGACGTCATCTGTATTCTCCAGAAGCATTTTGTCCCAAGACTGTTTGTGCCAATCGGACACCCCGCCCTTGGGGTTGAACTTTTGCAAAAGCGTGGATATATCATCGACTCCCAGTGTCTGGCCGTTTTCGGGTTCATGCTGCCTTGTAAAAGATGGTTCCCATATGTATTGCCCAATGTCGCTGTGCTTGTAGTTGATTGTCACGCCACCCCTCTCCTTGCCCGAAATGGCGTCTGGGCACTCGACCAGGTCAATCTGGAAGCCGATGAAATAGCGAATCTCTTCCGTATCCCAGGGTATGGGTATCATGGTGAGCAAGTTGAGGAACGGCTTTCCGCCTTTCCGATAGTTGATCAAACTTTGCTGGACTTCGCTGCCGTCTCGGATCTTGTTTTTCAAGTTCAACACAGCGCCCTCATCAACAAACTCTCGTTTCGAGCCCGCCTCGACTTTGCCATCAGGAGCTTGCAGGAAACGGCAATTCTGGCCAACAATTTCATGGCGACTATAGCCTGTTAGATTTTGAAAGTTGTCCGAAACGTAGACAATGGGGCAATCGTTCATTGTTACGTCGCAGACAACAAAGGCACATGACATGTCAACCGCTCCGAGGTGGATTACTGGGTCCTTTCTCGTGGCGACAAGCCAGAGGGCTTTCAGCATGTCGAAGCCGCTTTTGGAATAAATCGTCTTCTCCTTGTTTTTTGTGGGAGCTGCAGCGGTGATGGGCGTGGTAGGTCCAGACGTCGAGCTCGTCTGAGTAATGCTGGTGGAGGACGCGCCTCGTTGTGGGGAGATTGTCGAGTCGGACGAGGAGACATGCCTCGACAAGGATGGTGCCAGGGTTTGGCCGAATGTGTTGGGTCCAGAATTCGCAGACATACCATCCGGGGTGTGACCTGAAGCTGAATTCGTTGTATTCATTTGCGCTGTGGGCAGGTGAGTCATGGTATCTGGGTGGCTGCCCATCGGAACCGTAGCCGAATGTGAAGCTGCATTGGTGTTTCTGGCAGCAGAAGGGCCTGTCGAGAATGTGGCATCAAGGTCGGACATTTGGCCAGGCGCAAAGTTGTTGTTCAGCGCGTTGTCGCTGTCTCCTCCTCCTCCTCCTCCTCCTCCTCCCCCCCCTCCTCCTCCCCCTCCCCCTCCTCCTCTGTGCATCTGCGATGTCGGGAATAGAGTAAGCGTTTCGTTTTGCATCTGATCCATATCGACGTGCCTGAATCCGGATGAATGCATGGACCCGATGAGATCTGGCGACATGCCGGAAAAATCTGCGGCATCGCCAACAAAATTGCCCATCTGATCCGACATGTCAAAGTTCGGGGTGAGGCCGGGGAACGAGGGCCCAACTTGCTGCGCAAACTGAAAGTTCCCCAGGTCAGCATGCCCACCGCCGAAAGACAGGACATCTCCTGGCTGACCGCTGGATGACATGCGTCTAGAGGTCTGGGAAGTCAACGAGGGGCTCCCGTATGCCTGAGGCATGCTCTTTCGGCGATGCATCTCGCTTTGGTTGTTTCGAATGATATCGTCCAGCGAATCGCCTTGCATCATCGACTGGCCAGAGACCATCTGTGACATTGCGGAGGATGCCGGCTGCATAGCCATCTGTGCATCCGAAACCATGGCCGGGTTCATCATGGCCATGGTATTGCCGGGCGACTGTTGGCCATGCTGCTGCTGCTGCTGCTGCTGCTGCTGCTGTCGGCCCTCACGCTGTTGGGAAAGCTGACGGTGTACCTCGTGAGAGGGCATCGCGTTGGACGAGTAATAGCCATCCATGGTAGCAGCATCGGGCTCGAGAAAAGTCGAGCTGCCGCCGTGCAAATCTGGTTAAACAAGAGGGAAGCAGACGAAGGTATCGCGAGAAAAATACCCTGATTGTCTCGGCGTGTGGATCCGGGAGTAGAGAAAGGGAGGAAGGAGGGGGGGAGGGAGAGAGAGAGAGAAAGAGAATCAAATGGCAGTCTTGTGCACCAGAAGCAAGTTTTGCGAGCAGTTCCTGCAGATCCAGTTCAGTGAGGATCGGAGAGATGTCGACATCTAACAAGTTGGTCGTTCCGTCTTCAGACAGATGCAGTCATGCACCAACGATGTCCAAGAGGTCATTTGACCAGGCTGATTGTTGCAACGTCTCGGTCGGCCCTGCTGCAATGAGTTGCCGCTGTTGTCGCTGCAATCGTTTTTTCGCTCTGTTTTTTCGTCGGAATTCGCATAGCCGCCTGTGCCGAGTCGTTGTGACCGTCCAGAGGCTCGAGTGAGATTAGAAGCTTGAAAGATGGATGATGAATGGGAGGGGGGGGGGGGGGGGGGGGGGAGCGGCGACGGCGGCGCGCGCTTGGAGCGGTGGGATTGATTACTTGATTACATGTTGGTGGTGGGCCTGGGCCTCTCCTTCCCTACAAGATCTCTTGCAACCCGGGAACCCTGCAGGGGAGATGTGACGAGTGTACATGCGATTAGAACGTGTTCCGTAACAGGACCGAGTGCAAGTCTTGGTGGCGGAAGCCTCGTTCTCAAGGGACCAATACCAATAATGACGGTTCAAGAAGGCAATCCTATCCTAGGCTACGTGCCGTGCACACGAGATTCAAGATGGGGGCCGAATCACCGACGGGGTTCTTGACGGACCAAACGGTCCTTCTGATAGTCCATCGACTTAAAAAAAAAAAAAAAGCGATAATATCCCGGCGTCGGCGTTGGACACTTGTACCGGCCGGGATGGTGCGGGGCATCGGCCAATCACGTGCGTATTTGACAACGGCGTGCTGTGCTGGCTGTACTGGCTGTACCTGTACCATGTACTACTCTCGTAGTACTTAGTAGTAGTAGCAGCGTGTACTACGTACTACTAATGTACTACCGTCGACGTATTTATTACCACTACTACCACCATTCATCATCATTCTTCTCTCCCTAAATGCTGAGCTTCAATGTTGTGACACTCTCCATCTACAGAACAGATATAACACCGCCCCGCCCCCAACCACCCGGGGCTGCAATCTCTGCAAGTGAATACAACCAGCTGAGTCTCATGGGTGCTATGTGCACTCCCCTACTAGATAGTAGTGGTGTAGTAGGGAGCCCGATTCCGTTTGCGGCCAAGGTGCAGTCCTCCCCTTCGCTTGCAGTCCAGATTTATACAAACATGGAACTTCACCTATTTATATCTTGGTCAAAAGCAAGCTTCAATGTGAACAACTTTGTTTAATCGATGCACTTGATTCATCATGCCATATTCCCCCTTCCCACCTATTTGGTGCAGCTAACTAAACTTGGGCCAAAATGGTGTGATGTCGTAGGATGGTGTCATTCACCTAGGCCTCCCTAATTTTCTCTATTTGCATCCGATGTGACAGCAATGCCGCCTGGAAGCTATTCGCTCCACAAAGGTGGCCGACGCAGAGCAGTTACTTACATGTTATGAAATACGTCGTCTCAGCTGAAGTGACGCATGATATTCCGTTGAGATTCTGCTGTGAACTGTTGGAGGAGTGGTATCGGGTCTACATTTGCCGCAGCGAGAAGCGACTTCGCAGCGCAGGCTACTCTGTCAGCTGTTTGTCCTTGTATGGCTTGGGCTTCCAGGCCCTGGACGATGAAAATGAAGACTTTGCTCGCTTGGCTGAGAACAACAGGATGTCGTCTAAAGCACACTGGGGTTAGCCCTCGTCCGGGAAATCTTGTACTGAATCTCGACAACTCACTGGTCAATCAGTTGAGCCAGATATGCATAAGCGTATGGAGCTGCCTCCTCGTCATTGACCACAGGAAGCGTGTCGACCCACTGGGCGATCGCAGCTTGGACGTCTCCAACGCCGCCGGCGTTGTAATGCAGGATTTTGGCAATAGCTGCGCATGCGTTTTCTGTGGCGTAAACATTTTCGTCACTTCGGGCTTCCAATAGCTGAGTTGCCTGGAACAGGTACGGCACTGCTCCACCCAGAAATTGCGTCCAGGCCGCTCCTCCGTGGTGGGCCGTCACTCCGATCCCGTATGCAGCAGCCTGGCGGATCGCTGCAGATGGATCTCGGCAGCCATCAAGCAGCGGCTGAGATATGTAGTTGAAATATCGATGACTCTCCGGTCCGCAGTACTCGAGTACATCATCCAAGATGCAGAGCCCCCACTGTCTCTGCGTAGGATCCGTCGACGTCAGGAAGGCTTCATATGTTGGCATTAATCTCTCCCATGCCGGGAGGAAAGCCGCCCCGTGATTTTTGAAGATGGAGTGAAACGCCTTGTTCATGTCAGACAGTAGAGTCTGATCCTCCTCGATTTCTCTTTCAGTTTCTTCCGCTTCGTCCTCGACGTCATCTGCTGTTGCTGCTTCCTTGTCTTCTGCCCGCAGAACAACCCTGTTCTGGTAGTCTTCGATGGTAGACAGAACAGAGTCGATGAATTCGTTCATATGTGCGGGGGTGAGGCATTCCCTACCAACCACTTCTACGGACTCGTAAAAGCACTGATACATCTCAGCGAGCGTTTCGATTGAGGGTTCAGCGCTGAGTACTTCCAGAAGCTTGACGACCGTGGCTGTCCAGAGACCGGCCAGCTCGTTCGAAGGGCTGCCGTAGGCCTTTTTGTACGAACTGAGTAGTTGTGGAACAAGCTTGGCGGAGATATACCGAACCGGGTCGTGGAAGAAGAAGGCAAGGCCTGGCAAGGCAATCTTCTCCATGATGTTGGCTACAAACGGCGCAAAAGAAGCCTCGAGAACCTGCGCGTATACAACAAGCAGCTCAATGGCCATATGCTTCTCGTCCATAGTGCTTGTCCGGATGCCAATCATCTTTCCTTTGAGGGGGACGAACTCCCAACCGTCTTCTCCGTTCATCTGCTCAGCCTGCTCATTGTCTTCGAGCAACTGTATGTCCGCTTTTGCCATGGCGAGTTCCAGCAGGGGCGGCATGACATTTTCCAGGAAGGGAATAAAGTCAGAGCCCATAACACGGCACATCCGGCCCCAGCAGTGCATCAAGTATTGAGACTGCGGATCGTCTTGGTCCGTGATGTTGTTCTGGATATTGGCCAACAGGTTGACAAGGGTCATCGCGTCTTGGCCCAACCGGTCTCGGCCGACAGCCAGAGCTATGAGAGTAGCGCATTCCATGGCCTTGCCCCGTAGCAGTTGATACTCCTTCTCATTTTGGTTTTGAAGCACATTGACGAGAAGCGGCATAAGAGTGTCATAATACTTGGAAAACGCCGCTTGAGCAGCATCGGCAATGGTGGCAATGGTGGACAGAGCCTGTTCCTGTACGTAACGTTTGTCGCTTTGAAGAAGTTGGAAGAGATGTGCCAAGAGATCGTCCAGGTAGGGCTCGAGAATCGACTTATCGGCTTCTTCGCAAAAGTTGACGAGGGCAGCTGCCGCGTGGGATTTGACACGTCCTTCCGGCGAGTTGAGTACGGGGACAACAGCCTTGAGAACTCGGTCGTAAAATTCTGTTTGCATCTTGGGCGCGAAGTCCGTACTCATCTGGCCCAGTGCGTTGCATCCCGCCCAGCGAACACGAGGATGAGCATCTTGCAATGCCGGTATGACCAAATCAAGCACTTGGCTCAACTCGCTGATCATCAAATCACGACAGCCTTCAGAGATGGCAGAAATCGCCATAAGAGCAGCATGTCTGTCCCTCCAAGCCATAGAGTTCATCATTCTCGGAAGCCAATTGAACGTTGGGGCCAGGATTGTCTGTCCGCCTAATTTGTTTGCAAGGCGGTCCATGGTCTGCTCACCCGCCACGTGGTTCTGGTCGCTTTCGTCTTGATCGAGCTGGAAAATCACGTTAGCCAAAACACTTTGTAGCCCAACAGTTGAGTTGCCGGGGGTGCTTTCTCACGTCATCTGAGGCCAGCCATTCCGAAGCATCGTCATCGTCTTCTCCCAGATCAGTCATCAGGCTCAGGCATTGAGTAATCATGTCATTCGTGTAAGATGGATCTCTGCGGCACATGGATGGTGCGTAGTCGGCGAAAGTAGCCATCAACTCTAGCGCATTCTGACGGCATATGCTATCAAGCTCTTTATCCTGAATGACAGACACGCCGAATTGCACAAGGGTTTGAAAAAGTTGCTTGAACATCTTGGGAGCTGCCTCAGCCAAGTCGATCAGAGCTAACAGTGCTTTGCTCAAGTCGTCCGAATCTCGAGAATCTTTGATTGGAGGGAGGATGTTGAGAACGTCGGGAATCAAGGAGTAATATTTGGATTGGGACTTCTTGCTGATAGTGCTGAAAAAAGATGCGAATGCCTCCATGGCCGCTAAACGGACCTTTTGAGATCATCAGCGTCTTTCTTACATTCCCCCCTTGAAAGAAAAAGAAAAACGAGAGGGGCAGGAGAGAGAGAGAGAGAGAGAGAGAGAGAGAGAGAGAAGGGATGAGGGAGCATACCATGACAGCATCGTCTTGGAAACCTTTGTGAAAAGCCTGCAAAACTGTTTCTTCGTGTTGCTTTTCAATGATACCGGGCGTCGTTTTGAAGACTCGGAACGCATTCTCCCGCTTTTCCGCCTCCGGTGCTTGACTCAGTTGGAACAGAACGCCAAGCAATTCGGGCCAAGTATCGTCTGTACATGATGCATAAGAGTCAGCCAACGGAAGCACGAGTAGTTGCTGTCAAGCTTCTTGCGAATGTAACGCACTGTTGTCTGTGTATTGCCTCGCAACCTCTGCAACAGCATCACTAATCTTGTTGCGAACTGCGCGGTCCGTCTCAGAAGCGAGACTTTCTAGCAACTTCTGACGGATGACAGCAGCCTGGTCCTTTGGTAGTGAATAGAATATATCGACGTTGTTCCTCGCTTCTACCTTGCGGGTTTTGGAGGCGATTCGTCGAAAGATAACGGCAGCAAACGACCGAGCCTAAATTCACAAGGTTTAATACACGTTTGACGAACGCAGACCAGTCGTGCCTGACTTACGGCATTGTCTCCAGCAACCTGGGTTTGTTCAGCCAGTCCCACAAGAAGAACCTCTGGTCGGTTGAAGGTCCAGTTCTTCTGGAGATGTTCCTCGGCTTGGGATCGGGTGGCATTATCTGGCGACTGGAGCGCTTGCAGGAGCTGTGTCAACTCAGCGTGCACCTCAGGGGATAACAGAGACATTATTGCGGCGGCTGGGCGGTGTAAGCGCCGTGCTGCCCAAAGCTGTCTCTTTGACGATGGTGGTTTGTGGCGAGAGGCGGAGACAGTTCGCAGAGTCGTGAAGACAAGCACTGTCGCCGAGGAGAATCAAAGACAAATTCAAATCCTGCTCCCTGGAAAGTTGACTTTTGGTGTGCGAGGCAAAGTGGGGGAGGGGAAGCACGGAGGGTGGGCAAGTAGACCAAACTCTTGAGAAACGCCGCCGCCCCCCGTCGAGGACAGCGGGACCCCTGGTCGCCTTAGTGGTTATTAAGAGGTAACAATAATGTTATCAAGTAACATGGAAGTCAACGAGGGGTTGGGGGGTCATGGGGGGTTATGGGTTATGGGTTATGGGTTATGGGTTATGGGACGTGGGGAGCCTGAGCTTATTGCTATTGGTGTCGATGTTGCCTCAGGCAGCAGCTATGAGCCACGCTAGCCAGGTAGGGCTAGAGGCTAGCCCCAGTAGGTCTAGAGACTTGCCCAGTAGGGCTAGGAGACGCCTATAAAAGATAAAAGGCGCTCATATGGCCAATGGTTAATAAGCTAGTACTTTGTAGCTCATCTCCCAGACTTGGTCTATCAGTCCCATCACGTACTTCGATCAGGAATTAACCATGAATGAAACTCTGAGAAGTGTACGACCTGTGACGGCGGAAACCGGTTGCCAGGGGTATCCAGCAGGTTAGTGGCCTGCAACCGTAGCATTCGTTTTCTATCGACGGCGGCCCTCGTCGGGAAACGCGTGGAGATTGAGGGCCGCATCGTGGGGTGCTACCGATTTTGCGTTCGCCCAGACAGGATCGGAGGACTTCTCTCCATCGGAAATCGCATCTTTGCGAGGAGCGACGCGTTCCGACACTCAATTCCGTTGAAACGCTCAGTGTTGCGCACCTTCCGGCGAACCCAACGATCCATCAGCATTCTTTGCTTGAACAGTAACAGTGACCTGTAGGCCTAGCTGTAGACACGTATGTATTTTGCAGACAGTTCCATTCGATCTCTCTTGTCTGGCCATGTTGCGGGCAACTCGATGATGAAGTACGTCTATTCTTCCGCAACGCGTGGAACAGAACGGAGATTGCCGTCAATGCGTTCACGTAGAGTAGAGACATGATTCCTTTCCCCCTGCCGGGTTGAGTGCGCGAAGCTAGAGCAGCCAGTTTTTCGGTAAAACATAAGCCCGCCGGCCTAGCCCCCATGCTCCATGCTCAGAGGGAATCGATATCTCCACTTTGGAAACCCTTACTTACTTACTACTACTACGTAGTACGTGGTACCCCCTCCCCCGCCGCCACAGCCGCCACAGCTGTCCAGCAAAAAGAAGCATCCTGTTGCCTGTTGCCTGCTGCTGTTGCCTTTGAGAGGAAGCTTTGAAACCCATCACATTCCATTCTTGTCAAGACATCGTACGAACCGTTCACCTCTTCCCGTGTCTGCCCATCGTCTTCCACTACTTTCGAGCGGTATAGGTCCGCCCACCTTAATAAATCTTTCCAGACGGCGCCGACCCATTAGGATCTAAGAGTTCTCGAGAATCAAGCATTAAATCCTCTGCTATTAATGGATCCTCTTGCCAATCTCCATGGAGGCGGGTCCGCGGCGACAATAGAACAAAATGCTCGGGAACAAGCGGTGTCTGCGGATGCAGGCACCTCTAGCATCGCTAGCCTAGAGACAATACCGAAACGAACGCCGTCGTTGAGCAACATCGACAAGTCAGCACGCCGACAGAGCTTCGTCGAGAACCTTCGAAACGCCCCTCAATCCCCACGTCATCGACATCCTTCCGTCACTCAAACCGCCGTTCAGGGTTTGCTGAATTACCCTCCAGCCGGACAGCGGTATACGAATCCCAGATTCGTCGGCCGAGAATGGGGCGACATCACCATAGGCGAACTTGTCTCCCCGGAAGATGTGAGGTGGGCCAATATGGATAGTACCGTAGAAGAAGCCACCAAGGTGTGTGAAGGCAAACGATATATGAAGCGCTCCTGCATGGCGAATTCTCCGCCTCATTCTTGGCTTGCCCAGGCAGCCCACTATGGGAATGAGTGTTAATCCAGCGACAGATTCTCCTGAAAAGTTGCACAAACGTTGTTCTCGTGCGCGACAATCCCTCGGACCGCGTTGCCGCCGCGACATTTGACTATTCCGATTTGAATGCATACCTTCTGGTCGTCGTCGGCCTTTCCAAACCAGAGCCAGATCAGGTTGAGCTGTACAACAACATAATATCGCAAGCGAGAGAAGGCCAGAGCAGTAGACTTTGCGAGATACAGCCCCTCTGCAGACGGGAACCTTTGATCCAGGTGCCATCGACTGGTAATTTATCACAAGCCATCGAAATATTAGGCAGTGGCATCCATCGCTTGCTGGTAAGGAATACACTTGGCGACGTGGTAGGTGTCATGAGCCAGCTTCGCATGGTGGACTTTTTCTGGAACGAAGGCGTCAACTTTCCCGCGATCGAACGCTTGTATCCCGTTTTGCTGCGGGACTTGGGAATGAGCACCCGGCAGGTCATCTCTATCGTGTGAGTTCCCCGGATCCTCTATTTTTTTTTTTTTTTTTTTTTTTTTTTTTGCTTCCGTGGCAACTGACTCGAGAGGCCTTATGACAGCTCGGATGCGCCTCTTTCAAGCGCGTTGACGCTGATGCACGATGAAGGGCTGACCAGCATTGCTGTCGTCGACAATGGCCAAAACGTCGTGGGCAACATCTCGACCAAAGACGTTCGTCACTTGACAACAACATCGAGCGCCCCGTTGCTCAACGACACTTGCATGCATTTCCTGACGGTCATCCTGAACGAGCGAGGCGTCGAGAAGGGACGTGATGCATTTCCGGTCTTCTACGTCACACCGTTGTCAACGCTCGCCCACGTCGTTGGGAAGCTCACGGCGACAAGATCTCACCGCATGTGGATCGTGGACCCAACATCCCCCTCGTCATCAGTTCCCGTCACTCCAATGATTGGCTCTCCACCATCGTCGGGCGGATCTTCTGTTCCCGGCGCCGCCATGCCGGGCGCCCGTCTCTCCGGAAAGCTAAGTGGTGTCATATCTTTGACCGACGTGCTGAACATATTTGCGAAATTCGCGGGCTTGCATCCGACAGACCCAGGGGAACAGAGAGCAAGGCGAAGACGTAGTTCCAGCAGTTCAATTCGGCCAAGTTTGGACTCCTCGAGAACGAGCATTGATTTCCGGAGATGAAAAAAAAAAAAAAAAATTAGAAATCGTGTTTACATGTTTGAATAATTCAGTCCTTTAATTCAGTTATGGAAGTCAAGACGGATTGTCATAGGCACCCTCCACTTAATCATGTCGGCCAATGTGTAACGAGTACCAGCCATAAAGCATCACGGATTTCTTTTCTTTTCTTTTCTTTTGCATTGAGACTCAAAAATAAAAAAATAAAAAAATTTACAGGCTTAAACTAACATGTGTGTGATTAGTACACGTCTTGCTCCGTCTTTGTAGCAGCCAACGACGGACGAAGTGGCTGACACACGGAATGATGGGTGGCCGATTTCTACAGTAATAGTTGGTCTAGGAATTCGTCGAGGCTGATTAACCGAAACCGATCGCCCCATGCCAGTGCCAGGTTGGATTTCCGCCAGCGGGACGAGAGGCTCAAGTTCCAGGATACCACCTCGACGTACCAGCCCATCCTCAAGGCCCGTTCAGCATAGGTGTAGAAGCCGTCGGAATACTTGGCGGGCTGGGCATCGCCCGTCGCCAGGACCAGGGTGCCGGGCCGGGCGAAATGCTCCATGACGGATTCTGCTATGCGCGTCTGCAGCGTCTCGTCCACCAGGTCTTCCATGAAGCGCGCGACGGTGTGCAATGCGGCCATGTTGCCTTTGCTCGCGGCGGGGTATGGCCCCCCCTTTGGTTCGGTCGTGAGCCGTCTCTCTCTGAGGTCGACACGGTAGCCCAGTGTTCGGAGCTCCTGGATGAAACGAGGTTCGTGCCGGTCGGGAAGGACGGAGCAGCCCGCATTGAGGGCCATGGTCTTCCTCTCGCGGACGAGGATCTCGGTGAGAAACTGCAGGTTCAGTTGCGGCAGCGGGGAGAACCGAGATTTATATCGGATGGAGTACTTTTTCCGCAACGCGTGCTGGAAACTGATGTTGATGTTTGACATATCTAGGAAGACATGGACCCCGTTGAGCGCTACGGAGCGATTATTGGTCATCACACTAACGTCTGCTACTCTTATCGGCACGAGCCGCATCAACAATGCCTCGTGTTTTTGATCCAACGAGGGCTTCTTGCCGAATACGGGTAGGGTTGAGCCACGAGCAGCCATTCTATAGGACAGTATTTCGGTAGTCGATGTTGTCTGAGACGATTCAGAACCCTGTATGTCGATGGAATCCGCCTCCGACTCGGAACATGTTTTCGGCTCGTAAGGAGGCGGTTCTTGCACGACATCTCGCGAACCGTTGCTGAGAGATGCAGTGTCGCTCAGAGGCGGGGAGGGTAGCTGCGAAGCGGCAGCCTGGCCGGCACGCAGTTCCGGGCTCGTCGGCCGAACGCGTGGCGGCGCATCCCCGTTCTCAGAAGTCCTGCAGACTGCATCGGCGACCGGCTCATGTTGATCTTGTCCAAGCCCGTGTCGGACTTTTCGAAAATCTCCCAATTTGAGATCCGCCCCACAGACTGGAACTGATTTGTTGACTTCTCGGTCGACGAACCTTGGGTTTGGACTGCGGGCCGATCTATCGACGTGGCTGTCGTGTCGACTCGAGCAACTGAGCGAATTGTCGCGATACAGTTTTCGGAAGTCGCCCAGCTTCGGCCACGAGTTGGACACAGCACCCTCGAAATCCCTCATTGCCATGCTGGACTTGGTCGAAACGTCTCCGGCATTGGCGCCCAAGGGGGGTTCTCGCAGGGATATCTGTCTCGTCGGAGCATTCGCCGATTCGCGCATCTCGCAAATATCCAAAAACTTGGTTTCCATAGTACTAGGCATTGTCAAGACTCCATAACGGGTACGTTGCCGAGCATGATAGGTAACGATGGGATGAAAGGTCAGGGAATCCGTCTCGAGCTAAAGAAACAACAGAGAATCGCAGACAAAATAGACTTCCAGGCATTGGGCGGTCGCCGGCCATTAGATCAAGCAGCCGCAAGTCTGTTGGGTATATTCGACGAAATCGAGGAGGACAACATGTAGGAGCAAGTCGGGGAGGCGGTGGTGTTAGTAGACGCAATGGCATGAGAAGTGCGGCTCATCGTCCCGACAAGCGGCGGGAAAAGAAAGAAGGGCGGTGATGTTTAAATGGAGCCGCTATGAGATATTAGACTGCACTCCCGGCACTCAGACGCTCCCTGTCATGAACTTGTCGTGACTCACGGACGAAGGTTCGCCGCTAACACGCAGACCAGTGGCGACTTGAAATGACGGGTCTGATTACGTGATCCGTGATGAATTGGCGACCATGACGCGGGTTGAAAGTTGAAAGGTTCACTTTGCTTACGTACTACATACGCACGTGCGTCATTTTACCATTCAACGAAAACAATACTCTTATGTTCTTTTTCCATGTAAAAAACAAAAAAAGAAAAGAAGAAAAAATAAACGAACAAATACTGCGCGCGAAAGACATAAAAGGTGAAAAAAAAAGACGAATTTGACAACAAAACTCTGAGAGGCTGGCAAAAAAAAAAAAAAAAAAAAAAAAAAAAAAAAAAAAAAGCCGCTCTGCGAAAAGGCGAACAACAACGACGTTCATCCTCTGCTCCGTCTATTGATCACAAGAAGACGTCGCACCGTCGATGCCCCAGAACGGATCAGCATTGAAGGTCGCCGAGCTCAACTTCTTCCACAGATCGTTAAAGGCAGAAAACAGGACGATGCTCTCCGGACTGCCGGCGAACGCCTCCTTGATGGATTGAAGAGCGAGCTTCTGGTTGTCCAGGCCCGGAACCGCCACCCCGTTCTTGTCACCCCTCGTCGGCCAGCCGGTCTCCGTCACGAGAATCTCCTTGCCCTTGTCGGAGATGACGGATCGGATCTTGGACACGGTGTTCTGCAGCCACATGCCCGACTGCGAGGGGAGAACGGTGCCGTCGAAAAAGGCATGAGCGTTGATGGCGCAGTAGTCCGACTCGTCGCAGAGTTCGGGGTGCGCGAGGACGGCGGTGAAGGTGTCGACCGTGACGACGGGCCCCTTGTATCCCGCTGCGCGCAGCATCGAGCGCGCCCTGCCTACGCAGTCGAGCACTTCTGCCGGCGATGCCTCGCCGTTGTTCACCAGCTCGTTGCCCACGCTGATTGTGTGGACCATGTCCCAGTCGCCTCGTAGCCCGGAAATGATCTTTCTGACTTCGTCTTCCACCGCCTGGAGGTTCCAGATTCCCAGGAAAAGCTTCATGTCGCGTCCCTTGGCGGCCGAGTACAGCATGGGAACCTGGTGGCAGTCCGTTCCGTAGGTGCGGACGACATGGTACGAGCCTGCCATTCTGTCAAAGTCGCTATCTACGTCTTGCTGGGTCTTGCAACCCTGATCGGCGCGATACGGTGTGTAGGACACCCCGAATCGGTCCGACGCCTTCTTGCCGTCATCCGGAGCACCATGAAAAGGGTTTCCCATGCCCTTCGTTGCTTGGGGTCCAGCTGGTTTAGACGTGATGATGACCTGCGGCGTCACTGGGGAGCCGATGATTTTGCCATCTCGACATCCGGATGGCGGGCTATTGAAGGAGGGGATGATGAGAGTCTTGGTGCATGGAGGAGGAGTCGTTCGGCTGCTGACTTCCGTCGAGTTTGACACGGCACCAAGAGCCAAGCTGGTCGGCAATAACAAAACGTCCTCCGTGGCCGTTCCAACCGGCTCACCAGCGCCGTTCAACCACTGAACAACCTCTCGCACACGTGTGGCCGAGGCAACGTTGGCATCGTAAACAATGATATCCAGGCCACGAGGGATATCTTGACGAATGTAGTGCTTCACTATAACCGTGTCATTAGTAGAACAAGGAGACGAAGAGAAATTGTGGCTTCGTTGTTTCTAACCAGCTGGTTGTCCAGCGCTAATCGACACCAGCCCAAGAGAGCAGTAAATGAGCCAGTTGATGAGAGGCATTGCCTTTGTGATCGTCAAGGAGACGTATCCTTCCGATTTTGGTCGTTTGGTCTTATGTCGTTTTTCCTTTTTTTTAAAAAAAATTGTGTATTTTTTTTCTTTGTCGTTTTCTATTTGGCCCCCTATGGCCTTGCGCGACTGCGCGTGCGCTTGACAGCGAATCTGGAGTAAAGTAGATGAAAAAGAGAGCGACTAGAAGAGATGCAAAAAAATATTCCTCAGAGGGTTGAGTCTTTCGTCATGTTACCACTGAAAAAAAAAATGAATGTCGGGACGATAGTTAAAACAATCAAAGACAAATGAAAACAGAAAACGTTTCAGCGTATACGAGACGTTGAGCACAGGGGGGACTTTGAAGCCATGCCCAAAAGTTCGTCGACTGCTCTCCTGATTTGTCACGAACGAGGGGGAGTCGTCGCATTGATGTATGGCCAACCTGTTATTTACGAATGTCCCGTTGCTGGGTGAGATGCAAGCTGAACAGAGCCACAAACAAAACAAATTGATCATTGTTTTTGTGCCCGGGAGGAATGTGATCATCGCCACTCGATGAGACACGTACATACCAAGGTGATAAATGTAGAAAATCATGTATGCCGGCGGGGTCAGCGATCACAGCAGTTGTGCAACTACGTACAATTGAGCAATCAATATTCACAGCGCGAATAGTTGACAAGAGCAAGGAAATGGCATGGTAGATCGACGGACGCGAGACGACATCATGGCACACCCAGTCGAGGGGTCTCGTTGGTGAATCGAACAGCCGGAGCGGCTTTTCCATCATCCCAGGCTGACGTTCGGAGAGAAAGAGAAAAAGAAAAAAAAGACCGACTCGTCATGGGAATGCTGTGCTATCGAGACAAAACAGCCTTGTCGGCAGGTCAGAGCGAGCACATGGGCCTGGCCTGCAAAAATACTCCGGTGAGGAATCCGCGTCGTCGCCACGAGTTGACGACCAACCAAACGCTATTGTACTCTGAAGCGGACTCGGGACAATTAAAATTGTCTCCAGCCTCCTTTGCCCTCCCCGCACTGGTTGTGGTGGAAACGAGTATTATTATATTGGTATGTATGGCCTGCTGCTCCCAATCCGCAAATGGCAAATTGGTCCACATGTTTTGCCAACTTTCAATGCTGTCAAGAATGTATTTCGTCCTTGGGAAAGCTCTCTCAATTAGCCCCGTATTATAAAGTAGTAGTATATTAAAAGTCGTTGTTCCGTGTCGAGTCCTGTCTCGCAAGGAAGAAAGAAAGAAAGAAAGAAAGAAAGAAAAAAACACAAAACACAAAACACAAAACACAAAACACAAAACACAAAAAAAAGCCTTGTACGCCAGACGATTCTGGCAGCAGCAGCAGCAGCAGCAGCAAAGGCAAATTAATATGTCAACGGTAGCCTTCAACCCGCCTTACTGCCGGTTTTGCGAGTCATGACCTTTGTGATGGCATGTCTTATAGTAGCGCCCGCTTTTTCGATGTCCTTTTTCGAGAGGGCAGATGTAATGCAAATTTTCAACGCAGGCTGCACAACCCATTTGCTGTCTCGCGCCCCAATCGTGTGAGAGTATGGCCTGATCTTGAGCCTTGCGATAAGCACGTTGTTAACAAGACACTATTTTACACAAACGAGAACGAGTCAAGTTAGCCTATGGGCAAGATACAACCTTTACTTTGCAATGGAGGGAGAGAGAGTCTTACCTCATCCACGCACTCCAACAGGATTCGCTCTTGTTCGTCGATTCCAAGCTTTTTCGCGGCGACAATCTCTGGCTTTAGCACAAGTAACACGACGGGGTTTTCCGGGGCGCTGGTACACATGACCCAGTCACTGCGCGGATCTAGCTGTGACCTCATGGCTTTGATGTTTTCTCGACACTGAACGAGAATATCAGGATACGACTGAAGGAGGCCGACAGTCTCACTCGCCGTCATGGCCAACATGGCTGGAAGAGCAGCCGAGTAAGTGTACGCCGAAGACGTGATGCGCTGGTGCTCAACAACGTCTTTTGGGCCAGCACAGAAGCCACCACCGGCACAGAGAGGACCGGAGAGGGCGCCCACTATCATATCGACCTGTTGAGGATCGACGTTCTGAGCTTCGGTGAGGCCGCGGCCGGTTCGTCCAAGCACTCCGAACGAGCAGGTTTCGTCCAGGATGATGCGGAACTTGTACTTTTCCTTGAGTTCCACGAGCCTAGGGAGATCCGTCATGTCTCCGCATGTTTCGAACAGACCCTCTGTGACAACAAATCGTCTAGTGAGCTTCTTTCCCTTGGACTGCTCGACGGCGACAGACTTCATAACCCTTTCCAAGTCATCCATATCACCATGCTTGAACCACTTGATATTGCTTCGGGAGACTTGGAGACCTTTTCGGATGGCGTAGTTGGCAGCTTCGTCCGCAATGATCACATCACCTCGTTTACAGAAAGCGGGAATGACGCTGGACACAGTGGAAAAGGCCTGCGCGTAGACAATGCAGGCTTCGCTCCCGAGAAAAGCAGCAATATCGGCTTCAGCCTTGACATGAACATCCTGGGTACCGTAGAACTGTGGGGGGCCACACGGTCCAACGCCGTAAGTGCGCAGAGTCTGTATGGCTTTTTCTTTGATCTGCTCGTTGGCGTTGAAATTGTAGAAGTTGTATGACGCGAGGTTCGTGACGGTCCGACCGCTCGACAATTTTACTTTGGGTCCTGTAGGCCTGTTCTCCGGATTGCGAAATGGAAAAAATTAGCAAGACGCCACAACAGAGGCGCAATATACGGATGGTCCGCACTGATGGTCAAGCTCAAGCGGAAACCAAGACGAAGATGGATGGCGGTCTGTTTTTCAACCCAACGTTGAGGCACCATGCAGGGAACGCACCCGATGATGACTGGAAGCTTCTCGCTTTCTGCTTCTTCAAGGCCAGTTTGCTCAGAAACGAGGGGTTCTGGCACCCATTCATCTACCAGCTCATCGATCTCCTAAGCATTTGCATCTCAAGATCAGCCAAAAGAGTCATCGCTTTTGGGGGTTTTGGGCGGCATCCTTGTGCGTCGGAAACAAGGGTTTATGTTAGAAAGCATACATCTTCCCGAAGCTTGACAAAGTTCTGCTTATGGGTCGCATATGATGGCGACAGTAGATACCGTATAAAAAACAAGATCAATATGAGTTCGATGGCGGACCGCACAGGGTCGTTTTGGTAGCTGGAGCGAATGTATCTCAAAAGTACCGCCGAGCCAGGGACTTTTTGAAATGCCGTGATGGCCAGCTGCAGCACGTGGCTGGCCTTGGTTTGAAACGATTCGATTTCCATAAGGAATGACGGCGATGGTGTCCTGGTTTGTGACGGCGCTTCGAGACGTATGGCGGCAAGTAATAATAGTGTTTGCAGCAACTGTTCCTTTTTCTCAACTCGAGAGGTACAGGAGAAATGCCCTCGAGGTGAATCCAAAACAAACACCCCACTTTTACAATCAAAGCCCACTTCGTGTTGGTAAGGAAGGTCCGGCGCGCGCCACCGCTACAGTGAATTAAATTTGAACATACTACTACGTACGTACTACGGTAGTACGTAGTATGTATCTCCACTTCTTATCCTTGGAAGTCTGTTGGTCGATGCTCAGATATCACAACTCGTGGTTGGCCTGCCGATTGAAGTTTACTCCGAGGGGGCAAAACAAGAATGTCAAGTGGATAATGAATAAATAAATATTTAAATAAATATTTAAGTAAATATTTAAATAAATATTTAAATAAAAAAAAAAAGGGGGGGGGGGGGGGGGGCGGTTACATTGCACTCAGTCGGCCCGAGAGGCACATGAAGATGTGGTGGGATCCACCCCACGGTCCCCTCCAACCACACACAATGAGTTGCGTGCCGGATACGAAATTTCCGTTTTCAAAGGATTTCGAAGACAAGCTCAACTTTTTTTCCTGTAGCGCTGCCCTTATACCAATATCGAAATCACTACTGATCCGGGGCATTCAGAGGAAAATAAAGATGAACAATGTTACTGAGATACACAATCTTCACGACAGTAAAACGCAAAACAAAAGCATCTGTAGTCTGATTTTATAATACATGAATTATGCTTTTATGACCTGAAAGGACAACACCCTGAGAAATGAGGACCATCGTTCGCTTGTCCTCATAACACTACCTTCACTTGTCGCCAAAACCACTGTAGCTTCGCTGTATGGTGAATAAAACTGCCGTGTTTGTCTTCTACAACAGCCTCTCAAATTCCAGTCCATATTGATTAGGACGAGGGCGCAGCACTTGAAGACGTGGGACCAAATCCAGGTGGATATGTGTATGAAGCAGCACCTGTCCCTGTGTCGCTGCTGGCTTGCGTGTCGTCTTTGTTCAGGAAATTCGGCTGCATCAACGGGCCTATGGGACCCTTCATGTTGAGCATGTTGTAAAAGCTTTTAAAGTTGGAATCCTTGAGCACCTTTTTGAGGGCAACAGGTCCGGCAATCAAGGCAACGAAGACGATAAACAAGAGGAAATACAGAACAGCATATCGAACAACCCTTCTGCGTCGGAGCTTTGATTGCTTCATCGAGTATATAGGAGGACGAATTTGCTGGCTGCAAGTACGGTCAGAAGATGAAATCGCACATCAAATTTAAAACGGGGGTCGGCCAACATACCTGGGTTTTAGCCAAAAGAGCATCGTAGAATGAAGCTTGTCAACCTGCGGGACGAGAACCACCGGCAGCATCATGAACAAGAGCCAGTGGCCAAGGATAAAGTCTGCGCCAAACATGCTGAGCTCCGTAATCTTGCACAGAAATTCACGAGCAGGTTGTGAGAGCGTGTGCCAGCCCATCGAGTACCATTTACCGGTCCAGAATGCGATGTTGGCCTGATCCGTCTTCATCTCACGAGTGAGTGCAAGCGAGACGATCAGCTTGAAGATGAAGCGCTGTATAGAGATGACAGCTATCATCCCGGCCAAGGTGCGAGCGAAATTCAAGCCTTCCAAGAAGAACATGCCTTCAAACGAGATCAACATGAAGACAGCGGCGAAGCCGTGAGCTATGGCGGCCAAGACGCTGCCAAATTTCTTGCAGCACATGCTGAGCACCGGACCCATACAACAAGCCATCCCGAACATTGCGGCAAGTACACCGGCGTTGATGCCAATGGGAGCAAGTGCTATAACAAGTACTCGGACAAGAGCGGCGGTTGGCGTCACGAATTTCGTTTCCTCCGAGTTGTTGGCGGCATGAACACCAGTCTGTGCATTGATGAACAGATATGGTACCAACGTCCAAACAACTTGCAATAAAGGCGACAGTATTTCGGAGAAGAAGATGTTGGCAATGGCGGCTCGTGGAACGTCGGCAGACAGTTTTGCAGAAGCGTCACCAAGCGCCTTGCGCTTGTACCCGGTAGTTCTCGTGCGGGAAAGACGACAAAAGGCAATCCAGGATGACCCATGACTTCTTGAATTGCCTCGAGACAACCATCGCAGAAAGTCCCGATAGTCAATGAAGAAGTCGTTCCACGCAAACTGATGAGGGTTGTAAAGAAAAGGAGACACCGTAAGACCCAAAAGTGTAATCCAGAAGTACGTCAGAGCGGCCTGCCATGCAGTTACCGTGGCAAACAGGAGAATCATCAGCAACCGGGCGCCGAAGTAAATTGAAGGGCCGGCAAAACGTGAGTAAAGAACACCGAAGGGAATGCGTGCGGTGGCGAAACCACGTCCAGTACCGATATAACGAGCGCCTCCGAATGAAAGATCCTGTTGCACAGCATTCGCGTAAATCTGGCAAACAAAGACTTCGAAGAATAGAGATAATGAGAAGAATTGTTTCAAAAACCGGACCAGAGCGCGCCAAACGCCCCTCTCCGTCAGTTCCTGGACGAGCAGAGGAACAAAAGACAGGAAGAAAACGAAAAAGATGGAGAAGATACTGCGCTGGACCCATTGCATGACTGCATCCGTGTTTGCACAACCAGTGGGATACAGAGGGTCCGTCGGCGGTTTGTCTGGATTGTAATCGCAAGGTATTGTCTCGTGTCTCAAGGCACCAAAGTTCAACAGGCAGAGCATGAACAGCTGCACTGAGAGCATGATGAACATGTTGTTGACGTGGAAACCCGGGTGAGCATAGTAGAAGGACAAGAATCGGTCAAGGGGCAGTTGTGTACCAAGATAGTAATATTCACGGGCAAGCATTTGTTCGCCCATGCCAGTTCCAATCTTGGTTGTGAAATTGAGAATCGAGCCAAACCCGAGATCACGGCCCTTGCCACACTGGTAATACTCGCAGTGCTTGATTCGTCCGCCACGGAGGAGAGCATTCATACCGGCAAAGATATCCTCGTTCAGGTGTAGACCTTTCTGGGCCTTCGACACACCACCGCGCGTCGTCATGAAAATTCCATTCAGGAAATCGGGATGGCCGTAATGAAGCTTGCCTCCGATTTGGGCCAATGTTCTGGCGAACAACGTGCCAAAAGTTTGTTCCTTTCCGGCAGCGACGTCTCCCAAGATGCCGATGTTTTCCGAGAAGATGTACTCTCTGGCACCAAGAATGGCAACGGGAGTCCTTACTTCGTTCTTAACACCAGGCGTATATGGAGAGACATTTTCCGTCTTCATTTCTTCAAACTCAGCCAACACGCTGCGGATTTTGAGACATTCCTCCAAGTAATTATCCTGATTGGCATCAATAAGCTGAATGTATTCGCCGCGGTAGAAGATCAATGAATGATTCTGGTTGTCCGACTTGCCGTCACCCAAGACTGGGTTGCCAGAAAGCTGGATTCTGAACTTGGGCCGTCGCATTCCGTTCTCCATGATTTCCGAATGACCATCAACGAGTGCCGAGTAGAGTCGGGGTTCTTCGCCTTCGGCCACAGGAGGCTCCTCGTCCAGATAAGCAATTTGAAGGTCTGGGTACGCGCGCAACAAGAACTCTGCATTTTCCATTTCCTCCTTGTTAAATTTCGAGTAGCGCTGCATCGACACAACAATCTTGAACTTTCGTCGCGCCATTCGCTCCAATTCTCGCTCAAGCTTGTCCGAGTTGCCACCGAACATTTGGACAACCTCGGGGTTCTCGACTCTGTACAAGAGCTTGATGGCTCTGCTATAGTTCATGAAGCCAGATATAGTGCGGTACAGAGTTTGTGAGCGAAGCGATGCCCAGATTCTTGTTCGCAGTGTGTACTCGGGAGCGGACGACTTGAATCCAATGCAGTAGAAAGGCAGGTCATCGATCTTGCTCTTCGCCGTATCCTTCTCGTTCTTTTCGGGCTCTCCATTCATTTGTGCCGTCTCATCAGCAAGAATCTTGGTATCCTTGACGAAACAGTCCCATTCGTGCGGATGCAGTTGCTTGAGGTATTCCAAAAGAGTGACACGAGAGTATGGCTCGTCCTCGCGAATGATTTCGCGAAGGGAAAGGAGAATTCTCTCGCTGTAATGCGGAATCAT
Source organism: Claviceps paspali (assembly GCA_013435705.1). Lineage (NCBI taxonomy): Eukaryota > Fungi > Ascomycota > Sordariomycetes > Hypocreales > Clavicipitaceae > Claviceps > Claviceps paspali. The sequence continues at coordinate 118,736 of JABAEC010000029.1, forward strand.
GACCGTGAATGTCGGCATATTGTCAACTGGCAGTGGCTCCGGTATGGGTGTAGACAAAGACTGAGCGAAGAATGAGATTCGGCGTTCAGCCTCGCTCTGGCTGGGGAAAAACTCGGTCTTGAATGAGTGATCTTCTTGAGAAACGAAAAATGTGGGGGCTCTCAATGTCCTTTTACCCTCCTGCTCAGACGGAACTTGGTGATAGAGCAGCTTCTGAACGTGATCTATGGCCAGCAAATGCTCACGATACATTGAGATAACAATGGCGTTCCAGACTTGCGAGATCAAGACTTTTGGCTTGTATTTGATTTCCATGTCCGTCGTTGCCAGTACCTTGGAGTAAATGCGTTTGGGAAGACGGGAAAAAATGTTTCTCCACGGTGTCCATATAGAGGAGCCAATGTAGAAGGACCGAGCAATCGAAAAGATAGTGTTGAGGAGAACGTAAAAGAGATATGTATCCAAGAAGAAGAAGATCAAGTCGGTGAAGGCCATCAGGCCAAGCAGAACGTAGTTGTGGTTTTTGCATAGCATGGTGCCAATGATTTTATCACCCAAACAAGGCGGCGAGAAGATGGAGAGATAACGAATCACGTCTCGGAACGAAAGAGTCAGGTATACGTAACTCTCTCCAAACTTGGCACCGAAGACAGTCACCCACAAACCAAAGGACATGGCCATGTCGTTGCCTTTGAGCCGGGGCCAGCTCGCCGTGAACGTTTGGCTGGCAACGTACTGTCGCGAGTTCTTTGTCAAATAACTGCCGAACAAGCCGCCCAGAGGCATGACCGAGAAGAACAAGAAGGTGATGACAGCAATGATGAAATTGACGATGCCAATGATGTAGTCGATGTCCAGAGGATTGGTGCCCTTGAGCTTCGTGGGAAACATGAGTACTTTTACGGCGGGCGCAACGTTGAGTGCCAAGACGAGGAGCAGAATGAGAAGACGCTTCGTCAAGTGCTGCGCTCCAGCCCATCGGCGTGGCACATACGCCCACTCCGCCAAAGTAGCAAGGACTTGAATCAGCGACGCAATGCCTCCACCAATGGATACCGCAGCGAGATGTGTGGATGCGGCCGGCTGCTGGTTGAGTTGCTGTTGGTACTTTGGACCGTATATGATCGAGGGGGCGTTGTGAGATGTGTAGAACCAGAACATGGTGAGATGGATGATCCAAATTCGATTGAAGTTGACGAGAAGATGGAACCAGGATCTCGATTCCTTATATGTCTTGAAAAAACATTTTTTCCAATTCACGTCTTTGAGCTTCATATATCGTTCCGCTGGGGGGACCTCGACAAGCTTGCTTTTGTCCTGCAGCACAATGCGTTCGATGCCTTCGGGGTACCAGAAAAGTTGGTTGCAGTCGTCATAGCCAATAATGTTTTTGTGGTCTCGTTCACGGCGCACGTATATTCCGTTGAGGATTTCATAGCCCTGATCGCGAACATATTGGTAGAGAGGGGTGATGACATTGTTCAGGTACGTGAATTCGTCGACTTCAGTCTGAGGTGTGCATGCAGGGGAGTTGAGGTAATCATCGGCGCACTTGAAGATGAAGCACAGGCACTCCGGCATGAAGCGTACCTGGTTCGCCTCACCCCAGCAAAGCAGATACAGTGCGATCTGCCTGACGCGATCGTGTTGAGACATGCGATTCATGCGGGTTTTCCAGCGAAACTCGGCAGCCTCGAGGCTGTCATCGCCTTCCAATTCTTGAAGTGCCTCAGCTTCGTTGGCACTGTCCTGGGCATTCTTCTTCTTCTTGTTTTTGGCCTTACGTCGCAATCCCTTGGTTTTACGATTCGCAAACCCGACGGCGTCGTCCAAGTCCAGGTGAGCGGCGAAGTACCACTTTCGATAGTTGGCATTGTCTCCGCCAATGTAGTCGGCGTGAAGAGAGAGTAGGGCTTGGTTTGGTGTCATACGAGACGCTCGAGAGTCGAGTAGTGTCATGAGATGGTCATACATGTTTCTCATGCTGTCTCTCTGAAAACCAAACTTGCTTGCCAAGTCCAAGAATATGTCTTCAATTTCTTCTTTGGACAGAGGAATCTGGGCATCGGATGTCCACGCGGGATAAGGTTCCTTCGACCGCTGTCCAGCCGGCAGGACGTTGCCGTAGTCCATTCCATAGTTTGGCGTCGAGGCACCAGATGACCGGTTGCCAGCATACGAAATCTGTGATGAAGGAGGTCGAAATCCACGCTGACCCTCTCCGTAGCTGTTGTATCGCTCGTCGTTACGGCCGTAATAGTCCATTTCGGCGGCTCGAGCCGTTTCAGATCTCATGGTGAAATCACTGAAAGTCTCAGAGTCTTCCTCTGAGCCTTGCCGTCCGCCGTGACCACCATAGCCTTGCTGATATTCGTACTCATAACCGCCTTGACCATTGTAATATTCATCCTGATACTGATCGTGGCCAGGGTAATAACCGCCGTCTTGATGATGAGGATCGTGGTACAATCCACTAGAACTAGTTAGAAGAGGGATGGCTGGACAATTCAAGGGAGCACAAGAGATGGGAGAAGCTCAACGTACGACTCGTCATAAAATCCTTCTCCACCATGTGCACCACCCTGCGCGGCGGGAGCACCACGGGCATCATACCCGTTGTCGTAATACTGTTCATCTTGATAATATGAATCAGCATTGTGATGGCCTTCATCATGATGACCATAGCCATCGTCGTATCGGTCGTTGTGACCGCCCGGATACCCCGACATTGTAGTCAGCGTGTCGGCCTAGCCAAAAATTGCCATACGTGACTGCTGGAGAACCGACTGGCAAGCTGAATGGGGTGAATGTTCGATGTCCCAGTATCCGGGGAGGACAGGAGAGTGCAGCAGAGCGTCCTGATGCACCGGGCGGGAGGGGCGACGATTTGCTGGACGTTTTGGCCCTGTGGGCGGTGGGATCCTGGCTAGAGAATAACGAGTGATGGGAGTCCAATGACAAGATACACGTTTTCTAAAGAGTGATGGAATACTGGAGAAGACGAAATTGAAAGAGTGTGAAAGATCAAGTGTTGGCGAGATGGCATAGACGCGCTAAGACACCTGTTTGCTGCTCCCCTTTTTCCGTCGTTGGAGAGAAGGGCGAAGGGGGGAAATGCAATCCTGGACGAGGAGACGGGAGAAGACGGAGGGTGGTGGGTGGGTATGGTATTATGGTACGGGTGAGGATGTGGGTAAAATGATTACTCCTGGTGGCAAGGTGGTGGCTGTGACCTGTGACTGAGATTTGCTCGTGCATGGAGCTGATTCGACGAACCACAATACGAGCCAAAACTGGGAAGGACCTAGGGGTTGGTGGCATTCCCTAGTCGCGGCCTAGGACGGAAGCTCCGGGCACTTGTGGGAGACTTCCACTCTTGGGCTTAGGTACCTACATGTCAAGTCGTGATTAGAGACATTTCAACTATCGCATTAACCCTGTGAGTCGTGCCGGGTACATCTCGGCAAAGAAACTGGGCCGGGCGAAACGAGTATCGCAGAAGTCCTGGATCTCTCGCCGGAAAGGGCAAGCCTCGATTGGTCAGCCAACTCCTGCATTGTGCGTGGTTTTGACAACAACCGTGTACACCCCCTTTTCATCATCGCGGTAAGTCAGAGCCAACTGGATCGAAGCACAACGCACAGCCCCATTTATGCACACACACTTTCTGGATACTGTCTCTACCCCTGCATTCCACTGTTCTCACTGATACGTGGTATGACTAATACATAATTGGACATGGGCCCTGCTGCGGGTGATGATGGTGCGTTCGGTTGCCCTAGCAACGTGTGATGGAAGTTTCCTGTCATCCCCCTGCTGGAGTCCACGTCGTGGTAATTTTTCAATTCTCGAAACAAAAAAAAAAAAAGCAGAAGGACATTTTTATTTTTGACTCTCCTACCAACATCAGGCTCGGTCTTCTTTACTTCGGCAGGCCACGCAACACCATTCATCCAATCTTCCTCATGGCTCGGCTGATCGTGCGTCCGCTCCGTGGCGGCAATGCTACAGGACAAGAGATGGATTCATCAAGCCACCAAAGACAGATATCATCCGACGCTCAGTGTATAGGCGATGCGGTTGCGGATCTTGCCTCGTTGCAAAGGAGCCTCATCGAAAAGGCGAGTACGCCGACAAAAGGCGCTCACAAGATTCGACGTTTGAAAAGCAACAATCAGGAGACAAGCATTCTGTTTCAGCCATGGAGTCGACAAGATGACGACGGATCCCAGGCTCGCTTTCAGAAGATCATGAGAGAATCGCCGGCAAAATTGGGTTTGTCTACCGAGTTTGAAAGGGACGATTTGAACGCATCGCCCACCAAGTCCTCAAAATCGAATCGTACTGGCATGAAGTGTCAACCGTCCATAAGCGGCTTGGAGCATGGTGCTTGGCTTCTCCCACTCGCTCAAAGACGGCATGGGCGTTACTCAAGGCCTCGCACGCTTTCAGAGAGCACCATCGACGATGACATGGCCGAGAAACCGACGTGCCATCTTCCACTCGTATTGCAAGACACGAACGATGCTTCAAAGACACCAGCGCGTCAACACATAGCTCGTGGGCGAACTCTTGTCAAGGATCCTGTAGTCGAAGAAGAGCCTGCGCTTGAGAGCCCTATTGCTCTCAGTCCAGGTTCCGAGACGGCAGCAATGTCCCTAGATTCTGTTGGCAACACCATGGACCGAAAGTATGGCGATGTGCCAGAAACACCTACAATCTCGAAGTCGTCATCAATCGGTTGGGACGGCGAAGAAGAACTTGCAGATTCCATCAACAGCTCTGTCATGTCAAATCTCAAGAACATTTTGAATGAGTTCCAGGATGATGCAACGGATTCGGAAACCGCTAGGCCGACCACAGGGTCCAGCACATCACATGAAATCGACGATGTTGTCAAAATGTGTGAGGAGATGCATTTGACATCTTCGGAATCCGAAAGAGACTACGTCAGTGGTACAGAAACAAATCCTGTTCCCCGTATATATTCTGGCCAACTGAAGACGGGTTTGAACTCAACGCGAGTGCTTGAATCCCCAGAGAAGCAGCGGCAAAATCCCGTTGGGTTTTGTGATGGGCAACAATTTGCCCAATCATCGGCACCAGTACCTCGTTCGCTGATCGATGAAAAGCATCGTGGTTCGAGAAAAGCGAGTAAGAAAAGCTTTCAAGCCTCCAGGCATTCCCTGGCGGCAGATTTCCTCTCGGAACTGGATGAAAAAATAACGAACGGGAGAATTGGCGACGTAACTAAAGCCACGGGCGGTGTGAAACTGAATTGGACGAAAAGTCTAACGACCACGGCGGGTCGAGCAAACTGGCGGCGGGAGACAGTTCGGACCAAATCACCAGATGGGGAGGTGCTGCATGAGGAATTCAAACATCACGCGTCGATCGAACTGGCCGAAAAGGTGATTGACAATGAAGCCAAGCTCCTCAACACGCTGGCTCACGAGTTTTGTCATTTGGCAACATTCGTCATAAGCGGTACCACGCAAAACCCACACGGCAAAGAATTCAAGTCCTGGGCTTCGAAATGCTCTCTTGTCTTCGGAAATCGGGGTATTCGCGTCACAACAAAGCATTCGTACGAGATCGATTACAAATACGTATGGCAATGTGCATCTTGTGGTTCGGAGTACAAACGGCACTCCAAGAGTATCGACGTCCATCGTCATCGTTGCGGAAGCTGCAAAAGCAAGCTCGAGCAAATCAAGCCTGCGCCCAGAAAAGGTCAAGACGGCAATGACGCCGCAGGCCCGAGCCACTATCAGCTCTTTGTTCGGAGCCAGATGCAGCTGGTCAAGAGAGAGAACCCCCACGCCTTGCAGCAAGAGTTGATGAAAATCATTGCCAAGAAATGGGCTGCAGAAAAGGGACGGGACAACGTCAGTGGTGGTTTGAGCGCACACGAAAGACGATGATGACAGAGATGGGTTGCATGCCATTGAGACGATTTTGGCCAGGCGCATTCAGGACTCACAACCGTCGAGACCACGCGGTACACAGGCAACGACGGGATTTTGACGTCAAAGCCAATGCACGCAGGGCCGCCCTCGATGGGAAGGCTGAGCAGGAGAGCTATGGCTGCACTCTCTCAACTGGCTACTTCAGCATCATGCCATTGGGCACTCTAGTAGCTACCGCCATGAGGCGCCTGACTACTTGTTCGAAGAAGCCTGCCCTCATAGGCGACCTGGGTCCGCGCATCTTCGGCTCCCGCAATTGTCCCATCACCGCACACAGAATCGATGGTGATCCTCTGGCATATGAGAGATGTAGAGGGCGAGTCCGACAGGATCTGTATCCTGCTTGTCAGGTGTGTGGGCATGGTTGAACGAAGTCTCGCTGCGCAATGTGATGATGTCATTGCTTGCAAATTCCCATGGTGTATCGTCCGTCGGCTTTCGCAGACTAGATTAGATGCGTTTCTTACGAGACGGCATGAAAATGACCATTTGGAGACCTTGTAGCTAGGAGCATGTCAGTGCAGTGTCGTCGTCGGAGCATGGCAGGGTCCTGTCAAGTCGTCTCTCAATGAACCAGAGGGGATAATAAATAGCACAACGAAAAGAGAGAAGAGGACAAGGCCGAAGGATTGCCTTTTGGGGACTTCACACATGCATTGTTTTTATCTTGGGTGCGCGTCCATCCGACGACTTTGATGACAAGAATCCAATGCTAAAGCGTTCATTGTCCTATCCTATCACAAAGAACTGTACTGCCCACAAGGGCAAGTCAGGAGAAGAACTCGGGCTCAATTTTTTTTTTTCATTATTTGTTTTTTTTTTTTTTCAAACAAGTCACCAGTAACGCAATCTACAGGCAGGCAGCAAGCAAGAAGCAGCCAGGTAGGGAGGGTCAAGCCTCTCCGAAGAGACCCCAATCTTTGATCTTAAACGTCTCCCAGATGCGAGCGGAAAACTCGACGGCATCCCCGATCAGTTTTCCCTGCTTCCCGAGCTCAAGATCGACGTCCTCCTCGTTGTACTCTCCCTTTATGTGCGGGACGTTGATCGTGATCAGGATGTCGGTGTTGTATCTCTCCAGGCGCAGGAGGGTCATGATGATGGCGGTGAAGTCTGGTGCTGAGGCGGAGCTACCCACCGACTGGCCGACTCTGGGCGTCTGCGTCGCAATGAGAGTGTAGGCGGGCTTTTTTGATCTGGTTGTGTTGTTGTTGTTTTTTTTTCAGAGCATGGTCAGTGAAGTATACGGTGTGTGTGTATGTGTGCGCGTGTGTTTTGGGGGGAGGGCTGGCAGGTTGGATGCCCGAGCAACGTACTCGAGACGTGTGAACTGAGTCTCTGCGGTGTTCCAAATCTTCACGGTGTCGATATCCGGCCCGACCATGTCTTCAAGATGCGTCGTCATCGCACGGCCATCGATCTCGGGCCCGTCGCCGGACGCCCCGACCCGCTCGGTGATGTCGAAAATTATACTGGTGAAGCCGTCCGTGTCGATCCACACTTCCTGGTTATCGGGCACTTGGCGCAGTTTACTTGGCAATATCATCCATCAGACCTCGTTAGCGAATCCAGGAACAGGGCGCAAAGCGTTTCCCCCTTCTCGACCGACCCCGCGACGCACCTCACATCGGCGAATCTCTCTGGTAGATCGCAGACGATGGCGCCCCCGTACAGAGGTGTGCTGGTGTATCCGGACATGTTGTGTCTGTCGGAAAAGTCGGGTTTGGGTCTTTTTGTTCCCTTTTTTTTTTTTTCTCTCCTTCTCGAGATTGCCTTTGGCGCTGGCTTCTCGTGGCTTTACTGGAGTTGTGTCTTTTGGTTTCCTCTTCTTCTCGTGTGCTTTCGCTGTGCCATGGTACAACAGGAAGGGCCATGTACTAGGTTGTTGTCGTGGTTTTCATCTTGATGTCATCAGCCCCCCTCTCCGTTTTACAAACGTGCTTCCACGAATCAGCCCCGCCAAGACAAAGGGGGGGGGGTCGTCATCGGTACAGCTTTCGTCGGCTTTACAGCTTCGACTTGATCGCAACGCCGCCACCCTGCACCTGAATTCAAACAGACAAAGTACTAGTAGTACTTATACACTGGCGGAAATATCTTTTCATCTCATTCCACTCCCTAGCTGTGGCGCAATCCAATATAGTACTCCCGGTGAAATAGAATAAAAAAGTCGGCTGGGTACCACAATCCGGATGTGAATTGCACTTCCAACGTTTGTTTGCCAGCTGCCTGTCCTGTCCTGCCTGCCCTGCTTGCTGTCCAGTAATTTAATCCCTTTTAATCCACCACCATCACCAACCACCAGCCAAGCCAGTCCCCATCCACCCACCCGTCCTCAATACAACCTCATAAAACGAACAACTCCCCGCACAGCCCGCGGCATTTCAACTCCCCTCCATACCGCGTATTAGCATCAACCGCGAAACCATGGCATGTGTCTTCTGCCGCATCATCAAGGGTCAGTGGCTGATTGCACCGAATAAGCCCAGAAGGGAAAAGCCGTCTCGAAGCTGACGCGGCGGCGATCGCATCACCGACAGGTGACATCCCCTGCCTGAAGCTCTTTGAGAGCGAAAAGACGCTGGCATTCCTGGATATCGGGCCGCTGAGCAAGGGCCACGCCGTACGTCTCCGTCTCCGTCTCCGTTTTCCGTCCCGGCCTCTCTTCACGCGCCGTCGTTATTTGCAAAAGCTTACGGAGAGTGTCGACCCGTTTGCTGTCATTAGCTCGTCATCCCCAAATACCACGGCGCAAAGCTGGCAGATATTCCCGATGACCAGCTCAGCGAGATTTTGGTACGTTGCTTTGCCCCAAACAACCCCTCCTCGCTGAAGAGGAAAACACATACACGCACACACACACAACTCGATGAGCAAAAAAAACAAAAAAACAAAACTGACTGTCCACCGTAAAGCCCACGTTGAAGAAGCTGGTGAATGCAACGGGAGCCACCGACTACAATATCCTGCAGAACAACGGCACCATTGCCCACCAGCAAGTCCATCATGTGAGTCCTCAAGACACCGATGCATTGACACGTGAGGCTTCTTTACTAAACATTTGGCGTTTCTCTCCTCAAAGGTCCATTTCCACATGGTTAGTGAATACAACCCCCTTCCCTTCCGCAAGTGTATGTGCGTCTTTTGTCTTTTCCCCCTTTCTAACACTCCAAAAACCAGATCCCGAAACCAAACGAGCCAGAAGGTCTTGTTATAGGGTGGCCGTCCAAAACAGGCGATATGGACGCGCTCAAAGCTCTTTGCGAAGACATCAAGGCTAAAATGTGACGTGACGAGATACATCAACGTACTGGATGAGCGTGCGAGCATCATGGCAAAAAGTCCTCGTTATTGCCAATCGGGGTGAAATAGGTACCAACCGTATCGTCTGCAACTCAGAAATCCACTGCCGAAATTGTACCAAGAAAAAAAAAACCCCAGGTATCTGCTATACTTCTGGATTCATGCGGCATGGAATCACCCCCATCTTTGATTGTGCAAGACGTTCGTCTATTCGTGTCTAAGAAGAAAAAGAACAAGAGGAAGACAAAAGAAAATCCCAGACAAAGACTACGTAAATGGACCGCAAAACATGAGGAAGACTTATTTAAGGGAACCTCACCCCTTGTCCACCTCTTTCTTTACGCCTAACAGCGTTCCACGTCATTTCGTGCCATCATCGTCAATCCAGGTTCACTCAGAGGAGAAGTATGGCCAGTCAAGCATGCATGCCACATCCCGTGAAGATGAAAGTGATGGTAGAGCCTGTAGCGTAGGAAGGCGGGTTCGCGTCCATCATGCCGCCACGGAAGTATCATTCCGGGAGCCGTTCTTCTCAGTGCCGGTCTCGCCTGTGCCGGCGTTTCCATGGCGATACCAGTCGATATTTCCGTCGGGGAGGATGATCCCCTCTCTATCATAGAGTGAGCGAGCTCTGACGAACGGGTCCAGACGCCAATACCCCTCCCGAAGCTTCGAAGCAATACTGTCTCGCTCTGCCTTCATCTCTTGGGCCTCCGCGCCGTCTGGGTGATTGATCCACCTTCGTGTGCAATCTTCGAATTGGGCATAGAGCGCTTGTCTCTCCTCCAGGAGACGATCCCTGGTCGTTGTATCGTTCATCACGTCGTTTTCGCCTTGGACGGGTTCCGGGTACTTGAATTCCCAGTCCTCGTCCCCGCCGAGATCTTTGATGATCTGCCCGGGCGGAATGAATTTCTCCAGGTCGGCCCTGCTGTTTGTGAAATTGACCTTGGCGGCAACGACTGGATCCAGCCAGCCGCGGATGATTCTCCAAATCCCTTGAAGGAGAGAGAGGTCGTCAGCAACCGACTTGATCTGGTTCGGTCGGGGGGGGGGGGAACGGAAGCCCCAGCTTGCTCACCTTGGAAAACCCACGGCGCATTGTGAACGAGAACGACGCCAAGAGATTCTGGATAATTCGCCTCGAAACACTGGATCATGAACTTGACGGAGTGATAGTCCATGTTGGCCATTGTGAAACCGGTCATGTCGAAAAGGATGTTCTGCGAGCAATCGGTCAGTCGCTTTGCCTTGAGCTTGAGGAAGGACGTGGCGGGAAACACTTGCCGCTGTGTCGACGGGGGGCTTTATGAGGAGACGCGCAGTCTCGATCAAATAAACTGTGTACCTCTCCAAGCTCTCTGGAGACTGGTCATCAGCCCTGTGAAGGCGAGCCTTGACCAGACAGATGGGCCTTCCTTCCCTATCTGTCCCATGCAGGAAGCTTTTCCCCTGGCGGGCCTGTTTCAAGAAATCCCCGCCGAGCTTCTTCGCCGTTGGATCGCCGCCCTTCTCATCCGCTGCCGCACCGCCCTCTCCGTTTTTCATGATATCTTGCTCCACCTTCATCTTCGAATGCCTCCAGTTCATTGCCGAGACGAGCATGACGAGCGCCTTGTCAACGTCCCATTTTCGAGCCCTGAGGAAGCGCAGGACCAAGGCGTCTGGGTGGTCATGCTTCATCATTGCCCACAATGTCTCTCGAATATCCTCAGGCTTCTGAGACTCGAGGGCTTCTTGATATTGCTTGCTCAGGCCATACCTGTCATCGTCGACCGGGTCCGGGGTTTGGGTGCCCTGCGAGGAGGAGGGTGCATCAGACTGAGGACTCTTGAAGAAGCCGAAGCCGCGCTTCTTTTTTGTGCCCTCCGTCTTTGCGGCAGGCATGTCATCTGCGGGCGGTCCATCGGCCGCTGCCGCTGCGACAATTCCACCGTGAACACCGCATACCCTAAAGATGGCATGCCAGAGCTTTCGCAGCTTGTTCTCTTGCTCGGGCGTCAAGTTGCCATGATGGCCAGAAGGAATTTCCTTGGCCATGTTTTCAAGGAGATTGGGTTCGTCGTGGATCTTTTCCCGGCTGGAATCGTCTGGGGCGGGGGCACCGCAGTATGTGACGGCAACGGCAGCAACCACAGACAAGGCGATACAAATGATGGCAGAGTATTGAATACCACTTTGGAACTCTAGTCGGGCGATAGAACCTCGTCCGCTTGGTGGCAGATGTACTTTAGCGGCCAAAAGTCTGTATCCGAACTTGACGTCGCTGGCCAAGGACAGCTTTCCGTCCCTTCCACGGCCGGCAGCACCGCTGGCAACTGATGCTGCGGATTGGTGGATCGGAAACGGGTCAACTCGTTGTCTGCTACTATGCGCGGTCCGAATATTTGCCAGCGACCCGACGACACGCAATCCCCGAGCGAGAGACGGATTTCCAAAGGGCGAGGAGGTCCAGGAAGATGGGACTTTGGCAGGCCGTGTGCGAGTTGCAATGGCGCAGGCGGAGGAGCAGGACGTCGTGGACAGCACCATTGACAGGTTGCTGCTCTATTACCGACCGTGTGTCCTGTCCTGCACACAGGCAGGCAGGCTGGCTGGCTGGCCCGACGCCGCGGCAAGGGTGAGGGAGAGAGACTGGAAGACTGTGTTTCTCTTTGGCACCGTTAGTAAGCGGCCGAAAGAAGAAGAAAGAGAAGAAGGAGAAGAAGAAGCAGCTACGTAGTAGTTCGAATGTACCTGACCCCCAATTTTTAGACAAGGGCGGAGTGTGAGTTGATTGAGCCCCCCCCTGGATGGTTCAAAAACCAAAGTCGACGACGCCTGGTCCGCTTCTCTCAACGCTCGACACTTGGCAGGGCTCGAAGAGATTGGACCAAAATGGACCAAAATTTCGCATTGCTTTGCTTCTTTTCCCTGCTCTTTCCACGCAACCACCTGTTTCATACAGATGACAATGCGACTTAGCGTAGATATAAAAAAAAAAAAAAAACCACGCCGACCCTGATCCTGGGCACAACGTTGTCTCTTGCCCGTCAACTTGATTCCAAGAGTGGGGCCTCCGGGTTTCTCGTTGCACTCCACCCATTCGTTTCGTCCTATGTAGGAAACCATCTTCCTGTTCGCATTCAAACAAACCAACATTGATTGGACTTACGCATTCCATCTGCACAAGAAGGACTTGCCAAAAGCCGTGGATCGCGTCCATTGAAGACGCGTGGAATCGGGCGACATGCATCACGATGGAAGTGCCCAGAACCGAAAACGATCAAACTCCCAGACGCGGCAGTCCAGACCAACCACGCCGCTTCGCCCGTCCTCAAGGTCATCTTTCCGGGATTCCGCTCGCGATGCCGCCAAGGGCGCGTCCTCTTTCCCCCTGAACTCGTTCGAGCCAGCCTTTGCCGAGCTCTCGGACGCGGTGGCCGATCTCGAGGCCAACATGATGCACTTTCAGCTCATGCACGAGAGTCTATCTCGCTTCAGCGAATCGTTCGCGAGCTTTCTCTACGGGATGAACATGAACGCCTTTTGTGTTGATTTCCCCGAGGTAAAACTTTATTTTGATCTTCGCTCCCCCAGACTCGGAGGACGAATTGCTTAAATTGATTGCGCGCCACAGGGGCCTATTCCCGACTCATTTGCGCGTGTTGCAGCCCGACAGACGCCACCCAGGAGCCCGACCATGCTTGACATTGATGCTGAAACTACTTTCGCGTATGTGGAAACTGATCTCTTTCGGGGAGGGGGAAAGTAGGGGGGCATCCTCGGCCCCGTTTCTGATCCTGCCATGCTGACGTCCGATTACCAGGACAATTGATACCTCATTCGTCGACAATCCACCAACGACTGCCAAGAAGAGCCAGACAAGGCCTACAGCTGCCCGAAGTCGAGAGTCACGTCTCCCATTCGCGAGAGGGCCGTCGGCGACAGGCACGTCGAGCAGAGGTACCAGGGGAGGCAGAAGTAGAATAATGCGCGGCGCCCGAGGCCGGAGGGCAATGTAGAAGTTATGAGGGGCTAGCCATGATTCGCATAATGATTCGCCTAACGATATCAATGAGTGTGACCGAGTTTTTTTTCTCTTCTTCTTCCTTTTCAGTATCGGCTGCCAGAGAAAGAAGGAGACTCCCGCCATCACGTAGCTACTTCCATATCTACAACTAAATCGGCGTTTTGCAGGTCGTTGTTACGTTGCTGAACACCTAGTTTAGAGGTCGTCTGTCCAACAGGAACTCGGCGAGGATCCGGGTCGGGCTCGTCACGAAGCTGCTTCACCCTGCAGCATAACAAGAGTGAGTAAGCCACGGCAAGCACAAAAAAAAGGGAAATGTGTTGCAGAACAAGAAGAAAAAAAAAAAGAAGCCACCCACCTGCGTTTATGCGGTTTGCCACGTTGATGTGCCTTCAGCGTCGTCTCCGTGTCGAACCATTTTGCACACTCGACGCAGTAATTCCGACCGAGCCCGGGCAAATCCTCTGGACGTTTGCCATCTTTGAACTGCGCAAGATGCCTAGAGGACAAGAGATCCGCCTTGATCTGGTCGACATCCCTTGAAAACCATTAGTACAGAGACAGAGAGGGCACTTGAAGAACCGCAACGCAACGCAACGCAACGCGACGCAACGTTGACGCCCTTACCTTAACTTCCGTCTCGTCTTGGTGATTGTGCGACTATTGATACCCATCGCGTTATGGTTTATTTCCTGAGCGGGCAGGCGAAACGTATCTCCGGTCGTGAAATTATCGTGAAAGGACAGAAACGAAGTAGGCTGATCTGATCCAAGTTTTCCAAGTTTTCACTGATCATGTGCACGGTTAGCAGGCAGAAACAAGAGTTGTTTTTTTTTTTTTTTTTTTCTCCCTTGATTTGTCTTCTCGGACTGTGGAGCCAGATGACGCCGGCGTGCCCCACATGGCTGCACCACCCAAAGTTTATCGATAGTAGGTAGCAATACGTACTACATAGTAGTAATATGAAGTACTACGTAGTAGTATTTCATCAGAAAAGAATACCCTTTTCATGTATTCTGTCTTATGTCGTGCTTCATCTCGTCACTGACTGGCACAGTTTACGAGCTGTTTGTTGCAGACTAGACGTCCAGGCTTGTACAAACTACGTATCAAGGTATGAAGTTACAGGATATATAAGACCAATTTCCACCACTTCCTTCGTCGTTCTTCATCTTCATTACGCGCAGAGCGTCACCCGCCTTCACCCACCACGTTAACTACTAGCAAGTACAAATCGGCCGACTGTTTGTTTCTTCTCTGCATGTGCAGTCCATGCTTTATTTTGCGGAAGCCTTTGCCATTGTGTTCAGGGCACTTCCGTTCTTGAACCACTCTAGTTGGGACTCGTTGAAAGTGTGCTGCAATTGGACGGTGAATGTTTGACGATCCGCGGGGTGAACAACCATGGTAACCGGCTTGCCCACAGCCAGCTCGCTGCAGATGATATCAACCTAGGATATTTATGTGAGCAATGGGGTTCAACGTCAGTCTCGAGGAATATTGGTCGATGGTCCTTACCGTGGCATCGCACTTGATTCTGTCATAGTCGGCAGGATCAGCGAATGTCAGTGGCAACATGCCTTGTTTCTTGAGGTTCGTCTCGTGGATACGAGCGAAGCTTCTGGTGATAATCGCAAGACCTCCAAGATGACGGGGTTCAAGTGCGGCATGCTCACGCGAGCTACCCTCACCGTAGTTCCAATCACCGATGACGACCCATTTAATTCCCTTCTTTTTGTAGTCACGGGCGACAGCTGGAACGGCATCCCATTCGCCCGTGGTCACATTCCTGATCTTGTTCGCTTCGCCGTTGGCATCGTTGATGGCACCAATCAACATGTTGTTGGAGATGTTATCAAGGTGACCACGGTACTTGAGCCAAGGGCCAGCCATTGAAATGTGGTCGGTCGTGGTCTTGCCTCTTGTCTTGATGAGAATAGGAAGATTACAGGGGTCCTTTCCGTCCCAAGGCGCGAATGGCGACAGTACCTGAAGACGGTCAGACGTAGGGGACACCTGGACGGAAACACTGGATCTCTCTTTGGGGGGAGCCTGGTAGGTGTCGTTGCCCGGGTCAAAGCCGCGGACGGGCAGACCATCACCCGTGGGAGGCTTCAATTTAAACTCTTTACCATTCTTGTCCTTGAGTGTGTCGGTAAGAGGATTGAAGTGCAGACTTCCGGCAACGGTAAGGGCCACGACGAGGTCAGGCGAGGTAACAAAGGAGTGCGTGGCGGGATTTCCGTCGTTTCGTCCAGTGAAGTTTCGGTTGTACGAGGACAGGATAGAGTTGGCTTCGCCCTTCTTGACGTCTTGTCGATCCCATTGACCAATGCAGGGGCCGCAGGCGTTGGCTAGGACAACGCCACCGAATTCCTCAAACGTCTTGAGCTGGCCATCCCGCTCAATCGTGGCGCGGATCTGTTCAGAACCAGGAGTCACGGTGAATGCGGCCTTTGCCTTTAAACCATGGTCCAAGGCGTCACGGGCAATTGAAGCGGCGCGGGACATGTCTTCGTAAGAAGAGTTGGTGCAGGATCCAATGAGACCGACCTTGAGCTCCTCGGGCCAGCCGTTCTCCTTCACCGCCTGGCTGAACTTGGAGATGGGAGTGCCCAGATCCGGGGTAAAGGGGCCATTGATATGTGGCTCAAGCTCGGAGAGGTTCAGCTCGATCAGTTGGTCGTATTCAGCTCCTTGGTCTGCGCGCAACTCTGAAGCATAGGCCCGGGCGAAGTCGCCAATATCCTTGCGCTTTGTGGCTGCCAAGTAGTCGTACATGCGATCGTTGAATGGGAACACCGATGTCGTGGCGCCAATCTCGGCTGTTATGTGCATTAGTTTCTCGTCTGCATCACGTTGCATGGAATTTGAACATACCTCCCATGTTGGCGATGCTGGATTGGCCAGTGGTGGATACTGAATCCAAACCAGGTCCGTGGTATTCAACAATGGCGCCAGTCCCACCCTTGACAGTCAGGATGTCTGCAACCTTGAGAATGATGTCTGTAAGAGAGCGAAGGAGTCAATAGTCAGCAGATCTGCGAGAGGCACACTGTACGAGACAAAAAAAAAACACGACATCTACTAGGATTGAACGATACTGCTATCGGCACAATGACCATACCTTTGGGCGTCGTCCAGCCGGACAGTTGACCTGTAAGCCTAACACCAATGACCTTGGGGGCCTTCAACTCCCATGGCAAGTTGGCCATGACATCGACAGCGTCGGCGCCACCCACACCGATTGCACACATGCCCAGACCACCAGCGTTGGGAGTGTGTGAGTCTGTTCCAATAAGCAAGCCACCAGGGAAGGCATAGTTCTCCAGGATGATCTGATGAATGATACCAGATCCCGGGCGCCAGAAACCAATGTTGTATTTGGCGCAGGCAGAGGAGAGAAAGTCATAGACCTCTTTGTTGATGCTGATTGCGCGAGCAAGATCCTTGCTGCCGCCAACCTGAGCTTCAATCAAATGATCGCAGTGGACGGTCGTGGGGTTGGCCACTTGATCCATGCCAGCGGACATGAACTGGAGAATGGCCATCTGCGCAGTGGCGTCCTGGCAAGCAACACGGTCTGGCCGCAGTTTGAGATAGGACTTGCCACGCTCGATGTCTTGGCCGTGGGGGTCGTCCAAATGCGAGTACAAAATCTTTTCGGCATAGGTGAGAGGGCGATTGAGGCGAGCGCGAACAATAGCTAGGTTCTCCGACATCTTCTTGTAGTTGATGAAGTTGTTCTCTTCCCAGATGTTCTGGCGGACCTGTGTTGTTCGAAGAGGCAGCCGTTAACATGACGGTGCACGAATATGACGGCGATGGCATCCCAGAAAGATGGGGCCCACGACGCAGGAGTTGTTGACTGGATGTGAAGGAAACTCGACAGAGGCTGAAAAAACATACCTTCCTGTCGAGGACAGAGTTGGTGACCGTCGCGAGGCGGCGGGCACTGCCGGCAGCGCCATTTGTGACGCGGCTCCGGGCGATGTTGCCCAGAACCTGTCTGGATGCGAGCATCGTCGGCGCAGTGCAAATTTGAATTGAGGGGGGAAGAGGATATAGTCTTGTCTACGTGGCGGACGACTTGGCCAAGCCGATGGGGGGTCTGTCAATCGAAAAGCCAAATCGTGACGACGAGGGAGATGGCAGGCCGAAGTTGGAGGAAAAGAAAAGGTAAGAGAAGGGACCGATCACGAGGGTGGAGAGAGTTGTTTTTGGTCGGGA
Source organism: Claviceps paspali (assembly GCA_013435705.1). NCBI lineage: Eukaryota > Fungi > Ascomycota > Sordariomycetes > Hypocreales > Clavicipitaceae > Claviceps > Claviceps paspali. The sequence goes on from JABAEC010000029.1 coordinate 136,250, forward strand.
ACAGAAACCAAGACCAGATCAGAGACCAGAGGCAGCATAAGCATAGTACTATGTATGTTGCCGAGCAGAAGCAGAGAAAAAAAAGTGGAGACCGGTTGGCTAGAATCGGATAAGCACGATGGAGCCTGTTAACAGTCCAGCCAGTCAAAAGTCTGCTGAAAATAATCCGCCGCACTTCTGTTCTGAGTCTGTCACAGGATCGACCGCCTTTCTCTGTCCCGAGGCCCCGCGATACACAAAAAAAATAGCAAACGGGCAGATGATGGATGGATTGGAAAAATCAAAAGAGCAAAGGAAAGCTCGCGCGCCATTACGTAGTATGACTTAACGAGCTGCGGCACATGGGAAGTAATACAGACCAGCTGTTTCAAGTTTTTTTTCTTCTTTCTTTTTCTCTTTTCCCCCCCACGACGTCGCAAGCGTGTATACACAATTCTACGTACTACTGTATACGTAGTAGCACGGTGCCCACACCAGTGCCCACCTCGGTCGAGGTTATTCTCGATCTCCGAGAGAACTTGTTCGGCTGCGGTCGGCTACCGCGAGGAAGTCCGCGAGTTTCAGCTGTGGCTAGGGAGCTGTATCATCCACCTTGCTAAAACAGCGCCCACTGAGTATAATTAAATACCGCAACACCTGTAATCATCGCTCATCTTCTTTATTTGAGGTGCTGCAGGAGATGAAATGAAATGAAATTTACAACCTCGCTATTCACAATGCAGCTGTCTGTTAAGCGCGCTGCGGGAGATGTGCAATATCCATCGGATTTGAAGCTACGGTAGTTCACTGTAAACCTTTCATTCAATCGCACATCCTTCCTGATCACAAATATTCGCCTAAGCAGCTATTTAGACAAAACAAAATCAACGCAACTTCATTCAGTAGCTGCGAATGGCAACATGTGGGTCGGTTTCACGATGACGAAACTGGCACGTTGCTGTCACGTGAGGATAAAGTGATAAAATTGATAACAGATGTTCCGTTCCGATAAGCACTCCCTTTCCAGCTCCGGATGGGCGGGTGGCTGGCGGTTGGCTCTGGTTTTGGTTTGCGATGTGCGACGCAACCAAACCAGAGCAAAGGACAGTTATTTCGCGAATCAACTCACAAGGCATGACTGGACGTTGAGCAATGAACGCTACTTACTCGCCTCTCTTTGGCTCACCGAATTCGTCTTCAATTCGTCGCCGCATCTGCCCTTTCTAGGCAAGCCTTCCCCTTTGAATCATCCACCATCTACATCTAGCAGCTGTCAACGACCTTGAGACATACGACAAGTCAAAGCGATGCCCGCCATCCAAGGGTTCAACGCCGCGCGAGCCCGCTCCTATGTCTTCCGACTTCCTCTATTCACTCGATCCATCATACTAGTAATAGCGGGATTCTGGATTCTAAGCTTTCCTACCTGGTGGGATCTACGGAAATGGGGCTCCTTGATTCCGGATAAGATTTCTTTTACGACAGGTAACCTTCCAACCTCGTCATGAGTACAACCCGATGCAACATTCAACGTACTGAAACTGCGCAGCATATCGTTTATCAACCTATCCCCTGGTGCATTTGGACGTGATTCACGCGATCCTCAATCTCGTTGCATTAACTCCTCTGATGGAAAGGTTCGAGAATGAGTATGGGACGTTGACAAGCTTGGCTTTGTTTTTTGGCCGTAAGACCTCCTCTTGATCGTGCGTACTCACAGTGGTTGGTCTAACAAAGGTAGCATTAACAACGGTTCCTGGTCTTTTGTATGTTGCGATTGAGCGAGGAGTTCTGAGGGGGAACAGGAGTGTTATGGGAGCCAGGTAGGGGCTGATTACGCCATCCGAGGACTCCTTGAGAGGAAAGCTGACTCTGCGTCAATAGTATATGGGTATTTCTGCTCTTGGGCATGGAAGCTATACGAACATACAGGTCAAACCCACAGATCACCATCGGCACATATCACATCCCAACATGGACAACTCCGTTGTTCATGATATTCGTAATTGCTGTTTTGATACCCAACACGAGCCTGCTGGGCCACCTCTGCGGATTGGCGGTGGGATATGTCTGTATGTCAGCCTCAACCGCAACCACCAAAGAAACGCGCTAATTTCAGTTACACAGGTGGTCTGGGCTACCTCAAATTCATTGCCCCTCCCGAGTGGGCATTGCGGTGGATCGAAAATCGACTCAACTTGTTAGCAGTGCTTCCTCACTACGTGAGCATTGATCAAAAGACGTATGGCCGATTTGGCGTTCTACCAACCACGATACGAACGGGCAACAGTGCGGCTACCGAGTTGGTGGGTAGTGCTCAGCGTCTTGGCCCTTAAATATGGTGATGACACCAAAGATAGCAATAGCCCGAGTGCGGCAGGGGAAAAAATGGAATTATTTATATCGTATGACTACGGACTTGTAGTGGACGGGTCAATCATGAACTCACGTGGACGTTTCGCATGGCCTCGAAGTTCTCGGACATGGTTCGGCATTGTGCGGCACGTCCATTTGGGTTTCGAATGAGATGTTCGTCTCGACAAAATTAGCACCGTAGACGTCTGGAAAAACTGCCGTTTTGACCGAATACCTTTTGAAGATCGATATGATTTCCTAAGACAATACCACCAGCGGTTTCGGAAACAGAACGGGAGAACAAAGATAGACTACACACAAACTAGCTCAGAGACGAAGCGATTTACGTGTAGACAGTAGTTGACATGCTCATTTATAACATAACAACATGCCACTTCATACATGGTAGGCCGGAAATAAAAAAGAATTGAACGTGGCTTGTTAACGTCAGTTGCTGCTAAACCCCCGGTAGTTGCAAGCTCCACAATTTACAACTGTCGCCAGTGTAATAACAACTACTACGTAGTACTACGTATGACCCAACTGAATGATTACTACGTAGTAGCATCGACTGATGTCTTGCGACTGCAACACGTGCTTCTCTACAAATTAATATTGCCGTGCCGCCGCCGCAATGTCGAGATTATTATGTAGGTGCATTCGTTGCAGTGGAAAAAAAAATAAAAAATTCCATCATCTCTTCGTCCGCAATCGTTCATCAATCCGCATCATCACTAATATGGAGGACCATGTCCTGCTTTAGCCTCGGCGCTTTCCTTGCGCCGTGATCCACGGATGCTCAAACTCCCCCCCTATCTCTCGTTTTTGTGCATCCTGATCGGCTCGGTCTGGCTCGTCCTCTTGCCACTTGAGAGCTACTCTCGACGAACCTACATTTCCGAAAACGCGCTGCTTCCCGGGCAAGTTCACACGTATTTTGGAGGCAGCGAGCACAATATCCTCCGGGCACACAGACGCGAGCTAAATGCGTTGACCAGTAAGAGCAATCACGAGTGAGTCACTCTCAGAAGTCGTGCTTGTCTTCGCGCAACCAAGCAAGGAAACTCATTGGTGCAGGATCAACGATCATTTGGATAGCGTTCTCAGCGCGGTGGGGATCAAGACCGGTCGGCAAAACTACACGTACCATTCTGCTGGCGAGACGTACGAGGGCGAAAACCTGTATGGAATACTGCAAGCTCCTCGAGGAGATGCCACAGAGGCAATAGTGCTCGTGGCGGCGTGGGAAAACTTTGATGGCCTTCTGAATCTGAATGGTGTGGCGCTGGCGCTGACGTTGATGCGGTATTTCAAGCGTATGTGCTGGCTCGACGGGCGACCCAGCTCAAGCATACCGTGGTTTGGAAGCTGTAATCACTGACTGGACCTGCAGGCTGGTCCCTATGGTCGAAAGACATCATCATCCTCGTACCGCCAAACAGTCGCACCGGCACCCAAGCCTGGGTGGACGCATATCACGATGCTCATGACAACCACAAGGTCGCTTCCTTACCTCTCAAGTCTGGCGCTTTGCAGGGTGCCATCGCCATCGACTATCCCTTTGACCACAATTTCGACGGAATCCACATTGTTTACGACGGGACAAACGGACAATTGCCCAATTTGGACCTGATAAATTCGGTCGTCAGCGTCGCTGGCGGTCAAATGGGCATACGGACAACCATCCAGGGCATGGACAGCCACGACGATTCATACCACGACCGCTTGAAAACAATATTCCGTGGCATGCTGAAACAAGGGCTAGGCATTGCAACGGGACCTCACAGCAGTTTCATGGCGTACCATGTCGATGCTGTCACTCTCTTGCCGTACGGTGAGGGTTGGCACGACGAAATGGCCATGGGGCGTGTTATCGAAGGGACCTTTCGAAGCCTGAACAACCTGCTGGAGCACCTACATCAGAGTTTCTTCTTCTATCTATTGATGCAAAGAGACCGCTTCGTCAGCATAGGCACCTACCTCCCGAGCGCGATGCTTCTGGCCGCCAACTTCACCATAATGGCCATTTCCTTGTGGGTGAAAAGCGGACAGTCTGCCCCCTCAGCTGGCGCACAGAAACCACAGAGCCCGAAACCAAGCAAGGGAGCCCTTGCGCAGAAGGAACCCGTGGTCTGCTCGCCAGCAGCTCAACCGGTCGAGCGAAACCTTTTTCTTCCCCTGGGCATTGTGGCAGGCTGTCACGCGGCCTTCATCGTGCCGCTATTTGTGTTTAACGGATTAGACCATCCCGTAAGTGAGCCATGGTTGTTCCAGAGCCCGTCGTGACTCTTTCTCTCTCTCTCTCTCTCTCTCTCTCTTTCTCTCTCTCTTTCTTTCCTTTGCGCCATTTCACATGCAGTTGTTCAATACTAACCTTTCTTCTTTTCTTCTTCTATTTTCTAAAAAAAAAAAAAAAACTATAGTTACTACCAGCCGCCTTCGCCATCTTCTGTCTCGGCTCAGCCATCCTACCACCCACAATCGGGCATCTCGTCACGAGCGTTTTTGGCACGACCCATCAGCATTTCCAGTTGACAAAGTCTTTCTCCCTGCTCGCCCTCGGAATGGCCCTGGCCACGCTGGCCACGTTGAATTTCTCCCTCGCTTTTCTGGTCGGAATCGTCTCCAGCCCTCTGACATTTGTGCAGCCTTGTCGAACGAAACTTTCCAAGATGCTTCTTGCTTGCTCGCTGAGTGTCGTTTCACCTCCGGTTGTTATTTACACCTTGGCTTGGCTCTCCGATATACCCATTTCGGACTTGTTGCGAGAAGCTAGTTTTGGATGGAACGTTTGGGCCATGTACACTCCCATCGTTGTGTGGTGTGTATGGTCACCTGCTTGGCTGATTGCCATGATTAATGTGTTCAGCTCAAGCTAGCAAGCATACTGGGAGTTTTTTTTTTTTTTTGCAAGGGCTAATAAAGTAGAACGTGTTCGGGCTCGGTCGGTCAGGGGAGGGCTTCCCCTAGCTGCATTGTATTTCTACATGTAATTGACATAATTTCCATTGATACATCTCATCAGGTCTGTTGCTGATGCTGTCATCATCGATCGCCATTGCCGTGATTTCAAGAGCTCCATGACCGTACCATGCAAATGGCGAACCACTTAATAATAACCTTGGGACACCACAGTTTCTCCTGGAAATGCTTGCACAACCCTTCACGCTGCCCAAACGTCCTTGCCGGCCGACTCGATCCAGTTACCGAGCTGATTGACGTTGGAGTCCCATTCAAGAAGGCGTTGACGCATGCTGTCAATTTGTTTCATATCTAGCACCTTGGGCTGCACCCATGTGATGTGCGCGATCTGGTCGACTTGGTCGATCATGCCTCGGAGCAAACCGAGGCTGAGAGCTTTCATGAACAGATGCTCGATCTCCTTCTCCTGAACCTTTGTCTCCTCCGCGATGGTTGCAAAAGTCATGGCTCGATCGTGTGGCGGTCGTCGGAATACAGCTTCTGTGAGAGCGGCGAGATATATCTTCTGTCGCAGATGTTCCGAGTGCTCGTTCAGCAACTTGTTTGATGAGATGTGGTCTGACAGAACATCGTAAGCGGCCAGATCGCCTCGATTAAACGCAAACAATAAGTCTCGTAGCCAGGAGTCGTCGTCACTCCGGGCAAGAACGTCGAGTATGGGATGAAGCAGGAGCTCTCCAAAGTTGTAAATGCTGCTTGAGACCAGAGCTGCCACGCTAAGATAATAGGCTCGCCTGTGGCGCTCTTCATCTGAAAGTGAGGATAAGTCGATGCAGGCGAGGTAGAGGAGTGAGGTTCGATAATAGTTTGCAAAATCCATTTTGCGCTTCAGGCAGGGTTATTATGATGAGCAAATGATATAAAGAGGAAGGGACATGCCTGGTAGTAGCTCGCGTTCGCATCATAGAAGGCCGCGTGAACGACTGTTTCAACTGAATCAAAAGAGTCGATTATCTTCTCAGCTGCGTCGAGATCTCGTCTTGCGTCATCTAGGTCGTTCAAACTTAATTTGACACGAGCCACGGCGACAGATGCGTATACGAAAGCATCTTGAGAGTTGTCATTGTCGACCTTTTTCATGACAGACGTCAAGAAAGACAATCGATCTTGATCATCTGTTTGAATATTGTAAGCACGACTGTGTGCAAAAAAAAAAAAAAAACCCGTTGGAAGAAATGAGCAGAGATTTACCTTCGCATTGTGTGGCAGCTTTCAGAGCCAATTCCACGAGTTTTAGTTGGTTTATCTTGTCGGCAAACTTCAAAATGAAAACCTTGTAGAAGGCCAGACGTTGTGGTGCACTCTTCGGGTTGCTGAAGAACTGAACGAGGGAGTTCGTAAGCTGATGCCAGAGCTTGCGCTCCCAGTATGTTTCGAATTCCAGAATCAGAGGTTGTAGTTCTTCGGCCGCTCTGTCCCTTTGCTCGGCAAGGAAGTCGGGAATCGTTTCAGTAGCCATGGTGACGGAATGCGATGATGAATAATGGATGTCTCTGCGACGAGTGCTCAATCCGATTTCGAACAAGACAAAAGTCTAAAAGCCCAAGAGATTGTGAAGCGTTTCCCTATGCTTTGCCGCAGCGAGCCCAGAGTCACTGTTGCTATCGGCGTGGAACGATTCGTTGTTGAAGATGGGGCTTGATGGTGGATTGTTCGTATGACGAAGGGAGCTTTAACTCACTCAACACGACGCGGCCCCCCCCAATAAGCTCAGAAGTGAGTGTTGCACAGATCATCCGTCATGGCTCAAGTCTCAGGTCTCCACTTCACGTGATCCAACATGTGATACTTTACAGCTCCGTAACGTTGGTAAAGTACTACTAGTGACTTGGGAGAGCCTCATTGTGAAGACGTCGAAGGATGCTACAACTTCCAATTTTTGATCGAAGACAACCCAACGATGCTCACGTCTCTTAACTGCGCGCGGTCGACGCGTAAAATCGCACAAAATGTCATTGATCGACGATGGCTTTCCGACGTTTCAATTACGAGGACGGGCAAGCCAATCATCCGAGTTGAAGGTGGACGGTAAGCCAAGGCTTTGCCCAGCCAGCCAGGAATCACAGTTGCTAATGGATTGATTGATCAGGTCGTCGCTTGGAGGTACCTATTTGACTGAACCTTTGCCGATACCTCGATGCTTATAATTGCTCCAGGCCACACTGCCACAGTCTTTGGCGCAACGGGACAGCTGGGCCGATACATTGTCAATCGACTAGGTATGTGCGACAGTCTTGCCGCCATTGCGTGAAAGCATGCGCTCAACCTGGCATAGCTCGTCAAGGATGTACGGTGGTGATTCCGTTTCGTGAAGAAATGGCCAAGCGACATTTAAAAGTGACCGGTGATCTCGGCCGCATCGTGTTTATCGTACGTGGCGACGCTATATTCCTACAAGTTCATCCTTTGCTCCGTACTTACTCACGTCTTGCTGTTTACTTTCGCCGAATAGGAGTACGATCTTCACAACACAGCCTCAATCGAGGCCAGCGTCAGGCACTCCGATGTCGTGTACAACTTGATCGGCCGTGATTACCCGACAAAGCATGTCCCCCCCTTCGTTTTTGTTGATGGCATGATGTCGCGGCTGACCGTTGTCAGGAACTTTTCTCTCGAAGACGTTCATGTCGAGGGCACTGAGCGAATAGCGGAAGCGGCTGCGAAATATGACGTGGACCGGTACATACATGTTTCCTCCCACAGCGCAAACCCGGATTCTGCATCCGAATTCTACGCCACCAAGGTTCGTCCTTCGATTTCGAGTCGACTTTGCATGAGCTGACGACAGGACAGGGGCGTGGTGAGCAGGTTGCAAGGTCCATATTTCCCGAAACGACTCTTGTCAGGCCGGCACCAATGTTCGGCTTTGAAGATAATCTGCTGCTGAAGCTAGCGTCTGTTCTCAATGTTTTCACGGCGAACAACATGCAGGAAAAGTTCTGGCCCGTTCACGTAAGTAAAGGGCCTCATCTCTCCAGGCTGATGAAACTCTAAGTGAACTTCTTAGTCAATTGATGTTGGCGTGGCCTTGGAAAAAATGCTGTATGACGATTCAACAGCTGGTCAGACGTTTGAGCTCTATGGACCCCGGCAATACAGCATGAGTCAGATCGCCACCATGGTGGACAAGGAAGTATTCAAGAAAAGACGCCATATCAACGTACCCAAAGCCATCCTCAAGCCTGTTGCCGGCGTGTTGAACAAGGCTCTGTGGTGGCATACAATGTCGGCTGACGAGGTCGAGCGCGAGTTCTTGGATCAGGTGATTGACCCAACAGCCAAGACATTCAAGGATCTCGACATTGAGCCCGGCGACATTGCAAACTTCACGTATCACTACCTGGTAAGGCATTTCCGTTCCCAATGTCGCGCGGTCTCTTCTAACCCCTTTTGCAGCAAGGATTTAGAAGCCAGCATTACTACGACCTGCCTCCAGCGACTGAAAAGGAAAAACGAGAGGACAAGAAGTACATCCATGTGCTGGATGAGTTTTGAGCCCTTCGCGTGGTCGGCAAGGAGTTAAATGATGTGGTGGGGGGTTGGTCTTGACAAGAAGCAGCAGAATCAAATTCATACATTCATACACATTGTTTCGTGTGTCTCTAATAGAAACTCGACGGAGCCATGCAAAAGTCGACAGCCGCCTTGTGTGGCGGGAAAATCGTGTGCTCGATTCAACCTACCTACGGTTGGGCGATGTGACACATCTATCAAATAGGTCTATTTCATTTGTTATTTTGAGCTTCCTACATTCTGCTTTGACTGTTGCTTACTTGGCAGACTGCCATTCTGTCATACAAAATCGAGAATAAAAGCATGACAAGGGGCCATTTCCGAGAGAGTCTCGACAGAAAAAAAAAAAAAAAATCATGTAGACTTTTGAGGTAATGTTGGGCGAAGGCCGGAACGAAGTTCTTTGGTCGTGATATCCAGATTTGTTACGTAATGCCGTTCGATTCGCAGGAGACGAAACTTTGCTTTTGTCGTGGTCGAGACCTCGGGTCGCTCGCTGGCTGGCAACCCTGGGATGAAATATGAATCCCGTACATAATACGACCAGGTAGCAGGCAAGCAGATGAATGGCATCGAGATTGCATTTCTGCCGTGTTTCTTCACAATGATGAACCTCTGGTTGTGGCAATTAAGCCAGTGACTTGCTTGGAACCACCCGCGACCCACTGTAGATCCAACGATTAAAATCGTTCTTCTTCCAGGAAGAGGCAACGAGCTTCTCGCCTTCGCCTTCGCAGACACTTCATTTTGTTCCTTTTGGGACTATTGGAATCCCACGCATTCTGCCATCATGATGGACGACGACGAGCCCTTGTGAGTTTTTTTTTCTTCTTTTCTTTCTCTTTCCCCAGCTTCTCTGGAACCCAAATCGAACTTACACAGTTTGGCAGGACGCTCTCGGCACACGCGCTTGCAGCATTGGCCGAGTTCAACGCCGAAAGAGATGCGCATCAATCCAAGTTCGACGAATTGAAAGCCCAGGCTGATCGGGATGCGGAACTCTCCATGGAGGCCTTCACGGAGGATTGGAACAAGTCTCAATTCTGGGTATGCTCTTTGATCTCGGAGCGACGCGCCGTCGAACCACTGATGAGGTTGCCCTTCCCACCTGCCGCGGCCTGCCTACCGTGCTTGACATCTAACGTCGTGTCGTTGGGAATATACATAGTATTCCGAGGAAACCGCCCAGATACTGGCCGATCAGCTGTTGAGCGGCGCATCTGGCGATTCCAGCATTGGCGTGATTTCCGCCCCGAGTGTGTTTGTAGCACTTCGGAATAAATTGGTGATTTTTTTTTTTTTTTTTTTTTTTTTTTTTTTTTTGCTCAGGACAGACGTGGCTGACGAGTCGCGCCTCGAATCCCTCACCTCGATGTGGTTACGGGAGGAGAACACCAGCGAGACGTTGCCCCTGGTGAACGCCCTAAAGTCGTGCTTCTTGAACATGACGATCGATTTGGCGTCTTCCCCGAATACGTCTTCTATGACTATCAGCAACCCATCAAGCTCCCAGGTAAGCAAAACCGACTTCACCGCCATCTCTCAGCTCATTTGTATCATTCTGGTTGCACGGCTTTGCCCTGTTGCCACCACGCGATGACGTCGGCTCTCTCACATTTCACGTCGGACTTTTTTTTTTTTTTTTTTTTTTTTTGACAAATCGGCCAGCGAGCATGAAGGGGAGCTTGGATAGAGTCATCTGCGATCCGCCGTTTCTCAATGAGGATTGCCAGACCAAGGGTAGGTTGCGGGAACCCCCGTCCTTTGTCTTTCTTTCGCTCTGGGCTTGTGCCGACACAAGGAAAACTTCTTGACCTCCTGACCATGTACATCATTTGCTACGTAGCCGCACTCACTGCGCGTTGGCTGCTGAAGACGGCCGATGCCAACGCTGCCACCTCGCCACGAGTCATTGTTTGCACAGGCGAGCGGATGGAACCCATCGTGACCAAATTGTATCGCTCCTTGGGCGTTCGGACAACCGACTACGAACCCAAGCACTCTGGAGGGCTTAGCAACGAATTCTACTGTTACGCAAACTTTGCCTGCTCAGCATGGACATGGAGGGCTTAGCATCTTGGGAGCGGAAGTCAAGAGGAAAGCGCACACAGGTCTCTGCACTGCTTGAGGTCCAGGTACCAGTTTGATCGAACTCGTCATGGGTGGAGTTTAGACGCCAACCGCACGTCGGACGGTATGCTTTGTTCATTGTACATGAGCTCATCCTACTTCCGTTGCGATTCTTGAAAGAAACAAAAAAAAAATACAAAGCGCTTGTTGTTCAAGGGACTTTGAAACGAGGCCCCGACCGATTCGAGTATCGATGATGAGCTTTTGTTTCTTGTGCGTGTTGTATCTTCACTGGCCAATATGTTAGGCCAGTGAGCGGATAATGTAAAATAACAAGTAGGCTTGCGCGCCGAGAACATCTGAAATAGTGGCCAATTCCACCTTATGGTCATTGAATTTAAACCACTACATGGATGGAACCATGTTAACTCACAACGGTTCAACGTCCGTGTCAAATGCCAAGAAGGATGACCAAGCTCACCTGATCGCCGACGCGACAGTACGACACGTAGTGTCCAGTCTCTATTTCTCCAACATGGACAATAACGCTGAGAAGGTCGAACATACACGATCTTTCCAGCTCAAGGCTCTCTCGGTTGTCCCGGTTGCGGACTCTATTGGTATAAGGCAGCATGTTCAACTGCAAAGGAAACTGGACTGTATGATCAATCTTTGACGCAGCTCGATCATGCCTGCCTTGCTTGTATTCAAACCGCTGGAGGATGAAGCCACAACCATCAACATTGAGTTTTGCAGGCAAGAAAAGAAAAGAAAAAGAAAAGAAAAAGAAAAAAAAAAGAAAAAGAAGAAAAAGAAAAAGAAGAAGAAGAAGAAGAAGAAGAAGAAGAAGAAGAAGAAGAAGAAGAAGAAGAAGAAGAAGAAGAAGAAGAAGAAGAAGAAGAAGAAGAAGAAGAAGAAAAAAAAAAGTGTCCGATTCCGTACCTTGAGTTGTATCGATAGAACATTGGGCAAACGCTTGATGCTCGTGTATCGTTTGGCTTGCTGTGTGGAGGAGCAATTGTGGCAGCGATACTCGCACTTATCAAATTTGACATACTCTTCATTTAAGCAGTCGTTCAAGGTAAGATCTGGAGCCTTTTGGCCTACTTTTTTTGACCTTCTCTGCATCAGGGTTTCCAGCCCGAGACTAAGATCAAGGAAAGACTGTACCGTGTTAGTCGTGCCATTGCAATTTTGACATGTCGTCGTTGTTTGCATCTTTCCGTAAAAGGTTTGATGAACAATACAGTTGCAGCTATGCTCAGAACCTATCTCTGGTTTCTTCCCATCGCCATTACGCTCATGTAGATCTTCGGCCAGGAATTGAAAGAACTCGTGCGCATCTTGTTCCTTTGTCGTGACAAGGTTTTCGAATGCCTTCTTCTCAGAGATCCAAAAACCAGATAAAATATTCGCCGCTGTGTAGCCATTCGTGTTCTCTAGCGCATAGAAATCTTGAAACATGTCGTCCATAGCACAGCTGAGGCAGTGAGGCACAGTACAGTCATTACTCTGATGCCCATCGCTAAGGTAGAAATTGCGCAAGAGCGGGTTGTGTAGAAAACTTTGAAGGACAACGTTCTGGTAGCAAGTTGCGCCGGCGTTGTATATGCCGCGCAGGCCATTCGCCCGACAGGATGCGATTGTTGTATTGGAGCTGATGAAACGCGGATCGTCTTTGATGGAGTCCGTGAAAAGCTCATCATGTTTACGTTTGCGCCCTTGTTAATTTTTGGACATGTTACTACTACCAAGTTCCATATAAGCTCATCATCTGGGCTGGCATGATGCGACTCTTACCGGAAAAGGATCCTGTACCAATCTTGCGGACACGAAGTTCCTCCAATGTTGGGTCCCAAACCAAGTCGTCACAGATCTGGCAATACAATGATCCGCTCCGAGAATCGACGTCTGTAAGGACAAGTCAGCATCGAGTTCGGATCTGGATATCCCGACGCGTTGAACATACAGAAGCGATGAGATTTTTTGTTTCCATGTCTGAGGCGGTCCTCCTCAGCAACAGTGGTGGGGCATTGCAGGCAGAGGTAATTAGACGTCAGAGACGTTACCGGACGTCCCTCTGGGTTTGTGGATGTTTGTGGTACAATCGGCGTCGAGTCGAATATGCCTCGCAAGATCATTTTGTAGTGAGAAATCGAGCTATTCATGACCTCCTGGCCCTGGGACAGTAAAAGCTGGACATGTTCTGTATGGTTGACGTCAGATACCATCTGAGCATAGCATGTCGAATTCTCTCTTACCGCAGCCAAACATGGGGACACCTGGCACAGGCGACTTGACCTTTGCATTTCTGGGAGACGCAGGCGTCGCCTGACGGGTGGACATTATGAAATACTTGGTTGAGTTGGAAAAACAAAATGCAATGAGATGACAGTATCGCGTTCTAATGAGGCTCGGTGTTCAGAGACTGAAAAGGAGAGCAGAGACGCTGCAAAGTTCCGACAGTCCAGATCTCGATTTATAATCTTTTCGACAATAGAGGAGAGCTCGATTATTACCAGGGTATTAATTCGAGAAGTCGAGGTGGTATCGAAGCCAATGGCAAGACGAAAAAAAGAAGCCGAGGCCAGAGAGAACGTTTATATCGAGCACGAGATTATGGTCTGATGTCGCAAAGTGCTCGGGCGAAACGTGTATGTATCGACACTTCCAATGGGATTACATAGAACAGAGTGGATTCGTGCAAACACAAGGCAGGGTTGTCGAAGGCCGTCAGACGTACATAAGACGTAGCTAAAAGGTTGAGGACCTCCGCTTACAAGAAGCGCCCAAGTCAAAGAAGTTGCTATGATGCGACGACCGTTTGCTAATAGCTGGCTGGTGGCAATCGATAACATCAGCGGATAAATGGAACGATAACGTTAAGTGGGTCGTACAGGAATAACCTTAGCAAATGTATGTTTGCACAGGACTATAACGTGTCATGTCTTATTAGAAAGGATTGCCACGAACCCTGGGCAAAGGAGAGAAAAGGTGGGCCGACATGGCAAGGTTTCCGAAGATGAGGAAAATAAAACGCCTTGTGATGCATGACATTGGAACTATTTATCAAAGAGGCATTGGTCAATCATCCAATCATCAAGTACTAGTTAGTACTAGTAGTTGGCACTTTCTCGAACTAGCCTAATATTACGCCATCTGGCAGGGGATACTACAAGTCACGTGCTGTCGTGGGAAGGTCATGGCGCGACGACGACACGTCCCTCGCAAGTGGCGAAATGCGCGTCTTGCATAATATCACGTATGTTGCAGTGAACGAATCTTTTCAGGGAAAAGGAAAAGAGGGAGAAAAAACAGAAGAAGAAGAAGAAGAAGAAAAAACTCCGCGTCGCTGTGTGAAATGGCATCACTGTAAGACTCTGTTGCAGGAAATTGGTCGTTGAAAACTTACTTACTGACGCGAGGTCAGCCCCTTCACTCCAGTCAAGAAGTCGACGGCGGGCAAAAGCCCTCTCGTCAGGCCCCGTACTCACGACCCCGACCTTCTCAGCAAGCTACACAGGCCTTTCAGATGTCCTGGAAGTGCTTCGAGGCCTCAAACTTCGGAAAGGACTTCTCGGAAACGAAGAAAGGTCGATTACACCGGCGCAGATGCCGACAGTACTGAGGACAAACCATACTGCAATGACGACCGTTTAGCGCTGGCCACCCGAGACGTCAATCGTTTCCCCATCTTCCAAGTGAAGGAGAAAGATGTCGTTTTCAAAAAGGCATTCTCAATACCTCTGAAGGACAAGAACAGCACGGCGTACAATCCTCACCGTCCGCCTCCTACACTAGGTCTACGGCAAGGGGTGGTGGTGGCGCCCAGGGCGTTGCACGATCCGAGTGGCGAATTCGCCATCGTCCTGTACGATCCAACGATTGACGAAAAGGCCGGCGGCCCGTTGGAAGCCGAGAAAACAGAGAGTGCCGACAGTACTTGCTCACAAAAGCTGAATGCACCTCTGGTGCACAAAAGCCTCGCGGAAATCCTGGGCATCAAAAAGAAGGTGGACAATGACCGGCCCAAGGTTCCAGTTGTTCTGGACCCGAAGCTCTCCAAGATTCTTCGGCCTCATCAGGTTGAAGGTGTCAAGTTCATGTACCGCTGCGTGACTGGCATGATTGAGGAGAAGGCGAATGGCTGTATCATGGCGGACGAGATGGGACTCGGGAAAACGCTGCAGTGCATCACGCTCTTGTGGACTCTGCTGAAACAGTCGCCAGACGCAGGCAAACCAACGATACAGAAAGCGATTGTGGTTTGCCCGGCGAGCTTGGTCAAAAACTGGGCGAACGAGCTTGTCAAATGGCTTGGTGCCGACGCCATAACGCCTTTTGCCATCGACGGCAAAGCATCGAAAGAGGAACTGACTCGTCAGCTCAGGCAGTGGGCCATTGCCTCCGGCCGTGCAGTCACCAGGCCGGTCATCATCGTCTCGTACGAAACGTTGAGGCTGAACGTCGAGGAGTTGAAGCACACCCAAATCGGGCTGCTGTTCTGCGACGAGGGCCATCGTCTGAAGAATGCAGATAGCAACACGTTCAACGCTCTCAACAGTCTCAACGTCTCCCGCAGGGTGATTTTGACGGGAACGCCCATTCAGAACGACCTCACCGAGTACTTTGCGCTCACCAGCTTTGCCAACCCGGACCTCCTGGGCTCGCGATCCGAGTTCCGAAAGCGATTCGAGATTCCCATTCTGCGCGGAAGAGATGCCGATGCTTCGGAAGCAGATCGCCGGCGCGGCGACGAATGCACCGGGGAGCTCCTCGGGATCGTCAACAAGTTTCTCATCCGCAGGACAAACGACATTCTCTCAAAGTACCTGCCCGTGAAATACGAGCACGTCGTGTTCTGCAACCTGGCTCCGTTCCAAGTCGATCTGTACAACTACTTCATCACCAGCCCCGACATCCAGGCTCTGTTGCGGGGGAAAGGCAGCCAGCCGCTCAAGGCAATCAACATACTCAAGAAACTGTGCAACCATCCAGACTTGCTCAGCCTGGCTGACGACCTGCCCGGGTCGGAAGCCTGCTTCCCCGCGGGATACGTGCCAAAGGAGGCCCGAGGTCGGGATCGGGATGTCAAGCCCGAGTATTCTGGGAAAATGCTGGTGCTGGACCGGATGCTAAGGCGGATCCGGCAGGAGACCAACGACAAGATTGTCCTCATCAGCAACTACACGTCGACCCTGGACCTCTTCGAGCGGCTGTGCCGCGCACGACAGTACGGCAGCCTGCGGCTCGACGGCACCATGAACGTGAACAAGCGGCAGAAGCTCGTGGACCGCTTCAACGACCCGAACGGCGAGGAGTTCGTGTTCCTGCTCAGCAGCAAGGCCGGCGGCTGCGGCATCAACCTCATCGGGGCCAACCGACTGGTGCTGTTCGACCCCGACTGGAACCCGGCCGCCGACCAGCAGGCCCTGGCGCGGGTGTGGCGAGACGGCCAGAAAAAGGACTGCTTCGTGTACCGCTTCATCGCGACGGGCACCATCGAGGAGAAGATCTTCCAGCGCCAGTCGCACAAGCAGAGCCTTTCGTCGTGCGTCGTCGACTCCGCCGAAGACGTGGAGCGGCATTTCTCCCTCGACAGCCTCCGCGAGCTGTTCCAGTACCGGCCAAACACGACGAGCGACACCCACGACACGTTCAAGTGCAAGAGATGCAGGTCTGACGGCCAGCAGCGCATCAAGGCTCCGGCAACCTTGTACGGCGACACAAGCACGTGGAACCATTTTGTGAACGGAGCTCTGTCGACCATCCAGGATCTGCTCCTGAGGCAAGAATGCAGTCTGGCCGAAGTGTCGGCCGTCTTCCAGTACATTTCGCATTGATCATTGAAAGGTGGAATCCGAGCGTGGGATTACATGATAAAGAATAGCGGCTGTGGTGCTTTTTTCCCCCCCTTCCTACTTTTTCTTCTTTTGCTACGATCTGATGTCTCTCTATTTTATGCCTATAAATCAACAGCTCTGTGTCTCTCTCTTTGTGTGCGTGTTTTTTTTTTTTTTTTTTTTTTTTTGCGACATCTTCAATGCTGAGACATGATAAACTAGAATCTTTGTGGCAATTTTCTACGTTTTCCCCTTCTTCTTAATTTCCCCCCTTTCAAACCTTGTTTTCATCTTCTCCCTCGTCCCTCCATGTAATTGTAGCTTCTTGGTCCCAAGCGCGGCATTTATGCTATGCACATCTAGGCAATCATGCATCGTAAACACCGTACAAAGCCTTTGCTCTTCAAACTTTTTTTTTTTTTTTTTTTAGAAAACAAAATCCTGTCCCACTCCATCGGATGAGTAGACGCAGTGACAACATGACAAGCAGTCCGAGTCCAGACGAGATTGCTGCATAGGCAGTGTATTCCGTTGCAACATCCCTATGGTGCACACTAAGGCGACGTTGCTCTTTTGTCAGCGAAGAAATGCGTCTGCGTCTGATTCGAGCACGTCCTTCCGCCTATAGCCCTGAGAAAACTCCATCATGATGAACTCGTACACAGCCCATTGGGCCGCATTGACGACGAAAGCACGGATGCTGCAGACTGTCAGGCCGCGGAAGAAAATGGCCAGTCCGCCCTCCCTGAACAGCGCTCGTGCGGTTCCCAGAGAACCGGGCCGGTCCGGGGGTCCGCCCGGATGAGTTGTCGGTGGCAGAGGCGGGCCGGCAGGCGGAAGGCCAGACTGCTGGACCTGCAGACGGGTCTTGACGGTGTCGAGGGGAAAGACGGTCGCCCAACTCACGACGCCAGCGAGACCACCGCAGAGCAGGACCTTGGGGACGTCGTGGCGCGGGGAGCAGCCCTGATGGTGCGTCTGGAACGGCCAGTGCTTGTGGGCGAGCTCGTACGACCAGAAGTAGAAGCCATAGCCGGCAGAGTCCCTGGCGGCCGTAACGGCTCCGCCGACGTAGAAGCCGCGCAGGCCCTGGGCGCGCAGGACCGTCCGCACAACACGCCAGCTGGAGCCGGGAGAGGCCGAGACCTGGGCGCGGCACTTGATGACCTCGGTCGGCGCGCTCACCACCCATGTGGCGAGTCCGCCAGCGGCTCCTGCGAACCATGCGGCGGCGAGGCTGTTGTCCTGGAAGAACAGGGTATTCCGCAGCGCGGATTCCGAACGGTTGTACGACACGAAGAGGAGGGCGTTGAGGGCGCCGTAGCCGAGGACCGGGGCGGCGGCGCCCGCCGTCAAGACGGTGGTCTTCTGGTAGATGGACCTGCTCGCGGCCGGCAACACACCGGCCTGCAACCGGACCTTGACGATGTCCAGCGGATTGCCGACGAGTATGCCCACAACGCCACTCAGGTAACCGGCCCAGAAGTCAGTCGACATAGCTTTCCCCTCCCCTCTATCTTCCTGCCTATACAGCCCGCCGACCGACGAGCCAACAGAGGCGGAATCACAACGAGGCGGCGTGGTGGCTGAAGAAGCCGGCAGTCTCGTCCAGGGGAGGGGGGGGGGGGGGTGGGAGCAATCGTTTTCAAATACCCGTCGTCTTCTTTCGACTCGGGCGGAACCGGGCTGATTTTGCTCGGAATGGACTGGCCTGCATTCAGGCTGCCAAAACTGGGAGGGAGGTTGAGCGGGCTAGTGCGTCTTCGGAGCAGCGTAAAACCGCACGCACGCTCTGGTAACCGGGACGAGGGCAAGGAAGTCTTGCTCGCGAGCCTCGGCGAAGAGAAGATGAGAAGGGGAAGAGCCCCCCCCCCTCCTCTCTCTCTTTCAGAAATGGCAAACATGAACGAGCTGCTGTTGTGCGTCGTAAGGCATTGACGGATGCGAATGGCACACCGCAGGGGGGTCAATTCATCCCCCCCCCCCCCCCCCGGGGGGACCATAATAGATGCTGTGCCGTTGTTTGAATTCGCGCCATATGAAAGAGGTGGGCGTTTTTGATTCGTCGCCTCGGCATGGTCGAGGGCAGCTCCAGGTTCCCCACAAACACAAGCTCGTGAAACGAAAACGGGGAAAGGAAAGGAAACATGGTGTGACGACGAGCCCCGTTTTTGGTGCCTCGGCCGGTGACAAGAGAGCAGAAAACAAAGAAGGGAGAAACGGAGGAGAAGAAGAAGAAGAAGAAGAAGAAGAAAAAGAAAAAGAAAAAGAAAAAGAAAAAGAAAAAGAAAAAGAAAAGGAAAAGGAAAAGGAAAAAGAAAAAGAAAAAGAAAAAGAAAAGGAAAAAGAAAAAGACCAAACCAGCGTCTTCATCACCCATCGTCATCGTCATCGTCATCATGGCGACTCAGCTGGTTGCGCTCCCCCCGGTCCAGCGACTCAGCCCGCTTTGCATCCGCATTCTGGGGAGCAACCCAGGCAAGTTCACGCTACAGGGCACCAACACGTACCTGCTCGGCTCGGGCCACGGCAGGATCCTCGTCGACACGGGCGAAGGCCGGCCGGGCTGGCTCTCGTCGCTCAGGTCGACGCTGGCCTCGGAGCGGGCGACGGTGGCTGTCGCCCTCATCTCGCACTGGCATCACGACCATGCGGGTGGCATCGCAGATCTCCTGTCGGCGGCGCCCGGGGCCATCGTCTACAAGAACGACTGCCAGGCCGGGCAGCGCGCCATCTCGGACGGGCAGAGGTTCACCGCCGACGGCGTCACCCTGACGGCCGTCCACACGCCGGGCCACACGGCGGACCACATGGTCTTCGTGCTGGCCGAGGAGGACGCCATGTTCACGGCCGACAACCTCCTCGGCCACGGTACCGCCGTCTTTGAAGACATGGCCACCTACCTCGCGAGCCTGGACAAGATGCGGCGTCTGTTCTCCGGCCGCGCGTACCCGGGCCACGGGCCGGTGGTCGAGGACGGCCCAGCGGCGATTGCCTCGTACATTGCCCATCGCCAGTCACGCATCCAACAAGTCCTGCAGACCATGAGAGAAGGTTGCCCACGTGGCACAGGCCGTCCGGATGGACATGATGCGTGGTCCGTCATGCATCTGGTCAGGGTCATCTACCGCGACGTCTCCGCCGAGCTGCATCCGGCCGCGGCCAGAGGCGTCGTGCAGATTCTAGAGACGCTGCGTCGCGACGGATTGGCCATCCAGGTCGATCAGGACCATTGGAGGGCCGTCGTCGTCGTCGTCGTCGATGATCAACCCAAGGGGATGGATGATAGATGAATGGATAGGATTTCTTTTGGGCTCTGGGATGGTTGGAACACGAGGAAGAAAGAAGCACTTTGCATTTCAATTTGATTCGCACCTTCCTTTTTTTTTCTTGCTGTCCTCCCCGAGGACGACACGACAGAATCTGTGACGGCGGTGAGCAGCGAGCGGTGAGCCTCGAAACTTGGATTCTGTCGACAGTGTCTTGTTTTTGTTTTTATTTTTATTTTTATTTATTTTTTTATGTTTTATTTCTCAATTTGTTTATTTTATTTACTATGATTTATTCATTCGTTTCCTTTTAAAGGAAGGGGCTGAATAAGCCACCGTGACTTTTTAGCCCTGCACGCATGCAAGCCAATCCGACTAAAGGTCAAGCCACGTTGTGTGTGTGAGGAAGATCAAAGATCGATCAGCCCAACACGCATACTACGTAGTATCGTGTCAGCCCAATTTGCTGCTTCTTCAAAAAGAGCACGGCGTTGACGACGGGACGGCTGGCCACGCGAACTGATCGGCTTCAAAAAAAAAAAAAAAATCCATGACATAGGCAATTTTCATTCCGCATCCTCCACCGTCATCGTGCCATGAAAGGACCGGCTTGTCGGGGGGGGGGGGGGGGGGGGGGGGGGGGGGGGGGGGGGGGGGGGGGGGGGGGGGGGGGGGGGGGGGGGGGGGG
>JABAEC010000029.1:156958-263664 GCA_013435705.1 Claviceps paspali
GCGTGTCCACCCCCCCCCCCCCCCCCCCCAAAAAAAAAAAAAAAAAAAAAAAAAAAGAACCTGAGATTTGCATTACGCAAACTGTCTCCATCCGTCAAGGCCTGTGACATTCGTCCCGCCCGCTTTTTATGGTGCAAACCTTGTCATGACTTCAAAGTGATCTGTCGAATCGAGCCACCATCGGAAGAACACGTAACTCTCTGCGAGCCCGGAAGCCTCGGACGACTGAACCGCCCAGCTGCTCCGAGGATGGGGAAGGGGAAAGCAATGGTGAGTAAATGAATGACCTCATTGCTGGCGGTTCTCCTTCGCTCATTCTGAGAGCGCGTGACCGACTTTGCGGCATCGGGCCCGGTCCGCGGACTTGGATGACGATGACGTTGTGCCCAGGTCTATATAATGAGTGTGTCGTCGCCATTGCGGCATCATGGTTGGTGTTGGTGGCTATGGTGTAAAAACGGCGGGGGAAAGAATAAGAAGAAGAAGAAAACAAACAACAACACCAACAGATCTATATTGATACATACAAAAATCCTTAGACTTGCCGTGTCCCATCCGGCAGGCGACCTGTTTCCCCTACACGCTCAGCCATAAATCGGCAACACGACCATTCAAGAGGTCGGACGGCCCTTGTTGACCAGGTTGGCCCCGTTGACCCCGACCTCGGCCGAGAGTTAGGGACTGGGGACTTGACGTGGGATCGATACGTCCTTGGGTCTTCGTCGGTGCTTCTGCAAAGTCGACCAGGTAGAGTAGGTATCGTATTCCAAACGTAGGTTCTTCTTTTCTTTTCTTTTCTTTTCTTTTCTTTTTTTCTTTAACTCTCGTCATGTAAAAAAAAAAAAAAACAGCTGGCTGACTCGTGGGTTAAAGTAAACGGTAGCGTCCAAGAGGGGGGGGAGAGGGAAGGGGGAAAAGGCGAAAAAGCGTACAAACACCACCGTTTCTCTCATCGTGACGAGCCCGAGACGTAATTTCCGCCAAATTCGCCATTGCACATCTTGTACTCCCTACGATGAACAACGTGCTCGTAGCCCTAATCCTGCTCGCGCAGCTGGGCGCTGGACACAGCACCATGCACATGTCGCAAGGCGACCAAGAAGATGCCATGGCAATGACGGCAGCCGGCGGAAACGCATCGTCGGCTGGCTATGGAAACACGTCCCTGCCCACGTATTTTTCCCTCGTCGAGGGCCGAAACCTCATGATTGCCCACGTGGCCATGATGACCGTGTCGTGGGTTTTCGTCTTGCCCGTCGGTGAGTAATAGTAATCATGCGCCTCGCCGACGACATGCCCCTTCCCCTTCCTCTTCCCCGGCAGAACATTGGCCTTTTTTTTTTTTTTTTTTTTTTTTTTTTGGCCAGCCCATGACTGACGATACTCTGGCGCCGACAGCCGTCATGCTGTCGATTGTGAGGTCCAACTTGGCCTTCGTCGCGCAAATCCTGTTTGTCACGATTCACGCGTTCGCCGTGGCCGTTGGATCCGCCTACAACTCGCGCACACCGGACCTCTACCCCAACAACTGCCACCACAAGATTGGCTGGGTCATCAATATTCTTGTGCTGGCTCAGTTCTTGGTCCAGTCGACCGGATGGTTGGCTGGCGCCTCGACCGCCTGGAGGAGGAGGAGGGGGAGGAGCAACACCCCGGGATACTGTGCTCACAGACTCGAGATGGCTGATGCCGACGCAGCGCATCTCCAGCTGCTGGGGGACACTGATTCGGAATCCGAAGCATCGACGGGCGGGCCCAATTCCACCGCAGGGGCTGCCTCGCGTCTGGCATCTATCACGAGAGAGAGCCTGGTGGCCAGAGCCGGCCGCATGGTCTCGTTCCGCTCTTGGAGATACCTCGACATGTGCTGTCGCGTCGTTGACCGACTCATTCTGCCCTTGGGGTTCGTCGCCATGGCCACGGGGGTAGTGACGCTCGGACGCTTTTTCGTGAGTGAATGACCATTTGGCGAACTCCCGTGAATTCCAATCTCTAACCATGGCTTTGCGTCATCGTTCGTACAGGAGGGCCGGGGAATATTCAGTGGGCTGGCCCATTGGATCAAGGGAGGCGTCTTCTTCTGGCTCGGCCTGCTCACCCTCGGTCGTTGGTCGGGAAGCTTTGCCGAACTGGGCTGGGCCTGGAATCTTCGTCCTGCCACGTACGGGAAGCAGTCGTGGCCTCCTTCCGCCGAGTTTGTCGAAAGCGGCCTCATCTTCATATATGGAGCCACCAACATATTTCTCGAGCACCTCGGAGGCTGGGGCCAGGAATGGAGCCCTCAAGATCTGCAACACCTGTCCATAGCCGTGCTGTTCATAGGCGGCGGGTTGGTACGTCTGGTCGTCTGGGCTGCTCTTCCGTGTTTGCTCCAATGCAGCAGGCTGACTGATCATCTCTCTCGGGTAGTGCGGCATGTTGATCGAGTCGTCGTCTGTCAAAACCTTTCTCGACACGACCGTGTGCAGTGTGAACTACTCCCTGCCGGAGCCAGACGGGATGATGGCGTTGGAGAAACGCCAGGATTCGGAGCCACGCGCCGTCTCGTCAAACCCCGTCCCCGCGCTGGTCGTTTTGCTCCTCGGTTTTCTGATGAGCTCGCACCACCAAACCACAGCCTTGTCCACCATGGTCCACAAACAATGGGGAAACCTGTTGATGGGCGCTTCGCTGGCACGTGGCCTGACTTATCTCCTTCAGTACCTCCGACCTCCTCAGTCGGTTCTGCCGTCCCGACCTCCCACTGAGCTGTTGGTCTCTTTCGGTCTGATTGCAGGTGGCATTATGTTCATGGCCAGTGTAAGTCCTACCGTTCCCGCAGCTGAGACCAGCATCACCAATCCTGAACGACCGTTGTAACCTGACCAATCTAGAGCTCCGACACCATCGATGGCATGATTCACCACGAGCTGGATGCCATGTTCGTCTACACCGTCACCGTAGGGCTGGTCAACCTGCTCATGGCCTGGGAAATCCTCGTTCTCGCCATCAAGGGCTGGGCGGCACGCAGAGAAAACCGAGTGTCCAGGATGGAATATGCATGAGTGTGCTCGTTTGGCATCTGTCTCACAAACGTCCCGAGAGCTGCGGCCATTTGCCCAACAATGCGAAATGTCTTTTATTTTATGGCTAATTTCATGGCTCAAGTCCTCATCTCGATTTCCCAGAATGCATCATTTTACCACGCAATTCTCTTGTTTCTAGAGCTTGTCTGTTGATACACGTAATACGTATTATACCATCCCACTATAGGACCTAATTAGCGAATGATTTGAACACCATGGACAGCATGATACCGCGTAATTGAGAAATCCTGCAAAACATCCTGCTGTCTCTCTGGCTGAAGAAGCATCGACTGATGACACAACCCTGCAGTAGTTTGCCCTGTCCCATGACCATTCCAAGAACATTGGATATGAGTGATGACCATGTGCTCCCTCGAACCTACTGCTCCCGCTCACTCAGCACTCGCAACACATCGGCGTACCATATGTATATATATATATACATATATATATATAAAAGAGCCATGGCCAGCAAACAAGAACGCCTGCCGTTGACCCATAGGTCGAGAATCCATCAAGTCGCAGCCTCCGAAGAGACGAATGCCACCCTGCTCGAGTTCCCAGCCGCAGCCGCAGACGAAAGCTGCGAGGATCCCTGCCTGAGCGCGTGGACGAGGAACGAAACCGAGTCTGCCTTGAAGTCCTCTGCGCTCCTGACCTGGTCCACGTCGTTGGACAGCTCTTTCGTGAGCTGCTGGAGGTAGAATGCCGGAAAGCCGACGCCACCAGGAACCTGGGAATCCCGCTGGGACATTTTTTTTTTATCCCCCCACACTTTTTTTTTTTTTTTTTTCGTTTGTCTTTCTCTGCCCGTGATTTGCGTTTACGTAGTGATGACGAGGTTCTTCGGGTTTGGAAGGGGGTGTTGTTGATGAAATTGGCTGTGGCTGGTAGGTAGGAAGGCGAAAAAAGAAACACCAAGAAAAAAAAAAAAAACCACACTTGGCTTATCACCTCACAAGACGACGATAAGACTCCAGCTACGTGAACCCTTTTAGCTGCCACCAAAAAGGAAAGACAACGATTATCTGGCATCCGCAATCGCTTTTTTTCTTCTTCTTCATCTATTTTGTAGAGCGCGACAGGTGATTGATTCTATCAGAGATGGGGGCAAATTGCCGCGCCTCATCCTCATTACTTGCAGGACTGGATACACTATTTGCAAAAATGCTCCACGATCCATTCATTTGTCGTTTCTTCGTCAGCCTTGTCAAAACAGATGCTGAAACTATCTACAAGGTAGTATGCGACGACATCTTCCACCCGTCCAGCCCTGCCTTTTGCTTCCACTCGACTGCACAGTCGTCAAAGGCCCTCAACCACTGATGCATGGCGCGGCTCGCCTCGGCAGCAGAGCCATCATCTGTTCCAACAGCATCATCTGACGCTAGCCTGGGCGCAGCAGCATCTTTCGACGCGTCACGCCTTCTTCTCTTCTTCTCGCGATCTGCCAACCATTCATTCCGGCCTGCGAGGTATCTGACGCTATGCCCAACTCCTTCATTTTGTGGAGATACACCTTTTCCCGGCCGATCAAGAGGTGGTCCGGCGAAGAACAAAACTCGACCAGCACTGTCGTGTTGAAACGACCGGCGAACGTTCTCGTCAAGAATCTCGTTGACACAGTTGGGAAGGACATACACCTCAGGCGGACGAGGAGGGTTATATATATTTGCAGCTGTTGTACCATTGACGTTCATTGGAGCGCGTGCGTGCGCATGTTGTTGGTTGTACTGCACAGCGCCATGGTTCGTCATTGACTGACTATGAATATGGGAAGTATTTGGCTGAGAGTACGTAGGTGTAGGTGCCTTGTTGGGGGCATAGCCTACCTGTTGCTGCTGCTGCTGCTGTTGCTGTTGCTGTTGCTGCTGCTGCTGCTGCTGCTGCTGCTGCTGATACTGCATCGGCCGTAGACTCGCCTGCGAACTCGACATCGCTTGAGGCGGCTGGGGGATGGGAACCGGTGTCTGCTGCATGTGGTGATGAACAGGACCTGGGGTTGCTGGCCCGAATTGGCCGACCACAGGTACACTGAATTGAGCGACGTTTGGTGACGGTCGAACACCCGGCCCGGCAAAACTGGGTTGATGGTTCTTTGCCACAGAACCTGCGGGCGCGTCAGAGGTTAAAGATGACGCAGGATGGCGCGGAGCGAGTTCAGACGTTGAGTCCATCAGGGGTTGCAATGAGGCTAGTGGCGGTGTGAGCTCCGGTGGAGGAGATTCCTGTCAAGGTGCGATTAGCGCTGAACCTGATTTGCATTGTTGACGCTTCAACGCAAGGCGCACAATCTCCCCAAAGTCGCTGATGTCGCTGGCCCCATGGCCCTCCCATGTCTCGTCTAGGAATGTTGCTTCGATGCCGACGCCGAAGCTCGGCTGCTGACAACTTACATTTGATTCAGGTGGCCGCCGATGTACGGCGCCGATGATTGGGGGAGCGTTCGGGCTGCCCCAGGTCGGTCGAGGAAGTTCATCACTTGGTTTTGCGTCTTCACGCAACAGGTGCTTGATGGGACTCGGAATCTTCCTCATTCGACGAGGCGCATCGAACAAATCCATCTCGTAGTCTTTATCTCGCACTTCGTCGGGAACACAGCTTGCCCAGGTTTTGATCTTGTTGAATCGGTATTTTTCTTCATTGTATCGCGATTCGCAAATGTAGACCTCCTTATCCGCGGGGAGCCCTCTCGGTCGACCTTTGTTGAAGCGGGTGACAAACATAACGAAGCAACGATCGAGCAGCTCACTGGTTTGATGATCTCTGTATTGACCAGTTTTCACCACCTCGTGTTCATAAAAATATTTGTCGTGCCGATGTACGGTCTGCTCTGGACGGTAATACCAGCACGCGTTGATCCATTGCTGTCCTGCTCGATCTTGCCAGATTCTGAATATCTGAGCAACAATTGGCTTCGCAAGATCGTTTGGATTGCGAATATGGACCCAATCACCTGTAGTGCATTTCCAGTTAGACCATAGGTTCGCTGGGAAAATAGAAAAAAAAAAAGAAAACCACAAACAGATATGATGCGTGACTCACCGACTCTCCAGACCTGTCCGTCATGTTGCACTTCGGACAAAGCCAGTTTACCATCCTCGTCTCTAAAGTCCTCGTCTGGTTTGGCTTTCTCCTGCTCTAGTAGGATTCGAGACTGCTTCTGCAATTCCGAGGCCGCTAGGTACAGCGGACTACCGTCTTGATTGTACAACTTGGCGTTCTCGAGCATGAGGTCGATGTCCCTTTGCAACTCGTCCACGTTGTGGTATTTCTTTCGTTTCGCCTTCTTCTTGATATGGTCCAATGCAATCGGATTGTGGACGATTGAGTAGTAATCTGCCATCGCCACCTTATCAGGAAGCTTTTCGAAAGGCAAAACCATTGGATTCCCTTCACCATCCTTGAACCGCCGGAGCCCACGAATTATTGAGGATATCCGAGCCTCCATGGGCGTTTGTACCATGGGTGGCCGACCTCTCCTCTTGTATGCATCATCGTCCTGGTCATCGTCTCGCTCTTTGCGCAGCGCCAAAGCCTTTTGTCGACGATTGTGTCTATTACTCCGCTTCCGAGACCCTTCGTCTTCGTCCGACGAGTCATCATCTTCTTCCTCCCCTTCCCCCTCTTCTTCGTCCTCGTCATCACCCCCCTCTTCGTCGTCAGATCTCTGAGGAGATTCTTCCACGGGAGGCAGGTCTCCAAGATCTGGCAGCCTAGCATCATCGGAAGAGATCCTTCCCTTTGCAACTAGCTTTTTTAGTTCCTCGCAGAAGACGTCTCGAAGGCGGACGGCGGCACTGAATATTGGCGCTGACGGACGATTATAGACCTGGGCGTTGTGACACATTTGCGCAACATCTTTGACGAATTCTGAGAACGCGGAGTATTGTTTCTTTTGTATTTTGCTCTGGCTCGACTGTCAAAGGACTGCTGGGGAAAAAAAAAAAATCATCAACTGAGGACGAGAAACTCACCCGGATCGTGCTGAATGCGATCGGATCGCTAATGACGTCAAAATAGTCGGGCAGCACCCTTCGATTCGGGATGCGCTGAAATCCTGCTGCTAGTTCTTCACCACTTCAAGCGGCTGTCAGTGCTGCTCCTGAGCGGACAAGTCGCATAAGATGGATGCGTGTTCCAATCTTACTCTTCTTGGACTGTGGATAGATAGGTCGCGAGGGTTTGGATGTGTTGGAGAAGATCTCTCTGGCCCGCCTCGGCGTCATCAGCCTCGGAGCTAGGTCGCACGTTGTCCGAATTGTCCTTGCTTATGGCATCTTGCTCGCCGTCTTTAATTTGGAGGGAACCGCTTGCATCGTCGGACACGGGGGCGTCATGGGGTGGCATTGATTATGTTCGCGAGGTGTTCGGTTACGGGATAAAATAAGGAAGAATTGATGACCATTCAGTAATATAGCACGACGGACAATGCATTCGCTGGCAACGCGCAATTGCTTCAAGCACGAGAAGAAAGGTTTGGAGGAGGATGTACACTGACGACTTGACGGCGCGAATGCGCGTCTGGAATCACGGGTTGTTGGCTGGCTGACTCATCTACGTGGAGCGGGCAGGTGAATAAACGGATGAAACCTCCGACACCACCGTGTGGCAGACAAGAGGGCTGGCCGCAGCTACTATGTACTAGACTGACGAGCCTATTGCCTATATATTCTGGTGGTTGAATAGAAAACGCCCAAGCAGCTTTTGAAAGCACATCCCATCTCTTGTTGGGGTATCTATTGACAGAACCATGCGTGCGCGATACAAATGTCCCAACGGCACTGGCGTCGTCGAGATGGACGACACAGCGACAGTTGAGATGCTTTTTGGGGAGCTGAGGACGAAGACATCTTTGGAGCGCTTTACTATCAAATATGGCCCGCCAGCGTCTATGAAGACACTCACGACAGACCAAGGGCGCTCTACCGCCATAAGCCTTGGGCTCCATGGCGAAACGCTAACAATTGTTCCCTCGCCAGCCCCGGTCAAGTCAGACCTGGAAGGCAACCCAACTGACTGCGTCATACCATGGCCAGAGAGGAATGGAAGCTTATGTACAGCTCTGCCCTCCGAACCCTACACGGTGAAAGAATCAAGTTGTTGATCTAACCCTGGATTGTTCTTAGTGCTCCGAGTGATGCCCAGCGA
The DNA here is from genome assembly GCA_013435705.1 of Claviceps paspali. NCBI lineage: Eukaryota > Fungi > Ascomycota > Sordariomycetes > Hypocreales > Clavicipitaceae > Claviceps > Claviceps paspali. Next base: position 165,175 of record JABAEC010000029.1, read on the forward strand.
TAACAGTTGCTTGTTTACCGCCTTTGGCGGAGCCTTGTCCACATACGTTCCACCTCATGAGCTTCGTCTGATGATCGTCGAATACATCGCTAAGCACCCTGAGCTCTATGGCGAAGCCGTACTGGGCTGCCCCCCTGCCGAATACCAACGTAACATCATCAAGCCGGATCGATGGGGCGGCGGGATTGAGCTGGCTATCCTGGCAACAATCTTTGACGTTGAAATTTGCACGTTTGATGTACAGGTACGTTGTACGGGCTCCTGATCTTCATCTCTATGCGAGATCGCGCTGATGATGATGATGATGGTGATCTAGGGGCAATTTCTTGTCACCTTCGGGGAAGAGAAAATGAACCGGTGTATACTGGTATATTCGGGAATCCACTATGATCGTGTTGTCTTTAGCCATTCTGAACCCCCTCATGACATGGTCTCGTTACCGGAAGAGGTAGACAGAACAACCTGGCCTACCACGGACATGGAAGTACTGGAAAAGACCAAGCTACTTGTCCGCAAACTGAACGCTGGCCACTATTACACGGACACCCAAGGATTGGTGCTGAGATGTGAGCAGGCAGGTTGTGGGTGGATCGGAAGTGGACAAATGGCTGCTAATCGACATGCTGAACTCACTGGCCATACAAATTTGACAGAGATTCCAGACACTAAGGAAGATAACGTATTGCGTTCGTGCTCAACACGCGGCTGCAACTTTATGGGCCAGGGTGGAAGAGCGATGGCACAGCACAAAGACGACACAGGTCATCACAAGTTCGACATTATACCCGACCTCTGATGTTCTTCCAGACTGTTTCGTGTGCGCGCAAGCATCAAGCTTACCCATCCGCGACCTACAAAATAAAGGAGATGGTTGCTGAGAAATAGTTATCATCATTTACGCATATTCGACTGCTTCATTTTAGAGATAGAGAGAAAGACCTTTGTTTATACCACCTTGACTTCGTCTCAATGCCATTGCACACACTTCCACCAAGACAAACGGGAGAACCTGGCAACGAGACTTTCTTCTTCTTCTTCAGTTATCATCACTCCCACGTCGCACCATCATCGCTGAAGATTGACTTGGCTTGGTGCGTGGGCTGTCAAGATTGGAGAGGCTTAGGTTGAGAAATTCATGTTTGTTTCGCCACTGTTGCTGACTCGATGCAAAGTCCCTCATCAGTGGCGGCGGCGGCGGAGGATCGGTAATTTTTGTGATAAGATAAGCTGTGGAAGCCTCGGCAATACCATACATGAGCACGCCGAATAGAGGCACTCTCATGAGTATGTAAAACCCGAGTGCAAATCCAAACAGAACGCCCTCTCGACTTCTGAACCAGTTTCGTTTTTCTTCCTTTGTGAACCGAACACGCGAAAAGTAGGGTTCCAACAGTTCTCTCATCAGGTTACGGGAAGAGTAGTAACTCTGCAGAAATATAACGAGGTATCTCCGCGGCAAAAACAGACTTGATCCAAATGTGACGGCCGCCGGACCTAGACCCACGGCTCTATAAAATGTATAAAAGCTCATCAGGGGGAGAACCAGCGGTCCAACGACTGGGACGTACGACAGAGCGAAGACGGCGATAGAGATGATGGCTCTACGTGCGTATTTCGACATGGACTGGATGAATGACCGTCTTTGACCGGCTGACACTTGTTTGTCGCCATGAGACTGGTAGCAGCTGAGATTGGGATAGTAAAGCTCCCGTAAGGCATCCGGCGATTCCTCTTTGTGCTTGCGAATGTAGGTGATGTCAACCCAATCCAAGGACAGCATGAAACTGGCAGTCATTCTCAGCTCCTACCCGGAATACAAGCAACCTGGCCGGTGCAGACTTACAGGTTGTCTAACGTGGGCACAAAATGACGCATAATCGTCATGAGGAAGAACGGAACCTGGAGGACGTAATCACCCGTGAACTGAAGCCATTCAATGACGGATTCGTCCCATGAGACGGTTTCCAGCGGATAGAAGATGGATGCTAGTCGCAGCAATAGCTTGACCGTCGTGATCTGCGGCCAACGTTAGCTGCCCTTCCTGTGCGAGGCCTGCACGACAGCCACTTGCCACCAAGTTCAAAGCGAGCCGTATCGCCACGCCGGCCATGACGGAGTACATGGCTTGCCTATAGTGGCCAGTGGTGAAGATTGCCGGATTCTGCAAAGCCCTGTAAGCTTGTCGTAAATCAGCTTGGCCGTGCCTGAGTTCGGAGCCTCGAACCCAACACTACTAACCACCGACGAGCGTCAACTGGGCGCCGCGAAGAACGGCATTCGGCTCGAAGCCAGACACGTCGTCCATTGTGATGACTCTTGATGCGGCGAATGCCCTTGAGTAGAGAAGAGGGCTTGGTCAGAGGGCTTGATAAAATATAAAAAAAAAAAGGCAGGTGCGCCAGGCTGATGTAACTTCCAAAGTTGTTTCACACGCACATACATACTACTATAACTACTACGTAGTACGTACACACCTACGCCTAGTCAGTGCGTGTCCACAGCCGTCAATATTACGGATACTGTGGGGCGACTGTGGAGAATTGGGAAATAGATCGTCGGCTCAGCGTTCTACGTACTACGTAGTAGTATAGGACAACAACTCCTATTAAGTATTAAGTCAACGACCGGACTTACGTCTGTCTGTCTTGTCCATCTTGCAACACCGTCCATCAAAACCATGGATACGCCCTCGCGATTTCGCAAGCCTCCCGCCAGCGGATATCTATCATGTATGCCGTTCTCATGCGCCGAGCCCAGAGTGCTCAGCATCATCGCTGCGACTGTGATCTCCCTGGCATGCGGCACCAATGTCAGTTCCTCCCTTTCTTGAAGCAGGGCCGCGGTAGTCGGCGGTTTTCTTCTTGTCATTGCCCTGGGGCCACCTTTGCCGGCTTCGGGCTTGGATCATCTCGTGAGACGTCGACAATGCTGACGCCTTCTGCGCTTGAACCGTGCCAAAAGTATGTCTATTCGGCCTGGGCTCCCCAGTTTGCCGAACAACTGAAGCTGTCCGCCACGCAGAGTAATATGATCGGACAATTCGCCAACCTGGGAATGTACTCACTTGGAATTCCCGTGGGCATGTTTGTAGATCGTCGGGCGCCCCGTCCTTTTGTCCTCATTGGCGCGCTTCTCCTTGTCGCCGGCTATTTCCCACTTCAAATGGCATACCACAACGCGTCTGCCTCGGTCGTCGCTCTCTGCTTCTTTTCCTTCTTGACAGGACTTGGAAGCTGCATGTCGTTTTCCGCCGCTGTCAAGACATCAGCGCTCAACTGGCCTCATCACAGAGGTACAGCAACGGCCTTTCCTCTCGCAGCTTTCGGCCTCAGTGCCTTCTTCTTCTCGTCACTCGGCGCTCTTCTTTTTCCCGGTGATCCGGCCGCCTTCTTGAAGCTTCTTTCTTGGGGTACTTTCAGCTTGACTTTCATGGGCTTTTTCTTTCTCCGAGTTTACCCACACCCAAACTATTATGCTGTTGTCAATTCCGATGATGGCCTGGTGTCATCGCCCAACCAACTACGGACGTCACAAGACTGCCCTCGACCTTTCAGAAGCCACCCTGCCGCGGAACCTGGTACGTCGTCCGTCGCCTCCATGACCACGCCCGCTTCACACTCCTTGATCCCCAACGAGCCCATATCTGCCGATACCCCTATCGGCAGTGAAGTTGTCGACGAAGACTCGTCATTGATTTCGTCGACCGTGCCGGGGCACGTAGCCAGCGTGGTAGCGAGAAATGTTGATGCAGATAGATCCCATCGTGTAGATATTCGAGGTTTGAGGCTTTTGAGAAGCCAGTCATTCTGGCTCCTGTTCACAATCATGGCAATTCTGTCTGGCGTTGGACTCATGACCATTAAGTAAGTCTTTCTGTCTCCTAGACTTCACATGACCTTGCCCAGGCTATGATTGCATGCTAACACCTCCCCAGCAATATCGGAAATGACGTCAATGCATTATGGAAACATCACGATCGGTCCGTGACTGAAGACGTCCTCATCCACCACCAGCAGATGCATGTCTCAATTTTATCCCTATGTAGTTTCGGGGGTCGGCTACTCAGTGGTAAGTCCCTTTACATGCAGCTTGATTAGGCCCCGCCCCGCCCTCCCCCCCCCCCATCCAACGCGCCTTATTTGACTTTGCAGACTTGATTCTTCTGTCAACATGATTCGTTGTGATTCCCATCCAGTTTTACTGTTTCTCGTCTCTCTCGAACTTGAATAAACAGAATAGAGAGAACCCCTTTCGACAGGAGTGCTCGAGCATTGGTACACGCGCTGACGATTTGCAACGTAGGTGTTGGATCCGATTTTCTGGTGAGGTCTCTTCACGCCAGCCGCGTTTGGTGTCTAGTGGTTGCTTCCGTCATATTTCTGTTATCACAGGTTTGCGCTCTGGTCATCAGTAACCCCCACCTGTTGGGCTTGGTGTCTGGACTTTCCGGACTTGCTTACGGGTTTCTATTCGGTGTTTTCCCCTCTCTGGTGGCCGAGGCTTTCGGGATCCGTGGGCTGAGCCAGAATTGGGGATTCATGACATTGGCTCCCGTCATCTCGTCCAACATGTTCAACACGCTCTACGGCGCCGTCTTGGACTCTCACAGCGTCTTTGATCACAGCGGTGAACGCTCGTGTCACGACGGTCTGGAGTGTTACCGTACTGCCTATTGGGTCACATCCGGGGCTTGCTCAGTAGGGATCGTTATGGCCCTGTGGGCCGTACACCACGAACGGATTGAACTGGCGAAAGAAAGGAAAAAATAGGAGAGAAAAGTCTAATGAAATGCTTGCTCGTCACGTCATCCTGCTGTTCCTATATACATGCCTTCTTTTGGGTAGCAACACGCCTCGTCTCTTGCCTTGAGTTGGAAGAAAAACCAGATGTGGCATGCATGATATTGCTCCTGGATGTATGAACTGCTTTTGCAAGCCACCTTCCCGTAGCTGTTTGACATGGGCATATGTTTCCCCCCCCCCCCCGAGTGTCAATGTCTCGAGACAGTTGCCGAACATTTATGAAACACTGTTGAGTGGACTATACGGAAATCAACTGCCGACCCCCTGTCAGCCATTATCCATTTCCAGGAACACGCAAAAGCGATAGCACAACGTGCTATCAACCAGCGTGGCCATCTCCCGACGTAACCGCCGAAGACAACGCCATGTCACGGTGTGAACAAAATACAAGCGTCTTCACATGGTTGAGACATCGAACGGCACATCTACAAATGATGGAAAGCCACATTGTTAGAAACAGCATGTTCGCCAGGTACGGCAATACGAATATTTATTAGTAATTAAATCCAAGTACTCAAAGTCTTTTGCGCCACCCGGGTTGAGGAATAAGCCAACCGCTACCAACCAAAATGCCGCGCTTTAAAATTGTGAAAAGTGTGTCTGCTTCATAAAACAGGAGAATGAATTCGTTGATCAGGCGAGTCAAGCATGCAGGGCCGTCAGCTTCGTATCCTGACTTGAAAGAAGTCGTGTGGGGGGGGGGGGGGGGGGATTGTGTCAGGAAAGCTTTTCATCATCTCGGTCCAACCGCGCGTTTCCCCTGAACGTTGACAGAATAGTGGCGACCGGCCAAGAATCCGCGCTTGAGTGTAAGATGACTAGCCACATCGCGATTATGTTGACTAGATAATGCAGCATGTACGCATGAGCCACTCCATACACAGCTGCGCAGAGAGCGGTGCCGAAAAGAAGCACGCTGGTAACATGTCGAAGTTGACTAGTTACTTGTGGTACCATACGACCGGTGGCTACCTCCTCAACCAGGAAGATAAAGGGCATTATTGACAAAACGTTGTGATGGGATGAAAATGGCGTGAGCCAATGTACAGCGAGGTTACGGATCCAAACTGCAAGTATGGGTAAATTGATCGGCAAAACCCACATCATTAACAAAAGTATCGAATGTGCATAATGATAGTGGTTCAAAGTCGACACAGAACCTGCCGGGGTCGACGTATGAAATGCGCGGACTGCAGTGAACAGCTGAACCAAGCACGCAACCAGGTAAGCGAACTGATATGGGATGAAGGTCGAAACAAGAAAGAGAAGTACAGCTGTCGAAATTATTCGCCGCTTCAGAGTAGACTGAAGTAGTGCGTGTGGTGCAATACGCTTGTCTCTATCGCCGTCGTCTGACAAGATGGCGCCATTTCCCAGGCAGCCATAGACAAGACTCAAAACCCAGGTCAAAGTGAGCAAAGTGTAATGCAGAACAGCGCAAACGCCAATGCAAATTATGCCGATGAAAGGAACTAAGAAACAAAACGACGGATTATCTGTTCCAATGAGAAGTTCGTGTTTGTGAAAGTCGTCATGATATCGCTTGGGCCAGAATAGATGAGAAACTGCTGCGGGATTTCCCTCAAGCGATACTGCAAGGAGGGTCAAGGAAATTAGTAACAGGGGAATCGAACGCCTCAGGGCAAGGTTCAATCCATCTGAGAAGGGTATAAAGACTCCAGTTTGATCATAGACACGAAATTGCTTTCTCAGAACCAACGTTACGATCAGGAGGGGAAACGCTGCGAACACAGTTCTGTAGCGTATGTGAAGCTTGCTTAAACTTCCGAGCCAGTCGAGGCGAAGAGTAATTGTAGTTGTCAATGAGCATGTTGGATCTGACCATATCTGCAGCCCAATACCGTTGTCACCATCATTCGGTTCTAACGGCGGGGGAACGTACGGTGCAATGCCATGAAAGCTAATAGACACCTCCGTAGCGTTGACAAAGTATTTCGACTCGTACGGGCGACTTAGATGTTGTCTGACCATTGGGGTGAATAACTGATGCTTGGTTCCACAATCGGAGTTGTGCAGCTTCATTTTGAATGCAAGCAAGCTTGACGTTAAAGCGGGGAGTCTGATGTCAAATGCCATGGCCCGGCCAGGATTCAGAGTTGTTGATAGCCCGGATGTCGCAATCTGAAAAGGGGAAGCGGAAATCGTCTTCTGGACTGCCTCGGTATCGCTGAACTCAGCAATAACAAAATCTGACGAACGGGAGCTCGTTTTTTCCACCACGGCGACAAAATTGTATTCCACAAGATCGCCAGCATCGTAAAATAAATAGGAAAATGGTCGAATTGCCTGTTCTCCCTCGAGAAAGAAAGGCTGTCGGGTTGTCTGCGTGGAAGCTGGTAGGAGAACAGCATCGGATGCAACGTTCTTGCAGGCAAGCCTTGGTGGACTACTGCTTGCAGCAGACGTTTGGCCGGATTGACGCTCAGTGGTCGACCCGACAGGCTGTTCGGAAACAATGCAGACAAGGATGTCTACTGGACCGGAGTCTTCCGACTCCGTGAGCAAGACGTTTGTCAACAAGGAGAATCTTTTGGGAGTCCCCACGTCTGCGGGAGGTATTGGGATGAGATGGGCCATGGAGAGAGCCCGGCTCCCTAGCTGGTTCAGAACCAGCCGATCGCCCGCTGGTACAATCCGGCTCGACTCGGGATCCAAGGTCAGCATCGAAATCCCCTCTTTCAGCGCAATGGTTTTTTCAGAAGAAGCTTCGAGGCCGGAGAGAAGCCTCCTTCTGAGAAAACGCATTCTGTCAGCGCGAGGCTTTGTCTGGGTAGGACGACGCACGTCGACAACATCATATAGCGCCTTCGCTACAACCTTTCGAAATTGATCACACCAAAGTATGGCTTGGTGATCCATGCTTGTCCACACAGTTGGTATACCAGTGGTGAAAACAGTGAAGCCATGAGTTCCCGGAACCAAAGGCTCGACACTGGCGTAGTCTGATGGCACCACTTGGTCCAAAGTGCCCCCTGCAATGGAAATGAGGGTGACATGCCATAGCGGATTGTTGTTGGCCCATTTCTCGGCATATGCTCTTCTCCAGTAATTGTTTATCTCGTCGTAGATCTGAACAATTTGGCCATCAAATGTAACCGGCGGTCGCGAATGAGGAGCAGACATCGTGATGATAGTGTTGATGGAGTTGGGTTGATAGTTGGGTTGTACCAGCATCGTACGCGCTACCACACCACCCATAGAATGACCAAGAATGATGACTGACGTCGGGTCAGGGAGCTGAGGGTCTCTGTCTACCCAATGAGGATCACAATATAGCGAGAGGATGTATCTCATGGCTTCATTCAGATACTCTGCCTGGTCTAGCAAAGTCTGGCCATGAAACGCTGTGATATCTTCGTTGAAATCGACCGTGAAGAAGTCGAGGTTTCGAATTCCCGCATCTATAGAGCGACCGTCGTGTTGAAGAGTGTCATGAAAGTAGGTTGCTGCTTCAGCTGCAATTGGTCGGACCTGCTTGTAACTTCCAGCATTGCCTGGTATAAAAAGCACTGGAGTACCGCGTAGCTGCATAAAATTTCAGCAGTCCGGCTAAGAAAAGGGCCTTCTGGTGGGAGAAAATGAACCTGCGACAACTGCTACTTACCTTATGCTCATCGTCGATTCCTTGTTCGCGATACAGATACAACCTGTATTTGGACGCAAAGCGCGTATGTTCTGTGTCGAATCCGGTGAAATGAACATAGGAAGGCCTCATATAAGACATACGACAGCCTTTTGCCTCTGTTGGATCGCCTAAGAGCGATTTCAAACTTAACGCCAATAACAACATGCCGACAGCAGAGGTAAAAAGCATCAGCAGGGAGGAAGAACTGGGGTGGCGTCTGGTTGGAACAGCTGGCGCAAGTTCCGTCTTATCAGCGGCCATGGTGGCAGATGGCTCAGCAAAAAAGGTTGAAGATGAAATTGATATTGAAGCTTCTCTTCCGGTGCCATTGCAGTCATGAGTGGGTTGGATTTCGCTATTTCTGGTGAGTGTGGCGGCTCGAGGCCGCTCCCGCCGCAACGAGTCGAGCTCAGTATTATGGGTTGTTTTTAGATTCCAAGGTGCTTGTTCGCCATCGTCTATCGACTCGAATGAACGATTTTTCATGGAGAAGATTGCTAATTTGGCGATCCCAGAGTTGAACAAGAGAAGTTGAAGAACAACGCAGTAAAGATTGACGTTGGGGAAAGGGGGGGAGGACTTGTTCTTGAAGCCAATATTACCTCCCGGCCGATCGCCTGTTGACCATGAGAGAAGTTCTGCTCAGAGCCCGGAACCGCAGTTGTCGTCGTCGTCCTTCTCCTTCTCCTGTTCTGAGCAGACAAATGGCCAGGCGCGATGTCCGGACCCGCAAATTATGATAAGAGTCGCTTAGCTAATATATATACAGATATAGTCGTATTATGTAATAAGAGCATTTAGAACGCAAAGGGGTATGCGCACAGCACTTTGTACCACTCATAATATCGAGTTCTGTCTAAGAATTTATGGGGTGGGATGTATTGCCACTAAGTACTATTATAGGCTTAGCAACCTTTTTAATGCTCGTTTTTACAGCATAGTTCGTACTAGCTTATGTGATAATGATCACGTGAGTAGCTTTTAATTTTCCACTGCAGCCACAAGGTTAGGTGTAAGCATAAAGCGATTGACAAGATAGGTCCCACTATTATCTTGGCTTATGTAATTCAGATGAATAAATGAAGAGGATGGGAGTAGAGAAAAAGATCCGCCAGTAATTGCTCTATGCGATTATTACACCTTGTCTGGATATATGAGGTTGTGGAGTTTTTTTTACGCCAACTCTCGAGGCTAATTTTACAGGATAGATCAGGGTTTAGCTTGCAGTGTACTTTGTCATATGCTATATATAAATTGTGATGACGGAGGAATTGTTGCCCGTCCTCCGTGTGGCAAAAGACTTGATGCGTCCGTCCTCATTAGTCAGCATTAGCTTTGGCCAGAAAGCCTCCGAAGACTTTCCCTTCAGAGGTTTCTTCTTTCTTTCTGATGCTTCAGAATTCTGACTCGTAAGACTCTTTTGCCTCATCTTTTTTTTAAAAAAAAAAAAAAAAGACCAAGCGCCCTTTTAATTGTTTGTTTTCAGGGCGTATTGGCGAAATGCTTTCTTATATCATTGTCGTCCCAACCATAACCTGTGTATATAATTTGGTTTCACTGTATCGTCGTTGCATCGTTCCCTATCTACTTCCTGGTAGTTGTGTCGAAATGAAAACTACTACATATATCCATCCTTCATATATTTCTTTATTTCTCTTTTCTTTCCAGTCGTGCTCCGACCTTTCCGATAGTAAATACACATCCTTCTACGTACTGGTCACCGGAGCTCTATCTTTGCCCCCGTGTGTTTCTACCATGTTTTCTACTAGTGTTTCTCTCGCACTGCTTACGCCGCCCACGTCACGCTTGTTGTACAAGTAAGTCCGTTCCATGACAGGGAGCCCCGCCTGACGCTTCTAATATTAGCTGCTATTAGCCGACTTCGTCTCTGCGTACAGTCGCCACAATCGCATGCCACGATTAATCGCAATTGTAACCACCCAACAAATCAATTATCCTGCGCATCCTAGTAACAACGACGACTGTCAGTTACTCTGGCCGATCGACGAAAGCCTGTGCCTCCTCATACTCTGATTTTCAAAACTCACGGCTGGACTTTTTCCGCCAGAATCCTGGCCGTGAGTGACCATCGGGCGTGGCGATCGTTTTTTTTCCCTCTCTGCACTCGCGCCGCAATCGGTTTGAACGTACCTCCATCGGCTACTTGAAATACAGCTGGTATGGCGGATGATGTTCAAAGACCCAGGGCAAGCCCCTCGATCGATTCAGCGCAAGCCGAAGCGGCTGAAGACGCTGAAACACGCGCGACAATACGAGAACTGAAGCAGTCATCTATCTCGGATCAACTCTCCAACGGGGGAGAGGAGGCAAAACCAGATAGAGACCGTTCTCAAGACCCTGTTGTAGGCGTTGCGGAGGCACAGGAACATGAGCCAAAGGAGAATGTTTCTTTGCCCCCCAAAAAACGATCTCACGACCAATTGGACGGGAACCAAGGACTGCAAGACGACGATGCTACAAGTACTGCGTCTGCAGAGCTTGCGAAAAATCGGACTGTAAGGCATGAGCCGGAAAAGAAGAGATACCGGGAAAAAGAATCAAGCGATCCTACACAGGTGGGTTGTTTTTGTTTATGCCGGCCAACGTCAGCAATACAGCAAATTTGACTAATGCGTGAATTTCTGTCATTTTTATAAAAGGAATCTTCACTTTTGGAAGTAATGGAAGAAAAAAAGACCAAAGATCAACATGGCACCTCCCCGGCTCCTGGCAAGAAGATCTTTGGCGACGGGTCTTCAACCTTGTTCACAGGATCGGCTTTCGGCCGGTTAGCTTCCGAGTCCTCTGGCTTTGCGTCTTTAGGATCTTTTCAGGGTAGAGGATTCTCTTCGGCCAAGCCCAAATCATCATCGTTTGCTTCAACCATATCAACACTGGGGTCTGAGGGAAAACCTACCGTTACCGACAACATGCCTCCCGCAGTAGTCCCTAAACTCACTTTTGGTGGAAGCTCGGGCGCTTCTCCTTTCGCCGGACTTTCCTCTCAGTCCAGTGGATTCGGCGGCGTTGGGTTTGGGCTACCGTCTACTATATTAGGAAAGAAACCTCTGAGCAGTTTTACGCCGTCCGGGACAAAGGTGTTGCAGTGTGACAAGGTTGTGAGGCCCTTTGGGGCACCAGATAGTGATGAAAGCGAAGCGACCGATGAAGGCGAGGACGACGCGGACAGTGAAAGCCAACCGAACGACAAGTTGCGGAGAGCTTCTCCTGAAAAAGATAGTGAGGACAAGAGAAAACCAAAACTTCAGAAGAGTAAGTTGCGTCTGATAAAAATCACGCATCTGGTGACCTGATGCTAATTTGTGTTCAAAAATAGTCGAAGTGGACGATGGCGAAGCTGGCGAGATCACCGTGCTATCAGTCCGAGCGAAAGTGTTCAGCCTCGATAAGCAAACGGGTTGGAAGGAACGCGGCGCTGGCATGTTGAAGATCAATGTCCCTTATTCTTGTGTCGAATTTGACGACTCGGGCGCTGTTATTCCAGGCAGCTTTGATGCCTCGTGCCTAGAAATTGACGAAAAATCTGTCAATGAAAATGATGGAAGTCCCAAAGTCGCAAGACTCATTCTGCGTCAGGACCAAACACACCGGGTTATCTTGAACACAGCCATTCTACCTGCAATGGAATTTCAAGAAAAGGCTTCTTTAAAGTCCGTTGGAATATTGTTTACGGCTCTAGAAGGAAATGACGCCAAACCAATCAGCATTACGATTAGGGTGAGGCTTGCAACAGACGTTCCCCAGTCCCTTCCGGAATGCTAACTTGATGCAGATGTCTGCTGCCAACTCCAAATTATTTTTTAACGAGATCCATGCCATTCAACGCGAGTTACGAGGCAGCTGATTGCTGTGCTTCTTGATTTTGGTTTAACCGGGCATCCGCTCTCGAAACTTTGGCTTGTGACAGACACAATTGGCTTATTCATTGTGACTCATGTCGCCTGTCCAAGCACGCATATTTCCCGAGTTGGAGGACGGTTTTAGCGGACGAAAATTGCGACAATAGATGTGTAGGAGTGACGACGTCGGCCGATGCCACAAAGGCAAGACGAGGAACGAGAAAAATAAAGGGAAGGCGTCTAGAGGCAGGGCGAAGCAGATACAAAAATCACAATCAAAACCTACCCTTCGAGTATGGTTATCTACCGTTGCATTTCGCATGCTAGTTGCACCTTTTATCAACCTGGTTTATCTCGTGTATTTCTATGGAATGAGAACAGCTTTCGGAGATCTCCTAATTATACAGCAATTAGAATGCACTCTATGATTCACTGAGTTTCCCCCTGGCATAAGACTGCAAGTGTTGATTTTCTTATGACTGCTTCTGTATTAGTATCAACGTGCTCTAAAGCGAGCCACTAATTGAGTGCAAACATTGTCTTATTCTACAAACTTGGTCTGGAGAGTGGAATGTTATCTTTTTTTAGTCTCTATGGCTTCGTCTCTTCTCTACTTGTGTCCTTTCTACTTCCTGAATGTGAATAATTTAAGCTGGGTTGATAATCAAATTCATGTTTGTTCGGATTCCTTGAATCTCACAGCGTACATGTATAGGATATAAGCTTTGTTTTTTTTTTTTTTTCTCATACCAAGGTGACGCATTTTTTATGTCAGTAGGAAATGTTTGGATGCTTTCCAAATCACACTATGTATATTGAGAATATCACTAGCAATTGCATAGATGTGGAATTGAAAGGAGCTGACGCGTCTTGGAAATTTATTCGGAGCAACTAACTTACACACATGCGAGCTCGCGAACTTGCCACGGTATACCAACAAAGGATTTAACTGATAAAGCACAGGCACCCCAGTCCAACATAAAATATAAAAAGAGGATACACAGCAATCGCAACTCGATTCTTAACGACACCACTTCCACCCAGGATGCTCACTCCTGCAGCAAGAGACCATGCTACAAGAACGGTGTAAATAGGAATCCGTGGAATCCAGTGGAGACCGAGGGCTGAGAGCAGACCAGCAATGACGAGCGGGAACAAGGTATAGCCAATAATGCAAACGCTTTGCGCGAAGGATCTGCGTCATCGCAAATTAGTGTCTTGCTTTGGCGAGTTGCCCCTTTCATCGGGCTGGGAAAAGACATACATGTTACCCCCTAACAACTTGATTTGCAGTGTGACGACTGCCTCGCCAAGCCAGATCATAGCAAACACTCCACTGAAGACAGTGTCTTTCTGTTCCGCTCGAGCAGCAATGCTGAGAAGGAAGCTCAAGAGTAGGCAGAAAATCAGCGGTCCCCAGAGATCCCAATCACGAAGGCCAGGGCTCATGTTGCTTTGAAGAAGAGTTTCCGCATCCATCATGCGGGTGGCTAGACCGGTTAATTCCTCTCGGGTACCAGTTATTCCAGCGCCACGAATGTTGGAATATGCACCACGTAGACCAGCCTCAGAGTCGAACATAGTGCCGCCAAGAAGGTATCGAGGGTACAAGACCTCCCTCAGTTTAGCCCAGACAGCAAGGAGATCACGGCGCAAGGTTTCCCAAACAGTTTCATCGATTGTGTTTTGCGGCGCACGTCGATCTTCACCGGGTATAGATGACGTGAGATAGCCTTCATTCAACGGTCTTGAAACAGAGCTGGAACCGATTGTTCCCTGAAGAGGCTGTCGCGATGAGTTGTTATCGAGAGGGTCGTCGAAATCATTGAGATCAGCTGGGAAATAGTTAGAAAGCTGCTGCTTCTAAATGCCATACCATTCGGCCAGCTGAAAATGCTCCACTGGTCTTTCGTAGTCTTGAACGCTGGCGGGACATACCGTTATCCGGGTCAATCAAATCGGCATCATCCAAGCTAGAGCGATGATAGTTGGCCATCGCGCTGGGAGAAGACATTGTGTAATGGCTTCGTTCTGTAGATTTATCTCGTACCCGGCAGGAATGTTGGCGATGTGTCCTGTCTCCTACTATCGAGATGACGGCCTATTGATCATTTAGGATTGTGAACAGTAGCGGCACACGGGCATCTGGATGCTGGATGCTGGATGCTGGATGCTGGATGGCGCGGATGACAAACTGACAAAGGAAGATCAGGAAATGTGATCAACTATCCAACATTGTCCGTCTACTAGCTTATTTAAGATGGAAGCCACCTGGCCAAGCTTCAGCTTCCACTGCTTGCAACACCGTAAGCCAATCAGAAGCCGCCGCTGGTGCGACAAGATTCAGAGCCCCAATTGGAAATGCATTTCAGGAACGAGATTGTATTGCAGCTACTGCTTTAGAAAAGAAAAGAAGAAGAAAAAAGGGAATGAATCACAGGATCACACATTTTACTACTAGGTACTCACTCAGTGAATCGCCCTGACGGCATAGTGCTATACTTGATAGCTGTACTATTATTGTGTATGCTACTACTACGTAGACTTGAGGAGTACTACATAGTAGTACAGTATGTAAAACACATGTGCATACAACATGCAACATACAACCCGGACCAGCTGCTTACTAATTTGCATAACGCGGAAGAACTTCTCCCCTGCGAGAAAGAGAGAGAGAGAGAGAGAGAGAGAGAGAGAGACAGACCCTCACGCCTCAACACGGTGGCAGTCCCGTCACAACAAACAGCCTACCTGCCATCGTGTCCCTATTCGCCTACCATCACGCTCATCGTGACGACAAATGGAAAATGGCCGACTTGGAGACTGGAGATAAGCACATGTCTCAAACGACAAAATGTGTATCTCGGGCATGAAAGAAAGTCCTTATCTGCATGCGACATCTCCCCACCCACCTCTAGGACACGCCACTCTGGCAAGAAGATCTTCCACGGGAGACAACTGCCGAGGATTACTGACAGAGACTGGACATGCTCCCTCGGCCTATCTCAAGGGCTGACTTTTTGAGCAGATTTTTTTGCCCATGGCGATAAAGCAAAATACCGTCACTATTGTATGGCTTTGCAACCGCCTTGGCTTTGTACTTGTGTAGCATCATATATCACATATTTTATATTTACTACCTACCGAACTGTTCTCGCTCGTGTGAAGAAAATCATCTCAGTCGTCACCACGGACCTCTTCTTCTTTCCAAAGAGACTGCTGTTGCATTGATCAATGTAGTACATCTATTCTGGCGCTCAACGACTACCATAGTTCCTACTCGACTTTTATACTGACTGCCATTGTGAGAGGGCTCACGGTCTGGCCATGGGATAATGCAGCCGAGTATGGCTCACTCTCAAACGAATGCGGCAACAAGTACACGATTACCATCGACTTGCTTTCCACCAACCCCCCCGAGTACGGCCAGCAGATCCCGGAAGAACAGCTTGGACGGCGTCCCGCACGATGGATCGGCTTTCTCGTCTCTGGCTGCCGATGTAGATGTCTGTCCTCCATATCCCCTTCCGCCGAAAATTATTCCAAAATTGGTCTTGGAGGAGGACTTGGACACTCCGGACAGACATGTACAGAGAGACGCCCGCTTGATTCGACTCACTGGCACACATCCTTTCAACTGCGAGCCACCACTGGCTGCTTTGTTCCAGCAAGGGTTTCTGACCAGCGAGAATCTCCACTACGTTAGGAACCACGGGCCTGTTCCACGTTGTGACGATGACGGCATGGATCGCTGGACATTCACGATAGAGGGCATGGTCGACCACCCGTTCACTCTTAGTGTTGGAGAGCTGATGGACGATTATGAGCAGCTCACCTATCCCATAACGCTTGTCTGTGCGGGAAACCGTCGCAAAGAGCAAAACCTTGTCCGCAGATCGAAGGGTTTCTCCTGGGGCGCTGGGGGAGTGTCGACTGCGTTGTGGACAGGTGTCATGCTGTGCAATTTGCTTTCTCGAGCACAGCCTCGCCGAGGCGCGAGATTTGTTTGTTTTGAGGGAGCGGACCAACTGCCAAATGGCTGTTACGGAACATCCGTCAAGCTCAACTGGTGCCAGGATCCCAACAAAGGCATCTTGTTAGCGCATAGAATGAACGGAAATCCGTTGCCTCCAGATCATGGAAAGCCCTTGCGGATCCTGATTCCGGGGCAGATAGGTGGCCGCAGCGTGAAATGGTTGAAGCGAATCATTGTCACCGAGAGTCCGAGCGACAATTGGTATCACATTTATGATAATCGACTTCTTCCAACAATGGTGACACCAGAAGCAAGTGCCGAACTACCTTTCACCTGGAAGGATGAGCGCTATGCTATATACGATCTAAACACAAATTGCGCTATTTGCGTCCCATCACACGAGGAATCAATCTCGCTCGTTGATCGTGCCAGCTCCTATCAAGTTCAAGGATATGCCTACGCTGGTGGCGGCAAGCGAATCAGCAGGGTCGAAGTCACTCTTGACCAAGGAAAGACCTGGAGACTAGCGGCAATTGACTATCCCGAGGATCGCTACCGACTTGCCTCCGATGGAGAGATGCTGTGTGATGGCAAAATTGATATGTGGTGGCGGGAAACCTCTTTTTGCTGGTGTTTTTGGAAGATGGACATCGACATCAAGGACCTCAAAGGCGCCAAGAACATCATGGCCCGGGCCATGGACGAAGGTCTCATGGTCCAACCAAGAGACATGTACTGGAACATATTGGGAATGATGAACAATCCTTGGTTTCTCGTCGTTATACACGACTCGGGGCATGCGTTGCAATTCGAGCACCCGACCCAACCCGGCCCGATGCCTGGCGGCTGGATGGAACGTGTGAAAAGGGCGGGCGGAGACCTTTCCAGTGGAGTTTGGGGGAGTAATATGGACGTTCAAGGAAAACAAAAGGCATTTGAAGATGATCAAATGCAAATATGCATGACGAACCCAGACATTGAGCGGCTTGTTGCCAGCCAGGAGATCAAACAACATCTCGACGAGGATTCGCCATGGTTCGTCATCAACAATCAGGTTTACGACGGCAGCCGTTTCTTGGAAGAGCACCCCGGCGGTACAACCGCAATAACTAGAGCTGCTGGACTGGATGTCACGGAGGAGTTCATGGCAATTCGTAAGTGTGCTTCCTTCCACACCGCGGCGTCGGAGGCATCTTCGCTCGTTGACGCCCCCCCCCCCCCCCCTTCCGGGACTGCTTCTTCAATTGGGTGTCTTGATGACTAAATGGAAAGCTGTTTCGCAACAATGTAGACAGCGATAATGCAAGAGCAATGATGCCGGCCTATCATATTGGCCAGCTGGCCCCATCCGCTCTTGTTGAACTGGTCCAAGGCAACGACACTGGTTGCGATGCCGACGGAGCGACGTTTTTGGACGCAACGAGGTGGAAAAAAGCACTCCTTTACGAAAAGGTCTGGGCCTCGTCCGACTCCAAGGTCTTCAGGTTCCGGCTCGATCATGAAGAGCAGGTTCTAGGACTGCCAACGGGACAGCATCTGATGCTGCGCATCCGCGACCCCGAAAGACACGAACCCATCATCCGACCATACACGCCGATATCGGATGGAAACGCAAAGGGATGTTTGGACCTCCTTATCAAGATTTACGTCGACACCCCGGAGCACAAGGGAGGTCAGATGACGCAGGCGTTAGATAGATTCCCACCAGGCCGGCATGTAGAATTCAAAGGCCCGGTCGGCAAATTCACCTACCTCGGCAACGGCACCTGTTCCATCAACCGAGAGACTCGGAAAATCAGCCGCCTCATCATGATTTGCGGCGGTTCGGGCGTCACCCCCATGATCCAGGTGCTGCGTGCCGTGACAAGAGACAGGGACGATCACACGCAGTGTCTCCTCCTGGACGGGAACCGGTCCGAGGAAGACATACTTTATCGGGCCCAGCTTGAACAGATGGTGTCCCGCACACCGCAACAGTGCCGCGTAGTTCATTGTCTGAGCCGCCCCTCTCCGGCGTGGCAGGGACAAACTGGGAGAATCGATCAGGAGTTGATAGCAGCCCAAGTTGGACAGAGACGCTCAGGTCCTGGGGATCTGGTTCTGATTTGCGGTCCCTCTTCAATGGAAAAGAGCGTGCATGGCATCATGATTGGCCTCGGTTGGAATGACGAGCAAATAATGATATTTTAGGGGGTTCGTTCACCTGGCAAACATAAACGGCCATTGACCGATCGATGGGGGAATACTTGGGGGAAAGTCACGAGGGAATAAATCAGTCCGGCTGATGTCGCCGAGTTGCTGTGTGTCATGTCACGATGAAGCCGAGCTTTACATCGTCTCACACGTAGATGAAGTGAGCGTTGCAGGGAGCCGATCCTTGCGTTATCATCACGCAACATTGTATGCGCCACACGCAGTACTCCTTGCATCATCGTTTGCTCTTGTCATGTAATGTGAGCATGCTGCTGCTTATCCAGAAGCTTCTTATCTGTTGAACCTTCTCTTTCTCTCACAGTCTTAGTTCTTAAGCAACGCACAGTCACCACTGTATAAGACTATTCCCAAGTTTTCTTCCCACGGTCAGAATGCTCTCATAACGTATCCCGTGCTCGACATTGACCCGCCGGACGCCACTCGTATACCCTGCCCGTTTCCTCCCAGCGCAAGTGCTACATTTAAAACCGGTCAGCTAATCGATCTGACATCGGACTGGCACCGGCTGAGCCGGGACGATCGTTTCAATGCCAATGGGACTGAACGCTTCAGGCCCCATAGGTAAGTTGTCGACGTCGATGGCAAGATCCATCAAGGATCTGATGATGACGCGGCATCCCGCCTTGCTCATCACTTCATTCGACTGCTTGCAGAAATCCGACGCTACACATTCGACGCAACCCAGCTGACACGCACAAGCTTCCACTCGCTTGAGCGCCATTTGCAACAGATGGTCGATGTGGTCAAAGGCCTTGGTGCTTATTCCCGAGCCACTGGCACCGCCCTTGGCATCGTAAATTGTGAGTCGAGCTGGGCGTTTTCGTTTGCTTTCGGTTTTGGAGAATTCCTTCAGAGGCACTTTACACTCTGTCCTGACGTCTTCCGGCTTGCTGATCACGAACGTCGGCAGGAGGCTCATCAAGGCATGTTCTGCGGCATGTATAGCTGCGGCCGAGTTCAGACGTCGCTCTTCAAGTATGTCCAGTGCCGCCTTGGGCACATCCAGCCACATGCCTTTGCTGTAACGGATAACAGGCGGGTTGTCAACCTGGACTGCGTCCAAAATTCGACCTCGCCTGTCAACTTTGAAGTACCCGAATACATTATGTTGGATTTTAATTGCTCCGTAGTATGCTCGAGACTTGGAAGATTGTATGTTGCGAATGGCTTCGGTCTCCAATGGGTCTATATCAGTGAAATCTCTCGGCGTCGTCGTCCAGTCCACCATCACCCTCTCCACTTTCGCCATGAGCCTTTCAGGAATGAAGTCACGAACCAGATACGTGTTGCCCTGATGCAAGAATATGGCCCCATCGTATACGGTGAACGTAGCTCTTGATGACTCGAGCTCTTCCAGCACGGCGTTTCTGCCATTTGTGATATCAATGATCGCAAAGTGCTCGTCTTCCGTGTCTCTGATGGCAACAAACTTTGAAGGGTTTGGCCGGAACCGATTGTGACAGTGGTAATAGCCCATCTCATCCTTTACCAACCTTTCTTCACATGTCTTGACCAGGTCGCTTCCAAAATACTGTTCGTCTTGTTTAGAAATGGGCATTTCGTATGCCGCACATTGGATATGCCCTTCGCTAACCAGCGCGTTCTTGAGGTCCACCAGAAGCTCGCAGTTGGGTTTGGTGAATAATTCATCCGGATTTTGCATGTAATGTTGATCCGTTGGGAAGCAGTCCCCAACAAGAATAGAGAGGGAATCCTTATTGCGACGCCCAGCGCGACCGCTCTGCTGTCTCAGGTTGGCAATCGTGTAGGGAAATCCCCATGACATCACGCAATCGAGCGTGCCGATGTCGATACCCAGTTCCAAAGCTGTAGTTGCTACTATGCCCAGCAGCTTCCCTTCAAACATCTCCGACTCAATACGACGTCTGTCAGCTGCCGTATACCCGCCTCGATAACCCATCACCAAGTGAATACACTCAGGTCTTCCCAGTGACTCTAGTTCTTGCTTGATTGCCTTGACTAAGACCTCGCACTGCGCTCGAACTCGACAAAAGGCGATCATTCGAACTCCTCTTAGCATCAGCGCACAAAAGAGCCTGGCGCATTCTAATTTTGCATTTCCACGACCGCTTGCTGGATCACCAGGATCTTTGTACGGTGTGTTCCAACACAAAAACTCTTTGCGTCCCGATGGCGATCCGTCAAAATCGATCAAAGCAACATCTTCGACACCAAATATCGTCTTGAAGTGTTCCTTGGGATTGGCCACCGTGGCAGAGCACGACACGAATTGTACTCGTCGATTTCCAACGGCAGCGCACACGCGTCGTAACCTTCTCATGATGAACGCAACATGAGAGCCAAGATGTCCATTGTAATAGTGTAACTCATCAACTGGGACACGCAAGGTGTTAGCTACGGAACTCTTTTCGTCCGATGGATTCACGTATATACGAACCTACGACATATTTGAGATTCTTGAGGAAAGACCTCCATCTTTCTTCCTGTGGCAAAATTGTTACGTGAAGCATGTCCGGGTTGGTGAAGATGACCCTGGCCTCGTCTCGAATGGTATTGCGTTCCAACATGGGCGTGTCTCCATCGAATGTTTCTACCAGTACATCTTCTAAATTAGGCATGTATGCCAAAATCTCTTTCAAACTCCGTTTCTGATCCTGCGCCAATGCTTTTGTGGGGAAAATATACATTGCTCTAGAAAGGTAATCTTCTTCGAGTGCGTATAAGATTGGTAGCTGGTAAATTAGAGATTTCCCAGAACTCGTCGATGTTGCGATGACCACGTTTTTCCCTTCGTGGAGTCTATTAAGAGCTTGTGCTTGATGCACATAGAAATCCGTGATGCCCTTTGCGTTATAGATCGCGTTCACCAAATTCTGACTGAGAAGAAACTCCAGCTCGCCCCGAACTGCATCTTGAGGTTCAAACACCTTGTGACCATCAGGCACAATTTGCCCCGTATACCATGAGCTTTCTTTCAGTTCGTGGACGAGGTCAGATATTGACTTGCGCTCTTGCGGAATATTCGCAGGTATGGAAATTGGATCGAGTGGTGCATCGACTAATGTA
The DNA here is from genome assembly GCA_013435705.1 of Claviceps paspali. Lineage (NCBI taxonomy): Eukaryota > Fungi > Ascomycota > Sordariomycetes > Hypocreales > Clavicipitaceae > Claviceps > Claviceps paspali. Next base: position 186,721 of record JABAEC010000029.1, read on the forward strand.
CAGGCAGATCGCTTCGGGATAAAAGTCTGCGCAAGCCGCATCAACGTGTCTTCTGGATCCAGCTTCTCTTTATCACACTTGGTCAAGAAGACTTTGACAGCACTGATAAATCTGTTATTTCTCCGTTCTATTAGCTGCATCATCTGCTTCTGCCCATACACTGGCATTTTCAGCTTCTCATCTCTCAATCTTCGGTTTGGCTTTACTGCCTCGCCGGTTTTCTTATCCTGAACCTGACGTTTCAAGTCACCATCGATAAATTCAAAAAGAAGCACTTCACTTTTTCTTTCGCTCGCCTCACCGTGCCGTTGTTCATCAAGGCTTGAATTTCCAATCGAGCCCCTAGTATTCAAGTTATAGGATGGTGCTTTGGAACGGGATGCTCTAGACAATTCGAAAGGGTCGTCTCTTGCAGGACCTCCAGCCTCGGGTTGCAGCATAAGCTCATCAACATAGGTAAAGTTGATCCCTTCCGGCCGTAGTGCTACGATCATAGCCACCTCGGCCTCGGCCAGAGGTTTCTTGGTGTGAGTTTCGACTGCAGATTTAATAGTATCAAACGTAGTTGATAGATGCTTGCGAGTACAGCAGAAGGTGAACACCAAGTTCAAGGCCTTGTGGGTGATTTCCAACGACCTGAACAGATCTGGCCATTCGGCGATGCATGGACCCTCTGGAGGAAGAGTACCATTCCTCCTTAATGCGTTCGGCAGTTCAACATTTTTGCACGTTCTTGCCGTTTGGAGGTCGGCAGACACGTCGGGAGTCTTCGCAGAATGAGAAGCGCTTTGGTCCGTTGACAGTCGTCTTCGTTTGTTGCTGGTATTATCTTCTTCAGCAGTTCGACTCAATCCCAACCGCGAATCCATCGAGGTAAGATATTTCTGTAATTGTCGTAGGCCAAAGTAATTGATTGTCTGAGCCACGAGGGGTGGTACGCATACGTCAGGACGACATCTGAGGCTACCCTACCCACACATCACAAATGCATCAGGCTGCTCAGGGGCTAGCTAGTACTAAGCTGTGGGGTTATTGAGCAAATCAGTTGCAAAATCGATCTAGTGGGGCCAGACACTGATCCAACAACTCCCAATTGCTAGCTCATGCTATGTCACAACCTCTTTTTTTTTTTTTATCCTTAACGCGTTTATCTCCGGTTGTGACGTCCTGACACTCTTCCAATGCATTGTTCATACTTGGATGGTTCATATTCGTTGTGCTACTGAGTGTTCGGATTATATACATCATCAGAAGCAGAGACATCAGCTACTACTCTACATTCCTCAATCCGTAGCAGCTTGTACTATTTCGATGCTGCATTCCATCGGAATCGTAAAGCAGATGATGGTTATCTGAGAAAACTTCCATCTTCTTCCTGCCATAATATGCGAAGCGTCCCGTCTTCTACGGAACTCTCAAAAATCGCTTCCGAACTCGCTACATACCGAGAGGATGGACGCAACGGCTACTTCAATCAAGCCCATTGACGACAAAAGTGTAAGTGAGGTTCACTACGCATTTTTCTCTCAGCTATCATCACTTTTGACTAATTCCTACGGAACACTCGCAGATACATTTAATACAGTCAAGTCAAGTCATCGTAGATATCTGCTCAGTTGTGAAGGAGCTTGTAGAGAACAGCATCGACTCCGGTGCAAACAATATAGGTTCGTGAGAGACTAAACTGGCCCACCTTGTTGCTATCAAAAGCGATACAGACTTGGTGTAGATGCTGATCTTGCCATTATCCAACCTGTTAGATGTTCGCTTTAAAAACCAAGGCCTTGACCGGATTGAAGTCCAAGACAACGGATGCGGTATTTCACCCGCTAATTACCCATACGTTGCGCTGAAGCATTATACTTCAAAGTTGTCCTGCTACTCGGACATTGCTTCGCTGGAAACCTTTGGGTTTCGAGGTGAAGCATTGGCATCTCTCTGTGCTTTATCTCAGTTAACCATTATAACATGCACCGAGTCCGACGTTCCTAAAGGCTCTAAGCTTTCGTTCGACGCCTCAGGTAAACTCTCCAGTACTGCTCTTTCGGCTGCGCAGAGAGGCACGACAGTCTCGATTGAAAATTTGTTCTATAAGCTGCCTGTAAGGCGCCGAGAATTGGAACGCAATATCAAGAAAGAATGGCACAAAGTTATTGCTCTGCTTAACCAATATGCTTGCATCCAGACCGACCTTAAATTCTCTGTTTCACAACAGCCCACCAAGGGCAAGCGAGTGCTACTGTTCTCGACAAAAGGCAACCAGACTACTCGTGAAAACATTATCAACATATTTGGATCCAAGGCGACGTCATCTCTGGTACCCATGGATATGCTTTTTGAACTGGAATCGTCAAGGACTCGGTCATCTACCCAGGGTTTGCCTCCACAGCCTTCTTCTAGACAGGTTCGCATCCGAGGTCACGTCTCAAGACCAGCGCGCGGAGATGGAAGGCAGGCTCCAGATCGACAAATGTTTTTCGTCAATGGAAGGCCATGTCTCTTACCACAATTTGCCAAGGTCTTCAACGAAGTTTACAAATCTTACAACTATTCCCAATCTCCTTTTATATTTGCCGATATCCAACTGGACACAAACATGTATGATGTCAACGTGAGCCCGGACAAGAGAAGTATACTACTTCACGATCAAACCTCCTTGCTGGATAGTGTCCGTACGTGTCTAGGAGCCTTATTTGACAGCAGCGATCACCATATTCCAGCAGCTTCAGGTTTCAGCTCACAGCTGTCAGAACCCTCTGTGTCACTTTCAACCTCCTCCCCAAAAGCAGTCGAAGCTACGGCCCGGAATGACGAAGAAGATATTTCAAACGCAGACGACCTGGGTACAGATGAAAGTTCTTCAAAGCCCACTGGCAAAGCCGGGACGCGGCGTTCTGCAAAAAACAATCTGAGGCACATAAACAGCATTGTGCAACCATTAGTCCGCAAGTGGCTGAAAAATGACGCCCATCCAACAGAATTACCGGCCTTTCAAAAAGCATCAGAAATTTATAAGACTGGGCTCGAAGCAGGAGAGAAGCGAACCTCGACTAAAGACCTTGTTGTCGATCCGGAGGATGCAAGTGAAGAGGCATGCAGCGATTCAGACGCAAGTATTGCTAGCAGAAGGGCAAACACACCACAGAACCGTGTTCAAGATCTGAACTTTACGAAAGAGCTATCACGCCATACCCCCCCTTCTGGGGGCGACGCAGAAAACTTACGCGATGATGTGTCATCTTCCGATTCGGAGCGAATTTCATCTCCTAGGGTGCCTAGTACTAAAAGAATTCACGTGTCATCTGATGCAGAAGATTCCTCGGGTAGGAATGCCACGCTGGATCACGAAGCATCTGCTTCGATCGACAATTGCATGGACACAGCCGATGAAGGTTCTGCTTCGAAATTCGAGGTAACAACTAGACCCACCGCCTCTGTTTTTCGTTATCGAGGCTCTACGGAAGCGGAAAAGGTCAATCGACGAGATACTCAAGATTCTGAATCTGACGTCGAGTCCGAGAATCAAGAGCAGTTTGACCCCTCTTCCAACCGGAATACGAGCGGGAAGGGAGAGCAACCAGACAGGAATGGCTTGGAAACTTGTGTTCAAACGGCAACCTTGAAGCCAAACAAAACGAATGAGGCAAGAAAGAAGGTGTTCACAAACGCACAGAGGCTGCAGGTGATCTTTACAACTGAGGATGACATAGGCCGTTTCTTCTCGTCAAGGGAGCAAGATCATCATCAGAACCTGACAGGCGACTTCGACTCCGGTGTTGAGGAAATTGATTCTTCGAATGCCGAATCAAAATTGTCTTTGATGATATCAAAAAGTGACTTTGCCAAGATGAGAGTTGTTGGCCAATTCAATCTCGGCTTTGTTATAGCAATACGGCCACGGTCCGCGCACACTGTTCAAAGTGCGGCTGATTCGCAAGACGAAGTTCTCATTATTGACCAGCATGCCTCTGATGAGAAGTTCAATTTCGAAAAGTTGCAAGCTAACACAGTAGTTCAATCGCAACGGTTGGTACATCCGAAAAGGCTGGAGCTGACAGCCTTGGAGGAGGAGATTGTGCTTCAGAACCTGCACGTGTTAAAGGCAAACGGCTTCCAAATCCAGGTCGATACGACGGATTCAGCCGCAGTGGGCGATCGTTGCCAACTGATCACTTTACCTTTGAGTCGAGAATCCACGTTTACTCTGAAGGACCTGGAAGATCTTATTTCGCTTCTGGCGGACGAGCCTGCGGGATCGGAGCACATTCCTCGGCCTGCAGCTGTGCGGAAAATGTTCGCAATGAGAGCTTGTCGCAGTAGCATTATGATAGGTAAGGCACTGACGGTCAGTCAAATGTATACTATTGTAAGGCATATGGGGGAACTGGACCAACCGTGGAATTGTCCCCATGGCCGGCCAACCATGCGACACCTTTGCCGCCTCCAGGCCTTTGACGAAGCACGATGGACAGAAGATATACTCGGGACCATGAGTCGCAATTCCTGGGCTTCCTACATGGCAAATGCATGCTCAAACAGCTGAAATTGCTCATCGTCTCCACGAAAGCCATGCACTCAGTGGGCAGCGAAAAGAAATGTCGAATCATAGTGAGAGAATGAAATGTCAATTTGTCCAATACGCCGCTAGTATCCAGTCCTCCCGTGATATCATTCTATCTCATTACAATTTCGCATTAAAAAAAGACACGTATATTTTCCGTCAAGTCATGTCAAAGCCCCTCCCATTCCCCTTCCCTTCCCTTGCGATGATGAAGGACTCATATCCCCTTGTTCGCAAATTAACAATATTCTCGCTCCTCATCAGCGATTCTGCCGCTGACATTTCGTCGACTGCCCATTCCATAATCAACCCCAGAGGATATTTTTCTGTCTTTTGCCACGAGAATTGGAAGAATAGCGCTTTTTAGGTCTCCATACGATCTGGAGCAGACTTTCTCATCCAGCGCAGGGGAGCTACCTCGGTGTCTCCTCCACGATCCCTGTGGTCCCTCAATCTGATCTACAACGTCTTGGCTGTTTATTTTGCGTCTCAGATTTCCACCCACATCTGGGCGGAATTTTTGTTCCCTGTTCATCTGTATTTCATGGGCTGCATCGCTGTGCTTGAGCTTTGGATCTGGATCGACAACACGACGCAACCTTGATCCGATTTCATATGCCGTATTGTGTTTATCGTCATAATCTGAGTCGTCTGAAAGGGATTGATCTTTGATAGTCGGGGATAGTGTGTTGTAGACCGTTTTGTTCTGATTGCCATGGTGCGAGGTTGTCACTTGTTCAGTTGCTATGTCATCGGCTTGTTTCAATGAATCTGTTGGCGCCCGTGTCTTGGTTAGTTAATCCGGCCGAGTTTGCTTCATCACACCAACAGAGTATCGTTTTTTTTTTCTGCAATTTTTGGTTCACATCGTTCATGACTAAATACGCACCAGGCCTGAAGGACATCGACGCCGGGGGGCATCTATTATGGCCAGCTTGGGCCGAGCCTCGTAGTGGGCTTTCTGGGACCCTCTGGTATTGCCATTCTGATGAGCCGGTGAAAGAAACGCTCCTGGTAGCACTTTCGGAGCCGCCATCGGTTCTCTGGAAGTAGGGAACATGAGTGGCTTTTGGACTTCGGCCCAACACGAAGCCGAAGGCGTTATGTTTCGCTTCTGAGGTAGAAGGTCCCTTTCCGTCAAAGACACTGCCGGTTGTTGATACAGATGACTTGTTTCTTTTGTGAAGTGGCCTTGCGGTGAAATTTGTCTCGAGCGGGTTCATGTCTGGCGGCAAGATGCTGATCCTGCGAAACATGACTCCCAACCACATAGATATTGATAGAGAGACGAGATGCATTCCAGTCACTTGGATCATCGTGTAGTAGACAGCCTTTGTCAAGTAGCGGACCACCTTCTGGTCACTGAGCCTAGACGTCCACAAGCTCGATTCGTTGTAGGTTGAATACACTCCATATGCGTACAGAGACAAGATGAGCAAATCGAAAACAGCGGCAAATACGTGATACGCTGCCGAAGAACCAGGAGTTCTCCCGGATGCTTTCCGAGAGAGGTGGTAGATTGCATAGAGGCAATGGATCATGGCAATGCCAGGCTTCGCCGGGTCAGTGATGCTGACGACATTGTAAGAAGGCAGGATGAAGGGGGGGGGGGGGGGGTGTAAGAGCTTGGGGCCTAGAAAGAGGAGGTTGAGGAGAGGGGAGTAGGCGTGTGTTGGCTCGTTTCTCACCAGTATTCTCATGATCCATCCCGTCAGCCCGTCAATGTTTGTGATGAGAATGAGCAAGACCAATGTGCCGAGCGCACTGATGAACTCTACTATGCGGCAAAGTAGCTGCACAACTCGCAACCACTTGATCCATTTCTTTGTCTGTCCACCACGCACCACGTCGTGACTGATTTGATGGAACAGAAAGGCATGTTTACTAAATTTGATTGATCATGAGCCGCGTCAGTCATGTTATGATTCAAGATGGCAAGAAAAACGCACTTGGGGTGTTCGTCGAAGGAAACAAGTGGTCCACACGGCGCAGGCTTTCTGGGTTTTGGCTCCCAGCTTGCACGCGTCACTGCCTTGGGGTCAAAGGTAGATGTTGGAAAGCTTGCGTTGTAGCCTCTTTCGGCACGATACAAAAACGGAGGGGAGGAGGCACCCATGGCTCTAGGCGCCGTTTTAGCAAATCGAGATGATGAATCTTCAGCAAATGTCTGGTGGTTTTTTTTTTTTTTTTTTTTCGGAATGCGGCTTGTGTCTTACGTTGCTCGGGGTCTGGTGACTACTAAATAGCACTACCCGATACTGCGAATCCGCCTTGGGATTTGGCCGGTGTCCATTTGCTTTTGCGACTGACTTGGACTCGCATAGGATAGGTAGGTACCTGCAGTATGCGGCAGGTGTTGAGGCATCTCCTTGTACCTACCAAGACACCCAGTACTACTACCAAGCAAGTTTGTATTGCTCGCACGTGTTGGCACGGCAACAATCTTAGCTTATTCCAATCCACAAGCCCCCCCCCCCCCACCTGTAGCTAAACCAACTTGGGATGTTGCATGAACCTGCCCGTCATTCTGACTCGCTAGATGTAGGATTGAGTGCGTGAGGATGAGGAATAACCGCTTGCTTGCAACGTTCTTTTCAAGTCGATCGATATGTCATCTTCATCTTTGAAATACTGGAAATGTCCGCGATCTCGCTGGATAAGCAGGGCTTTCTCCACGACTAGCAGACGCAACAATGCTCGACCAAGCCATGCGCCATTCCGTCTCGCCGTCGTTGGCTCAGGCCCGGCAGGCTTCTACACAGCCTACAGGGTGATGAGCAAGATTCCTCATACCCAAGTCGATATGTATGAGTCGCTTCCTGTTCCCTTTGGCCTCGTTCGTTACGGCGTTGCACCTGACCATCCGGAGGTGAAGGTACGTGCAGACAAAAGGAAAACTGGGGTTTCAGTCATCATAATAACATCGCGCGCGCGCGTGTGTGAAGAACTGTCAAGAAAAATTCGACCAGGTGGCTTCGTCCTCCACATTTAGGTTCTTCGGCAACGTGTCCGTGGGTCAAAAAGCCTCTCATGAAAATCAATGCCGCGTCAAACTCCAGTCCTTAATGCACCACTATGATTGTGTGCTCCTGGCCTATGGAGCATGTGAGGATAGAAAGCTTGGGATACCCGGAGAATCGACACTACAAGGAATCCACTCGGCTCGAGAGTTTGTCGGCTGGTATAATGGCCTTCCTGAATGCTCGAATCTGGACCCATCGATAGACAATGCTGAAGATGCTATAATCATTGGACACGGCAATGTTGCCCTCGATGTGGCAAGAATTCTGTTGAAAGACGTCGACGCCTTGCAGAAAACAGATATCACTGATCATGCGCTCGAAAAGCTGTCACGTAATCGGATCAAAAGAGTTCACGTTGTTGGGAGGAGAGGGCCAATGCAGGTACGTGAAGAGGCCCCTCCTTGACAAGTTCTCATTCTAAAACCGCAACCGTATTCCAGAGTGCATTCACCATCAAGGAAGTGCGCGAGCTGATGAGGCTTCCTCATGTCGCATTTCACCCAGTTGATCGGTCCTTGATACCGCACGACCTCCAAACACTGCCTCGTGCATCTCGACGGTTGTTGGAGCTTATTTTAAAAGGATCTGTTGAATCCCCTGATGAAGTACCAAGATCATGGTATCTTGACTATTGCCTCTCCCCATCGCATTTTTTCGGACACGGCAGCTCGCCCACGAAGGTTGCTTCCACTGAATTCAATGTGATGGAATTGAGTAAGCCCTACGATCCGATGTCTAGGTCATCCGTTACGGGCAAATCTCTTCGCCTGCCTTCAGATGTCGTATTTCGGTCTGTAGGATATAAATCTGCGCCATTGCCGGAATTTGCCGAGCTGGGAATCCAGTTTGACGAGAGGCAGGGAGTCGTAAAAAACGACGGCCTAGGTCGAGCAACAGAGGCGCTTGTAGATGCAAACAGGTTGGTTTCGAAACAACGACCCGGTATGTATTGTGCAGGCTGGGTCAAGACAGGACCGACGGGTGTGATAGCCTCGACGATGCAAGATGCCTTTATCACTGGAGATGCCATTGTGCAAGATTGGATATCTGGAGTCAAATTTCTCCGATCAGACGATGATGGAGTGGCTCCAGGCTGGGAGGGTGTAAAGGACGAGCCTGAAGTATGCGCAAGTCTGGCGGTCTCCTGGAACGAGTGGCTAAAGATAGATAGTGCCGAGAAAAGGCAAGGGTTTGAACGGGGAAAGCAGAGAGAAAAGTTTTCAAGCATTCAAGAAATGCTTGCCGTCTTGCGATGACGAAAATAGCGACATTTTATTTTGCCAAGCGGTGCAGCCTCATTGACACAGGACCGTTATGTGGCCTTTACTTTCTGCGTCAACTCTGGAACCTTCTCAAATAAGTCACCAACAAGCCCAACGTCGGCGACCTGAAAAATCGGTGCATCTGAGTCCTTGTTGATGGCAGCAATCACTTTGCTATCCTTCATACCCGCGAGGTGCTGGATCGCACCAGATATTCCTACAGCCATGTAGAGTTGTGGTGCCACAACCTTGCCTGTCTGGCCAACTTGAAGACTATTGTCCGCAAAGCCGCTATCGACAGCAGCGCGGGACGCGCCGACGGCAGCACCCAGAGCGTCAGCCAAAGGTAGTATTACTTGATCGAAATCTTCCTTCGATTTCAATCCCCGACCACCAGAGACGACCTTGGAAGCTGAAGTCAAATCCGGGCGATCAGATGTTGTGAGGTCCTCAGATACCCATTCCGTCGACGTGTTAGACTTGGGATCGAAACCATCAACAATGTTGCAAGATCCTGCGCCTGGTATAGCAGGAGGAAAAGCTGTGCCGCGTATTGTGATGACTTTTACTGAATCCGAGGACTCAACGGTAGCGATGGCGTTTCCAGCATATATCGGCCGAACAAAAGTCTTGTCATTTTCGATTGCAGTGATATCGGAGATCTGCTGAGAATCCAACAGTGCTGCCACTCGAGGCAATAGGTTCTTTCCGAATGCAGAATGTCCTCCAATAACATGGGTATAGCCGCCCTTCTTGATGTTCTCTACTAGCAACAGCGCGAATGTTTCCGGAAGACCCTAGGAGGTAATCAATATGAATGCTTGCATTTATGGATTAGAAGCCACACCTTTTCGTATATTTCGTTGTCAACCTTGATGATTTGGTCAACCCCATCCACCTTGGCGGCTTCTGAAGACGCCGAAGACACATTGGCACCGGCGACAAAGCCATGGACGGTTCCGCCTAGCTTCTTAGCCGCCGTAAAAGCGTTTAAAGAGCCTTGAACGAGCTGACCATTACGCTGCTCCAAGATAGCAAGCGTCGACAAGAATCGACTTCGATTGGTAGCCGAATAATTTGCAGTCGATGAAACACGCAGGCTAGTTAGAAGTCGACAACGGGCATGTCTACTGAGGCTGAACATGATCGCAACTGCCGTGAAACCCGATAAGAGGTCACTTCTTGAAGCTACCTTGAGCTGTTGCTTCAGATACAAGGTTGAAGTTAGGAAGATGCCCCCTGGATTCTTGTCTAATACCAGGCGGCACCAATGTTTGATGTCTAACGGGCAAAACAAATATAGTTGAACACGTGAAGTATAAACGACACGTGACTTCTCCCGAGGTTTGCCACCAAACTGAACCTCCGATGCAGGCTGTCACAGATCACGTGATAAAGGCTCACGTGTTTTCAAACGTTTGGATAACTCAGTGCTGCGTTTCTCAGCAACCTGTGTACAGTAGATCCTCCAAGGACAATTATCTTGTTTCTGATTTACAACAACCAAAACTTGGTATTTCACTGTAGTGCGGTCTCTTTTTTTTATTCTCTGCGCGCAGCTCCATTCTCTCACGACCGACCGTGAAAAATACTTCTTCTCTCTCCAAGAGTCTCGCGCGCGGATTTCAGATCGGATGAGACGCGACGCGTACCTAGCATCTTTGCTCTCGCCCTGAATGACAAACTTGCGATAACCATCGACATTCTCTGGTAACATGGAGGACTCTGCAACGCTTGAGTCTCCACCAAACAGCGCATCACCCAATGTCATCCCAAATCCCACTCAGCATTCCCAGCAAGAGGGCATGTCAAGCGAAGGGCCAGGTAGGATGTGCACCAAAAAAAAAAAAACCTTTTGCAAGCTGTTCAGCTGACGTTCGCACAGATGTGCTAATATCCAATACCCTAGCTAGCGAGACGAGCCAGAACCAAGATGGCGCGATAGCCAATGCTGAGGCTGTCGCAGAAGTCGCCCGTCCTGCCCCATCTGTCAGTGCAGATGCAGAAATGGGTGATGCGCCGATGGATACAGTGCAAGAAAAGGTTCACTTTGCCGAAGGCGAAGGTACTGCAGCAGCGGCAGCTCAGGACGGCAATTCAAAAGAGGCTACTGAATCTGCCGCTCGTGAGCATCTTATATCCCAAACTCATGCCATAGTCCTTCCGAGCTACAGCACGTGGTTTGACATGAACAGCATTCACGACATCGAGCGCAAGGCTATGGCTGAATTTTTCAACACTCGAAACCGGAGCAAGACGCCTGCTGTCTACAAAGACTATCGTGACTTTATGATCAACACGTACAGGTTGAACCCTGTTGAGTATTTGACCGTAACAGCATGTCGCAGGAACTTGGCAGGCGATGTCTGTGCGATCATGCGGGTGCATGCTTTTTTGGAACAATGGGGTCTGATCAATTACCAAGTAGGCTGCCCCTTCTATCCACATTCACATATGATTACCGTATTGACTGAAATACTACAGGTCGATGCCGAACAGAGGCCATCGCATGTAGGTCCCCCGTTTACCGGTCATTTCAAAATCATATGTGACACGCCTCGGGGTCTTCAGCCTTGGCAGCCTGCTGCAGATCCTATTGTCTTGGAGGGCAAGAAGAACAGCGACACTGATAAAAAGGCGGTCATCTCAACCGGAACCAAAGGCGATATGAACTTGGAAATTGGCCGAAACATCTACGAAGCGAACTCCAAAGGGACTTCGTTAGACAAATTTGAGATCAAAGCCAATGGCGAGGCTTCATCTACAAATGGAGTTCCCAGTGCGGATGACGGATCCTCGCACACAATCGTCAGAATCAACTGCCATCAATGCGGTAATGATTGCACACGGGTATATTATCACAGCAGCTACACAGACCCAAGCTCCAAAGCCAAGTATGATATGTGTCCGAGTTGTTTCATGGAAGGACGTCTTCCGTCAAATCATACATCAAGCATGTACTCGAAAATCGAAAATCCGACGTATACGTTCGTCGTGGACCGAGATGCTCCTTGGTCTGATTCCGAAATTCTTCGCTTGCTTGAGGGTCTTGAGCGGTTCGACGACGATTGGGGGGAGATTGCCGAGCATGTTGGTACGAGGACACGAGAGGAATGTGTACTACAATTCTTGCAATTGGATATTGAAGAGAAGTACCTCGATTCCGAAGCGCCTGTACATGCTCCTACCGGCCTATCTTTACTTGGCGCACAGCACGGCCATCTGCCTTTCAGCCAGGTCGACAATCCAGTTCTATCCGTGGTTGGGTTTCTCGCTAGCTTGGCAGACCCTGCAAGCACTGCTGCTGCTGCCAATAAATCTGCCGAGGAGCTCAAGCGAGGCCTTCGGAAACAATTGGATGTTGGTGGAGTGTCTCGAGATGCCGGTGGTCAGAATAACAATGGTGGACGAGCCTCGGGTCAACGAAAAGGACAAGCCCAAGACAACCAGGCTGACGATCTGATGGACCTCGACGCGGGCCAAGAGGCAACATCTTCTACTTCTACCGTCACCAAAGGCACCGCCCTTGCGTCTATTCCGTTGGCCTCCATCGGCGCACGTGCAGCCGGCTTCGCATCACATGAGGAGCGTGAAATGACTCGACTCGTTGCTGCCGCCACCAATATCACCCTACAGAAGCTGGAAATGAAGCTGAAGTATTTCTCCGAGATAGAAGCCATCTTAAAGGCAGAGAGGCGCGAATTGGAACGTGGACGCCAGCAGTTACTGCTAGACAGGTTGGCCTTCAAGCGTCGTGTGGGTAAAATTATGGACAACCTGACTACTGCTGCGGCCGTGGGCGGAGAGCAAGGCTTGCGCATGTCACAGGATGCGTTGAAGGATGAAGGAGAAAGGGTCGGCTTCCAACATGCGACAAATGAGCCTTCTGTGCAGCCTCCGAGTAGTAAAGGACAAATCAAGAGCTACGAGGCATAAACGAAGAGAAAGACATAGAGGCTTGAAAAGCACGGACTTGGGGGATGTCCGTCCTGGACGGACTTATTCGAGTATTTACGTACATGTTTATTATGTCTTTTTCTTTCTGCGTCTAATGTACTTTTCTGGCGCTTGATGCCGAAACCGGAATGTACAACTAGGATCAGGAGTTGAGTGTCGTATATAGCGTCTTGAATTTTTTTTTTTTAGGAAAATCAATGTGCTTATGATGTCCCGCAACAAGGAACGCGATGATGTTGTCGCGTTGTGGCATACAAATTTATGCCAAATATGGGACAGGTGGGCACTTTTCAACATCAGGTTACTACTATACCTAGTACTATGTACATACTAGCCATGTAGTGAGAGTAGTACCATGCGACGATGGACCAAGGATACAAAGTCGCGCACCACCAAACATGCAGACATGGATTACTATTACACGGCGAAATTGTATACTGTGCGGTGTTTTATTGGCGGAGATGGACCACGACTTGGAGATGACTGTTCTTTGTAGCATGTCCACACATCATGGTTTCGAGAGTGAGTCATACTACGTAGTACTTAGTCTCTGTGAGATGTCTGTGGTCATCTGTTGTTACTGTTACAAACTACTACTACTAGCAGCCCTGCCGATCGGGTCTGGAAGCCTATCAACCAATACGAGGCTCCGCCGGGACCTGTCGTATGGAGAAAAGTGGAAAAGCTTAGCGACTGCGCTAGACCTTGGGTTGATTTCACGCGACGTTGTAGGCGATGCACGGATCAATCCTTACATTACATGCTTATTACCGAACTACATGTTGTACATAGTAGTATGAGCAGCGTCAGCTACATTCAAAAAAAAAAAAAAAAAAAAAGTCATGTATATCCGTGCCAGGTGACTCGGTCCCGTCAGCCAATGTAACAGCTTGCACGTCACTGGCGACTACAGTATGCATGGCCTCGGAGTGATTTTTTTTGCCGACAAATTGCTTCGTATGGGTCGTCTTGGCAAAACTATAAAGATGTCACGAGGACTGACTGAACTGAACAAATTTTGGCGCTCAACCCATTACAGGAATAATTCTGCTCCGGCAAAAAAAAAAAAAACCAAAAACCAAATCGTCGGCGACAAATTACATAATCATGGCAGCGAAAGGCGCCAACACAAACTGGTACACGACAGACAGCCTGGACATAGCGGCTAACACGCTTCACAAGCAAATCCATGCTGTTCTGACGTCTGCCAACTTTGAATACCTTCAACAGATCGCGCTTCGCACCCGTAACGCCAGCCATGGAGGCTCAGCAAGTAGTGGCGTCACCTGTGTCATTGATCCAGGGTATTTTACATATGGCATGAATAATGATGTAGTGCTCAACGTCGCCTTCTCTGACGGTGTTTCCTGGATTGCCAGGATTCACCACGTCCCAGTAAATGTATCTCACGCCCGCGATCATGAGATTGAAATGCTGAGCGAAATTGCAACTATGAAAATTCTCAAAAGTCGTACGACTATACCGGTTGCACAAGTCTTCACGTTCGATGCTTCGCCTTCCAATGCATTTGGCTTTCCATACATCCTTTTGGGATGCCTCAAGGGCCAAGTTCTCCAAAATACCATTGCACGCCAGATACCTGCCGACAGTCTGCCGCGCGTTGCATCTCAGTTGGCGGATGTCCTCTTTCAGTTAGAGAATATAACGTTCGATCGACTTGGGCGAATTTGGTGCGGCGAAAACTGCGATGAGCCCCCTCGCATCATTCCAAGGGACACAACGGATGAATATCATCCACAAACATCGCTCGAGTGGTTCTACCAGTTTAGACAGGATCAGAACCGGTCCGCTCTTGAAGGACATGCTGATGACCCAGAATGGCGAACAGCCTGCTGGATTTTGAAGACAGCCACATCTCACATTATAGTAGAGGACAGGCTTCATGGCCCCTTTCCCTTGTGCCACTTCGACCTGCATTTCGGAAACCTTCTTTTCGATGACGAGTACAACTTGACAGGAGTGCTCGACTGGAGCGGTGCTGCGATCGCCCCCTTAGAACGCCTGGCTGTCTCGCCAGAATTTATGACATTTCCTGCCTTGCCAGACAATGAAAACCAAGTCATCATCGATTTCCGAGACGCGACTCGTCACTGTTTACAGGAGCTTGTCAGTAAATCGAAGCAACCATCGGCATCAAAGGGAAAAACGACGCTTTCTATGATTCTCGGTTCGAAACGAGCCGACATCACTCATCGATGCACCTACAGTCGTCCGTATCGGGCAGTCTGGGATGGCCGGTTGGTATCTGCCCTCATTTACGGAGAACATGTGTCTTGGGAGCAGCTTGTCGCGGCATATGGGGAAGTCAAATGTTGTTAATTAGGTCTCAACAAGAGACAACACTAAATTGCTCAATCTACTGTAGTTTGTGGCGAAGCTCCATGATTTCCAACCTCGAGCATATCAAAGATCTATGAACATGGACCCAGACGAAGAATCGGAGTCAGACGAATCTTCTTCCAGGACACTCTCCTCCCACTCCTCCCCGTCTGCATCCCAGGGCGCGTTAGGCGCCAGTATCATTTCCCGTTCTGCCAAAACGTCGAATGAATGCAGTTCCATCCCAGGGAAAGTATGCGATAAGATCCTGACGATACGTGGGTTGTTCATGAAACGTGCAAACTCTCTTGCGTAGGATTTCATGTCTGCCTTCAATCGTGGAAAATTGTCGTCGGGAAGTGCCTCACAACGGCTTGGGTAGCGGTATGAAGTGTCTGAACCACGGGTGTCTGTAAGACTCAAGTTGATGATGAGTTCCTCCAGATCAAGAGACAGGCCGCCTGCTGAGACGTCCAACAGTCTCGGACAGATACTACTCATTCGGCAGCGTAGACGCCGGAGGGTTGGAAGCATTGTACTGATCTTGCTGCAAAGGTGTAAGGTGGGAGCGCCATCATCGTCCATGAGATGTGTGCCCGCTGTATCGATTTCGAGGCAAGTCAGCTGGCTGATAGACACCAGGCTGGCGAGAGGCAATGCCGTCAGATAATCCCGTCGCTGCAGGCGTAAATGGAGGGGATGGCGTTCCGGCCGTGCTTCGATTTTGAGGTGGCGCAGCTTTGCACAATGTTGAAGTATGCTGGCAAGATCAGCGATAGATCCGTTCACCTTAGACGTCCATATATCGACAACTTCAAGGTCAACCTCCGATGGGTTTGCGGCATCTAAGGTTGACAGTGTTGAGTGCCAGTCCTCAAAGCCGTCGACGCTAAGACCTACTGTCTGCATATGCTTCCGCATCGAATGAAGAACGTTCACTCTTTTTGAAGCGAGAACAAATTTTTCAAGCGATGCTGCATGGAGCTCAACATCTTGGCAGAACACTGGCCAAGCAAATCCATACCACCATTTGGAGAGGACGAGGCGACCGACATCCTGATGAAAAAACGTCGAGCCCAGGAGGCGGAGAATGTTGAGCAAAATCTCTGGAGGAAGCCGAAGCAGCGACATCGTCATTCGCCGGCCATTGACACACGCCCTGCAGCAGCCAATGCCATGTCTGAAAGTTGACAGCTGTTTATGCTCACCTATATTTGAATATATATGTCAATCGAATCTCACGGGGGCTGCTATGCCAGCCAGCACGGTGACGCAGAGAGATACGACAAGGCCGCCAACCGGACCCGCTTATGCCCCCGACACCGCACCTACGCCAACATAGTAAACCTTTGCCAATAAATAGCCTTTTTAAAATACCCTTTGAAGAAGATACGCATCTCAGAGCTCTATGAATGTTGACTGCCCTGGGAGATCGCGGGATTCTTCATGTGATGTCTTAGTGGCCTCTTTGGCACGTGAGCATATAAAAACTAACTAACGAAAAGAAATTTTGAAGAATACGTCACACAGTAAGGCGAGCTCAGTTGAAGCGCGAAATAAACTTGGCTATCACTGATACTATAACAACAGCATTTACTACATTTGAACCTTCAAAAAACACTGTGATGTGACAAGGCAATCATACGATGCTTACGTGACACCGATAGCTTCTTAATATTGCCCATACGTATCGGACAGTGTATCTTGGAGGGAGAATAGAAGGTAATGAAGGTTCTTCTCTATTCGTATAGTTAGTTGTTGTAGGTTTGTAGGTGAGATAGGCGAGGAGAGCCACGTGACCTCCGCCTATCCTGATTTGGCCGCTGAACCTCACTCACCCTGTACGTTAACAGTAGTACGCAGTAGTATTATACTACGTAGTAGGCCATGCAACCGTAATATCAACAATCTTGATTTCCAAACAGCTGCAGCAATTGTCGGGATGAACCAACCTTCAGATGAAGTCTCAACAAACGGCACGCCAACTGTGCTACATCACATACGCAATATGTGGCAATTTGCAAATTTGTGCCAGTGGATTTACATCTTCGGCAAAGCCGTCCGAATTGACGAATCCATCGACATAGAGGTACCTACACCAAGGACGATCGCCAGCCGAATATGACGCCTTTGCCTTCGCTGATCATCGTCTTGGCCTTCCAGGAATTAGAAATGGAATGTCTCAAGCCGCATTCAACGGTGCTATCCGATATAGCTTTTGCCCTCGTAAAGGTTACGTCCTTGCGCCAGAGCCTAGCGTGAGGAGTCGCAACACTGCTTACTTTACCATTGTCAGTTGATAAATCTTGCTAACTTCAAATGTAAGGTCTGATGCGCTTGATGACCAGCTTCGAAAACAATATCTGGAAAGAAATCCCGAACGTAACCCTCTTGGGGACGAAAACAATCCCGTATCATTTGCCTCCCTGGACATTTTCAAGAAGGTACAAGACTCAGTGGATATTTTGGTTTCCTATTTGCGATCATTCCTTCTGATATATAAATGATGGCTAGATCGAAGTGCTCCAAACGCTTACACAATGGGTCATGATCTATCCTGAACGAATACGAGACAAAATGATTGAGAAAAAGGATAATGAGCAAACCGATTGGGTAACTGGCTCTGCCGACCATTCGTAGTCAAATTGAAGCCGGGCTCCTAATACTCTCACCAGCGAATCGAGCCTTACGGCTGGGACAGTCACGATCGAATCTACTATGTTCTAGACGACAATCGAGTTTATCGCTTCACCGAGCCCCCGACTGTCCTGACGAATCCCAGATCGAAAATACCCAAACGTGGCCGAAGAGGCTACCGAGCTAGCCGACGGCATGGCGCTGCTTCTGCTCAAGAGGAGGCTGTCAGTGTTGATGGTTTGGTCAGCGAGAAATCTCTTTCTGGCGAACTTGACAATGGCCTCGGTGGCGGTACATGGGAATGCGTAGCAGTCACCCTGCATGAACTACGGCACTTTCTTGCAACCTTATCCAAAACCCGCGATGAAAACGAGAAAATACTAAGGAAGCGAATAGAGAAACACCTGCTTCCTATTCTCGAGAAGCAAGAGGAGTCTTCTAGGCGAAAGAAAATCCAGCGTGAACGTGAGCTACTCAACTTATCCAAGCTTGCCAACGCGAAGCGGTCAAGCCGGATAGCGGATAAGGTAGAGAAACAAAAACATGCGGAAGAGGAGAGAGAACAACGCCGTTTGCAACACGAAATTGAACAAGCTGCTATGCGCGAAAAACTGAGACAGATGAAAACCGATCAGGAGCAAGAGTTTCGGGCCTTTTCTCGTCATCGACGTTTGGAAGAAAGGGAAAACCGACGACGACGACGACAACAACAAGAGCTGGCGCCGTCTTCCGAGGATAAAAAAAGCGCGCATGAAGTCACACACACTTCCAAGCGGCAGACCCAGGCAGAAATCGAAAGGAAAAGACAGGCGCCCAAAGACCTTGAGCAAGAAGAGCAAAATTGGGTCTTCGATTGCGCATGTGGCCTTTATGGCCAGATAGACGACGGCACTCACAGTGTCGCTTGTGAGATGTGCAACATCTGGCAACATAGCAAGTGTGCGGGGATCAGTGAGCAAGAAGCTGAGCAGCCAAGGTTTCACTTTGTTTGCCAATCTTGCCAGCGCCGCGGAGATGGGCAAAGCCCTATTGTCGACACTGTCATTGAACTAAAGGTGAGGCCGTCCAATGCTACAGCGAGCGTTTCGCGAAGCAACGAACAAAGCTTGTCTACTCCTGGCACAGGACCGGGAGAAGCGTCGTCGACCCAAGATAGTATTTCGTCAAAGGAAAACAAATAACGCCCAGTCAACTTTTGCTCGAAACCTATGTCGCAATTCCTCCCCAAGAACTAAACGTGTACAGTAACCACAACGGCCCTACGCCCAAACTATCGTCACTCATGGAATTTCTTAGATGAACGATCTCCCGAGTGAATCGATGCATCGAGTTTCAGTTCACCGTGTTTCACTTGGCAGGAAGCACGTTGACGCGGATCATCTTCAGCTGCGCATAATGGCCCATGAGCAAAGACCCGTGACCTTAGTGCAAAGGCTAGGAGAAAGAATAACACACGGATGTTACATGCCAAAAGGGAAACCCTCTCGCCCATGGCCACCGGCACGCAAAGCGACCTTTCACGGGACCAATACGTTTGGATGTCGTCCTATCAAAGCTTTGGAAGGCAAAGCTCACGCTCGGTACCATCATGTTTGATCCTTTGCTCAGTTTTTCTAGCTTGCACACAGAACCGAGCAATGAATCTCAGAACAGTCAGAATAGAATTCAGCCGACTTTTGTTCGAAATGAACATTTCGCCTTCTTATGGGTTCTTGTTTATTGCAGAGAGCCTTTTCCCTGTCCCAGATATACGTGCCTACGACCCAAATTGACTCAAATAAAAATTTGCTCAACGTTCACACGCTCTTGTCCGCCATGAAATCGAAATGGTTCACGCTCGCCAAATGCTGAGATTGACCGAGAAGAACCAGCAAGCAAAAGCAGATGTGTTGACAGCATGTCGCTTAATGCCACACACAGTTGTGCGTATCAGTAAGTCATCTTCAAAGAAAGCGAAACGTGTATAAGGCACAGAAGGGCGATGCGTTTCAAATGCCTTGTTCAGCATGTGACCACAAGGCTGTGTACTATCGCGGTTTGTGGCCGTTTGATGTATCAATCACACGTTTTTGGAATAATATACTAGACGCTTGGACAAAATTCCGGGCCCAGCGGCTTACTCAAAACCAGGGGTGGTTGGTGAGGATCAACTGTTGGCAGTCGAAATAGCACACAGGTCTGTTGGTGGTCTACTCACGTTCCACAACCAACTGTGAAGTGCTATTTCAGGCCGCATGCGGCATTGATGCGTCTTTGAGAGCCATCTGTTCTGCATGGGCGCGTGAGGTTGAGGTGGTGAGTGCTTGTCGTCGGATTATATACACAAATAGCATACGCTAAAGGGCAATTTGAAAGACAAATACCTGGCGCGCCCTCTCCCCTCCCCAGAGTTCGTCGCTCGAATTAGATCTTGTCTTCAAATCATCAATGAACTTCAAAGAGTGTGCATCCGTCGAGAAGTCAAATCCACCAGTCACATCCCCAGTTGGAGTACGCAAGAGCCTTGGTCAAGCACACATTCTCAAGTGTAAGTTCAGTGACGAGAAGGAAATTTCTCGCCAGACAATCATCGTTTGGTTTTGCATCTGTACTAAACACTCCTATCAGCTGCCGAACAACACACTTTCACAATACTGCCTCTTCTGAACCATGAGGGGAATGCCGGGAAGTGTGGTAGAAACGGTCGAGGCTCAAAGCCGGGGATTTGATCAAAGCATCCATTCTGTGAGTCTCCTGCTGGCTGGCCGACTTTGTCAGTTTAGTAACCAGAGTTTGTCTAGTCCATGAACTTTACGTTTGGGGAAACTGCCCCTACAAACTCAGACATACTCTCAGCAATGGTCGGTCATATGATCGGAATACGCTTTTTCTTCTTCTCTATTGTCTAACTGTACTTTAGAGTCATGATACCCGGGACCCGAGAATATCTCCAGAATTGCACGCCACTGACATGGATATGGAGCCGTTCCCATGCGATGCCAAGATGCACGATCCTCAGGAAAGATTTTTTTCCAAGTCTCGCAGCTCAACACCCTCCCAGAGCATCAACGACGAGAGCTTTCCCCCATTGGACAAGGCTTTGTCCGAGTCGGCGAAAGAATACCCAGATGACTTCATTGATCCCGTTGCTTACGCTTGCCGATCTATTGAGGAGCGGAGACAGAAGTCAATCGAAGAGGGGAAAGTATCAAGGCCACTGAACTCCTACATGCTGTATAGAAAAGCATATCAGCAAGTGGCTCGAAGAGTGATAAGAAAGGATCAACAGCAGTCCGCGTCACAAACTGTCGGCACCTCCTGGACAAAACTGGAGCGTGATGAAGTCAAGTCCAAATTCAGAGCATTGGCAAAAATTGACCACGAAAAGCATCTGGAGGCGTTCCCAACTTACAGGTACACGCCAACTCAAGGGAAGAACTCCAGAGGCTCTTCCGAGTCCAGGAAAACAATCACAGCAGATCGCAGGTCGCCTCGACGGTCTGGACAAAGAAGTGCCGATCTAACAAGAAGGACGAGGCATGCGACGACCCCTACCATGAGCTTGGATGCTCTGCCCTGCGACTCGCGTTACAGCAGCAGCAGTCCTGAATGGTGGTTTCGAGAACGACAGGATTTCGCAACCTCCCTGCCACAGATGGGTAGCACGTATGATGGCTACGAATCCTGCGCGATGCCCAACTCCACATACTTTGGTGTTTCCTTTCCAGATGAAGTGGGCAATCACTCAGCAGGAAGCCTATCAAGGCACCTCATCCCGACCACAGTCAGCAGTTCGCTGGACGCTTTCGACTTTGATAATTTCATTGACCCCTCCCTCTGGTCGCGCTTCGAGGGCAACAATCCTCAAATTTCGACGCCGTATATGCAATGGCAGGGCCGCAACGCGTTGACGACACAACATTATGTGCCAGAGACGTTTCTGGACCATCTGGCAGAAGTGAAGGGTGCGAAGCAACAAGTATGACATTGGGGTCGTTGGTGTTCGTGATTTCTGTTCACATGTTTCTGAGCGTTGGACCGAGGAAATGTGCAAGCGTGCCTGCCGGTTACTTAACATATGTCCGCGGATAGATTATCATTATTTCTTTTTTTTTTCTTGTTTTTGTTTTAGTTGACTGGGTGTACACAAAAACCTTGGCTTTGTGTAGTATCTGCTATAGAATAAAGTGTCTTCTGTCTGCCTTGTTTGCAAATTGTGTTCTTTTTTTCTGCTTTCACGAGTGTATAGGTCTCGGAAATAACTGCAGCCTTGTTGTCGCCCGAGATCACAACGTGGATCGGAGGGAGCGGCTTGCACCCACGGGAGGCACGCATAAAGTGCTTAGAATGAGAAAGGATTTTTGTGAGAGAAAAAAAAAAAGAGATTTATCATGATTGTGAAGAGGACGATCCTTTCTATTCGCCTCTTCCTTTCATGATCAGCCATGTAGATCCGTTTTGGCTGGGGCATAAAGGCCTTTCGCGAGGTCGCGCTCCGAAACATCCGTTCCTCCTCTGAACAATTGCACAACTTCATCATTTCCTCGAACCTGCGTTTCCCTGCCATAATCATATATGTGATCAATCAGATGCTTGATAATCATGCATAAAACACTCAATTCATCCGCTCTTTCCAACACTCTTGTCGTCTCCGAGGTGAGTGATTGATAGCTTAGGTATCGAGCAGTTCATGCGCAGACAGCTCGGTAGCTTACTAAGCAGCTCTTCTGCAGGTTGCAGTTTCGGCGGACTGACAAACCCAAGCCTTCTGTCCCAACGACTTGATGCCATTTAAGACCACCCTATCTACATCTAGCACCGACAATCGAAAATCTGAGCTGAAATGACATGGGCTTCAACTGTCATTACCCTAGCGGGTCTTCTTCTTCTTGTGCATTCGTATGGTCCAACTCCACCTCCACATCTTTTTGGTTCAATGCTAACCGCGCCGTTCTAGTGGCTATTCAGCTTATGAATACTTGTCAATCATCCCAATGTTGAAAGCTCCTGCCCTCGGCGGCAAGAGCCATGCAGCAAGCGCTCTTCCGATCGATATTCGTCTAGAGACGATTCTCGCCACCCTGTTGGTATGCCTCGGCTTTGTCACTGGATCTCAGAAGCTTCACCCCATCCACTGGCAGGTTTGGGCGGGAAATATCGAGCGGCAAGGACACGCCACCTCTATTGATGGATCTGGACAGTCGGACAAGGGATTCCGCGGAAGTCCCTTCAGCTTGCTTGAATCACGCCCTGCTTTTCTGGACATTCGAAGGCAACGTTCTGAATTCGCTACTTGGGCTGAAGGCCAAATGTAACATCCCACAATAGTGTGGCTACTTGTTCTAGGTCTGCTAGAGTAATAAGAACTATATCATATCAACACTGTGTTCGATTTTCCTCTTAGAAGTGTATACTTCTAAACTTACTAAATCCTTTATCATCACCAATCACAAAGACTTCAAACCCTTTCCAATCGTTGGAATCTGCACCTAGTGTTCATGACAGTTCTTTTTATAGAATTAATTATCATCTACGTTGGCCTGGTCTCTATGTTCAATTGGCATTTCAAAACCCTATAATTTCATCTCGTCGTGCGTGAAGACTCATGAATCTAACAGTTATGGAGCGACCCATTCACGCCCGTCACACTTTCCCTTTCAGTCTCTTAATTACTACTTTATGTAGTAATCGCCATGGGGCTAGACCTTCATATTTTACAAGATATTGCCATCAGCCTGATGGGATTTTAGAAAGCTATTGTTGATACTTCATCACTGTAGCTACGACTAGTGCCGGCGACTCCTCTATACCTTAAAATAGAAAGAAAAAAAAATCACTGGCGAAGAGGAGAATACCCTTCCTCATCATCTACTTCCTATTCGGCCTTACCAGGCTTTGTGTATTGCATTTTTGTTTCACCGGAGTCCAGGGCCATATTCAACATTGCGCATTCGGTGCCTTTGGCATCTGCTTGGTTACGATTTATACCGTCTTGCGGGAATATTCTAGGTGATAATTTCTTTTGCTGTTAAAGTGGAACACTGCCGGATTAGTAAAAAAAAAAAACCCCACCAGCACCACCACCACTCTACGCGCCTTCAGCTCAGACGCGTCAAGTAGAGACGTCTATTTGTTCACGTCAATACTATTCCCTCGTCCTATCAACCCATCCGACATATTCTCAAGGCGTCATGGACACATTCATGCTTGAAGATGAAGGCGTACGGGATCGGATCCGCCAGGCAGAGGATTTTCTAGACCCCAGTTCGATTCCCTGTCGCACCCGCGTTTCTTGAAAGCCAATCGTGCTAACAGTTAATTCCAGGTGATCCCCATGCGCGAAGCTATAGATCGGACATTATCTTAATGCTCCAGAAAAACCAAAGACGTTTAACGGTTGATCTGGATCGTGTTCGTGATCATAGTAGCGATCTTGCGCAAGGCATTCTCGACGAGCCTTTCGACTTTTCCCTAGCTTTCAATCATGCGTTAAAGAAGATCGTCGAAACCATACCCCAAGCACGGCCTGATCAGACAGCCAGAGACACCATCTACTACTGCGCCTGGGCCGGAAACTTTGGTCTCAACGCCTGTGACCCTCGAACCCTATCGTCCCAACACCTCAATCACATGGTATCTCTGGAAGGTATTGTCACAAGGTGCTCCTTGATACGACCAAAGGTAGTCCGCAGCGTTCACTACAACGAAACAAAAAAAAAGTTTCATTTTAGAGAATACCAGGATCAAACAATGACCAATGGAGTAACAACATCCAGTGTTTATCCTCGGGAAGATGATGAAGGCAACTCACTGGTAACCGAGTATGGCTTTTGTACCTTCCGCGATCATCAGACTGTCTCCATTCAGGAAATGCCAGAACGAGCACCTGCCGGTCAGCTGCCTCGTGGCGTCGATATCATTCTAGATGATGATTTGGTCGATCGAGTCAAGCCTGGCGATCGAGTTCAGGTCGTTGGCATATTTCGAACTCTGGGTAATCGGAACACGAACCATAACAGCGCCCTGTTCAAAACTATCGTCCTCGCCAATAACGTCGTTCAGTTGTCATCCAAGTCAGGCGGCGGTATGGCAACTGGTATCATCACCGATACCGATATCAGAAATATCAACAAGGTAGCTAAGAAGAGGAATCTTCTGGAGCTCCTTTCGCAGTCACTGGCCCCGAGTATCTATGGCCATGATCATATCAAAAAGGCCATTCTTCTCATGCTTCTAGGCGGCATGGAGAAGAATCTTGAGAATGGAACGCATCTGAGAGGTGACATCAATATTCTCATGGTTGGAGATCCTTCAACGGCCAAGTCTCAGCTGCTGCGCTTCGTCCTCAATACAGCGCCACTGGCCATCGCCACCACAGGTCGTGGATCCTCTGGAGTTGGTCTGACCGCCGCCGTCACAACAGATAAGGAAACAGGGGAGCGAAGACTGGAGGCCGGTGCCATGGTGATGGCCGATCGCGGGGTTGTATGCATTGATGAATTTGATAAGATGTCTGACGTTGATCGTGTTGCCATCCATGAGGTCATGGAGCAGCAAACAGTCACCATTGCAAAAGCTGGAATACACACCTCGTTGAACGCCCGATGCTCTGTTGTAGCCGCCGCGAACCCTATATTCGGCCAATACGACCCGCACAAAGATCCGCACAAAAACATCGCCCTCCCCGATTCCCTGTTATCACGGTTCGACCTTTTGTTTGTGGTTACGGATGACATAGAGGATGCGAGGGATCGTCAAGTGTCAGAGCACGTGTTGCGCATGCATCGGCATCGTACTGCTGGCACTGAAGAGGGAGCTCCTGTTCGAGAGCAGGTGTCGCAAAATCTTGGCGTGTCAGCCGACATCCAGATCGGAGCGCAACATCCTACCGAGGTATATGAGAAATATGACGCCATGCTTCATGCTGGCGTGACACGTACTTCTGGGCGAGGCTCGAGTAAGAAGCCTGAGATTCTGAGCATACCCTTCATGAAAAAGTACATTCAATATGCAAAGACTAGAGTCAAGCCTGTGTTGACGACAGGCGCCTCCGATCGAATTGCCGAAATTTACGTCGGGCTGCGAAATGATGAAATGGAGGGTAATCAAAGGAGAACCAGCCCGTTGACAGTCCGTACACTGGAGACCATCATTCGACTTGCCACTGCACACGCCAAAGCACGCCTTTCTAGCAGGGTCGAGGACCAAGATGCTGTTGCCGCAGAAGCCATCCTTCGATTTGCTCTGTTCAAAGAAGTTGTGGAAGACGAGTCTCGAAAAAAGAGGCGCAGGACCCAGGCTATAGAGTTTGGCTCATCCAGTGAAGACGATTCCGACGGCGGTGGTGAAGCTGAAGCCGAAAATGATACGACCAGGCGAACAGCGAGAATGCCGACCACACGCTCAAGACAAGCCGCCTCGGCAAAATCCAATGGCAGCGATCGGTCACCTGCCAGGAATTCAACTACGCAAGACATCAGCGCGTCCGATGGTGGAATCCGCCAACCCGGTCGCAGCACGCGATCAGCAGCTAATACTCCTCAGTCACAAATGTCTTTTGCTTCATCAATACCGTCTTCGCAATTGCCTTTGCAGACGCAGGATGAAAACCAGAATGGACAAGAACTTACCGCCGAAGCTGCGGCCCTGACACTCAATGACGACAACCCAATCAGCCCCCAGCGTCTGGCACTTTTCAAAACTGCCCTCGGCCAGCTCTTGAATACGGACCTATTTGAGGACGATGCCGCGACCCTTGATGCCGTCATGTCAGCTGTTAACAAAAGAGTTTCAAGAAACGATGGTGGTGAATTTGAACGTCCAGAGGTTGTTAAAGCTTTAAGGAGACTGGAGGAAGCTAACCATATCATGTGAGTAAAGAACCATGTTTCTGAACCAAGGACTACTTGGCTTGCCCCCCCCCCCCCCCCCCGACCCCCTACAGTGTTGCGAAGAACCCTCAAGAACCTTCGTTTCGTAACGAAAGGCTGTCCCTCGACTGGTCTTCCAGTCTCAAATGATGTATTTCAGTGACGAACGCTAACAAACTCTACATAGGTTTGCGGATGGTGAACTTGTCTATAAAATTTAGACGACAGCATGGCGGTAAAGCATATTCGCACACGCAGTGGCTGATTGGTCTCCATTTGAGAGCTTTGCCGTATATGCGCTGATTTCTCTTCTACCTCACATGTATTTCGATGAGAAGAGGCAGAAAATATGATCAATTTAAGGCGAAGCACGGAGGATCGCGTGTATATACTATCATCTAATGTCCCGTTGACGAAGCATGGCTTTTGAGTTGTATGACAGGCAAATAGCAAAATAATGGTCACACGGTACCTTCATACTCGCTCTAGCTTGCATAGCTGTCAATCATTCGTCAACGTGCGTCGGATCTTGTTGGAATCCACGCCAGGGAAATGGCCAAATGATCAATTGTCAATAATGCAGGTTTCATGAATTCGTGTGGTGCTTTGCAATCTGATAAATTCCGCTGTGCTAAAACGACCAATGCTCTGCTTATGAACCTGTTTGAACTTTTCGACTGAAGTCCTCCAGCCGCTCAAATACCTGTTCGCCGTTCCAGGTTTCGACACCGTGAGGCTCTGTTTGGAGATTCGGCATCCCCACTTGCTCGATTGCGAAGCTTGCTGCAACCGAGCCCCAGACCACCGCATCCTCCAGCTTCTCTCCGCGAGCGAGAGCCACAGAGAGCCCCCCGAGAAAGGCATTACCGCCACCTGTTGTATCGGCAACTTTCGTTTTGTCTTGGTGGTAAGCCGGAATCCATCTTTCTGTACCAGGATCAACCTCTATCTCCTCTTGGGCGATTGTGCCGTCCTCATCCTGCAGAAGATGTGCAAATAGTGCCTCCATATCTGTATCGAGCTGCAAGTTGCCATGTATGCATGTCTTGCGGCGTTTCGCCGAGGTACCAGCTCCCTCTCGGCGTTTCCCCCCACCGTTCTTGGCGACATAGCAGCCCTTTTCTCCAGCTCGGACCACGAGAGCGTACGACTGCAAGGGCATACTAGCCAGGAGTTGCTCACAAGCCCGCTCGACGCTTCGAGCCGATACTTCTCCGGTCTCAGGGTCGAGACCATCGTCACCCATGAAGCCTGCCAGCTCGACGTGATTAGGACTGCAGATATCCACGAGTCGGAGGGCATTTGTGCAGTTCAATAGCTCGCTGGGGACACACAGGTCGGGCACAGGCTCCCATATGAACAATGGTCTGACATGGACTGCGTTGCATGGCGTGGCAGCTCTGCGGCGTGCGATGATGTCCGTGATCAATTCCTGGCACCGTGTGGCCGAGCAAATCAGGTGAAAAGATTTTGAGAAAAGAAGGTCAGATGTGAGGTCGACTGCCGTGAGCCGCCGTTTCGGTGATTTGTATGCAAAAAGTCGCCGACCAGCTGGCCCAGCATAACTGTTCCACCCTCTGGTGGTAAGACGATCATGGTCTTCTCGGATAACGGCTGCCGTACCCCAACGATCAATTGTTTCGGAAATATGATTTGGGAAGTCTGATCCTTTGTCCACTATCCATCCTATTGAGCGGGACGAAGGGGGTGGGGAAAAAAGCCGTGCTCCAAGTGCAGCGTACGTTCCAGCTCCTCCCAGAATGTTGGTGACTGGGAGGATGGGGGGTTCAAATTCTATCTCATCTGATATGCATCAGTTTCTCTTTCGGGGTTCCAAATTGCAAATATCTGATTCGGCATTTGCCGATATGTAGTCATGCCCAATTGCACCTTGGTCGTCCCATACGTATGCCAGGCGACCAGAAGACTATATTGTCAATAGCTCACCTATGATCACCATGCCGAGGGTAACGAAATCTATGTCGGACTCGGTTGTCCTGTCATTGTGTACCGTGGCTGCAGCTTCGTTGCCATTATCAGGGCTCTCCATATCATTTCCTGGGAGGAATCACTGGCAACGTGAGTAAAGCTGTAGATGCTTTAGTAACTATAAAAACGTGTTCGCATTTATCTGCATGTTTTTGCTCTGTCTCTTGGTAGTGATTTGGTGTCGCGCCTTGGGGGCTGGGTCATGGAATTGGTTTTACCTGACAAAAGCAAATCAGTCGTGATGACCCGCAATGTCGGTTAAGTGTTCGATTACTTACTACTATGATGAGGTCCATGGGCGGTCGACAATCCACCCCCCCCCAACGATACACCTACATATACCAGCTGTCTCCTCATCGTTTTTGACCACTTACTGTTAAAGAAGCCCTGCCTGCCTCTTTTACAGCAATAGGCTAATTCTACCGTATTGTATGGGCAGTGATGCGTGTTGCAATGTCAGAAGGAAAGATGTTACGGTTTAGATTGACGACTGTTACGTGCTGAAGCCGCCGTATTATCGGCTCCAGTCGACACGTAACTTGGGGGTATCCGCGCGTGTGTCGAGATATGTTATAAAAGGTGGAAGTCTATAGAGTCTATTAAGACCTTATTATAAAAGAAGGGGAATACACTAGTATATAATTATAAGAGCATTTAAGTGTATAAGTAAAGTAATAAGTAATAATAATTAATTTTTTATTCTTCTTCTATAAGTAAGGGAAATGTTACAGTCCCAACCGGGAACCTCCATTTTAGGGAGGCCCCCCACATCCAGTGGGGGACATCCCTATAAAAGGGGGTTTCCCCAACTTATAGAAGAAGAAGAATAAAACAATAAATATACATATTACTTTACCTTACTCTTATACTTGATTGCCTATATAATTGTATACTAGTGTATTCCTCTTCTTTTATAACAAAGTCTCGATAGGTTCTGCGGACTTCCACCTTTTATAACGTATCTTAACATACGCATAGATACCCCCCCCCTAAGTTATGTGTTGACTAAAGCCGATAATACAGCGGCTTTAGTATATAATAACTAGTAGTAATTGCTGTTTCTTTTGTACGCCTACTGCTATGTAAGAGGCAATCATTTCTATGCTAACAACCCTAGGTAACCAGTAAACTTAACCTATTAGTCTAAAATCCCTAACCCTTACATTAATATTAGAAAACTAAATATGCCTTATACACTATCTCTAGGCCTTTTACTAAGAATTCCCTAACTATAGAAATAGGGGAAGACTACTTATATCTTCTAAGGAAGTAGGAAACCTCCACTCCTTTACTAGATATTAGTATATTAATAGTAAACTTTAACTCTAAGTAGAACCTATAGTTATTAAAAGACTATCCTACTAGAATCCTATAGACCTTATTATAGTAGGCGCTAAGTAGTAAACTATAAAAGGCATTATCTATATTGCCTAGAAGGATAGACTTTTTAACCTTAGTAGGGACCTTAAAGAGATAGAGTTAGCATCTATTAAAGATAGTACTATACTACTAAAGATAGATAATAATATAGGAATATTTAGCGCACCCTAAGAAGATGCCTTAATAGGAGAGAATTTTAGTCTAAAGGAGAGGGGACTACTAGAGACTCTAAATCTTACCTTACTTTCTATAGAAGATACTAACTTCTCTTCCTAAGAAGGTAGCTATTACAGCGCTATCTTCTAAAGGAAAACACCCTTTAGAATCCTAATCTACTATTATACTATATATAATAAGTTTAAGGCCCCCTTTATTGCTTTTATAAGCTCTATAGGCTTTAACTAAGTAAAGAAGGCAGCGCCTTATTATAAAGAAAGGAAATTCCCCTATTCCTATAATAACAACCACTATTAACAATAGGAATCTAGTATATTTAGCGAAATTAAGCAAATGTTGCTTAATATAAGAGAGCAGTAGGAAATTACACTTAATAGTATCTATTGCTCTATATAAAATAACCTTAATAAGGCTATACACTGCTTAGAGACTAGGACCTACTTTACCCTAGCCCTAGAGCTAGCTGCTAACTAAATAGCACTCCTTTTAGTAGAATTTTAGCAGCAACTATCTAAGTCTAGACTATAACCTATAGTACTTACTAGATAGACCTCTACTATAGATATAAAACAACTTATAGCGTCCTTTAGATCCTAAGGTGTTAGAATAACCTTAGTAAGGTATATAGAACTTAGTATATAGAAGATAGGACACCCCTATACCTAAGCTAATTACCCCTAGAACAATACCTACTCTACTATCTACTATAAGGAGTATGTAACTAAGCTACCTACTGCTTAGGGTATAGAACATCCGCCTTCTATAACAGAATACCTCTAGAATAGAGGTCTACCCTATAAGCTAGTAAATGTAGGCTAAGTTGTAATACTTATTAATAAATTAGTTAATTCCTCCTAGAAGATAGGGGATATTAGGTACCTAGACCCTAAGATAAATCCTAAAGATATTAATAGCGTAGCTATTAAGCATAAAGGTAAAATAGTAGTCTTTATAGATGTAGACCTATAGATCTAGTCTATTAAAGACTACTTTAACTATGTAGAACCTAGCTAATAAGACTAGATTCTATACTAGATATAGTATCTTTTCTATAGCATCACCCTAATATAGTACTGCTAGCACCTTAATAACAAAGAGAAGATTACTATTTTCCATAATCTAGACACTATATTTGCTGCTATCTAGAAGGAATTTAGCATCTAGGTCTAAGATGCTATAGTATAGCTTAACTAAGCTAAGTTCTCTAGGGAAGACGTCCTCTTTAACGCATCTTTACATAACTTTATAGTAAAGGTATTCTACTATACTTAGGTAAATAGCAAATCTAGTAATTTCTAGCTATTAGTTTATCTTTACTATAAGCTATGTCCTAAACTTAGGCAAATTTGCCTAATCCCTGTAGAAATAGACTGCTACAACGCCTATATTAAACTTATTAATAGGAAAAAACGCAACCTTAGGGATTTCCTCCTTAAAAGAAAAAACCACTAATAAGCTAACTAAGGTAAGGATTCTGTAACTATCTATATAGTAGCTAATAAATTAGAATCTAATAATAGGGACCCTATGGATATAGGTGTAGAAGTATACTAGAACTAACAACTATACTATTAAGATTAGTAGAAGTATAGCAGAAGCCCTTACTAGTAAGAGTACTTTAGTTACTACTACAACCCTTATAGCTCTAATAGATAATAATACTTAGATAGGGAATAAAGTAATAAAAACCCTCTCTAGTAAGGACGTCTCTGCCCCTTTTCTAAGGATAGAAGCTGCCTATAGGAAGGCTACTACTAAGAACTATAGTAGAGTAGGGATAATAATAAGAGGACTAAAAATAATGCAGACTCTGGCAAAAAGACAACTAATGCTCTAAAATAGTATAAAGAAGGCTATAGAATCTACTTTAAGTCGCCCCTACTACAACCCTTTAAGCGTAATAAGCGCTATTATAAGAAATAGGCTCTAAGAAATAGCAATAGCGCTAATTACATTATAGTTGTTAATAACTTAGATGCTAAAGCTAAGGAAGCCTACCTTACTATATCTAGATACTACGTTATTAAGGAAGGTGTTATTAAAGACAATAGTAATAAGGAAGAATCTAACTTTATTAACGCCTTCTATATTAGACTACCCTATATAGTAGGGATAGACTAGACAAAAGGTATTACTATATTTAGAGGATTAGTTAACAGCTAAGTAATTAAAGTAGTCTCTTGCCCTTACTAAGTAGAAATCTCTAGTAAGACAAAAATAATAACATACCTTAAGATAAACCTTTGTTTTAATAACTAAGGTGCAGACTATAAAATTTGCCTAGATACTAGCACTTTATCTATTCTAATTAATAAAGAATAGCTTAAGTAGCATAGCTACAATGTAATATAGGGCACCTAGCAACCAAAATCTATAAATAGGGTAAATTCCTCCTTCTATATTACTAAAATAGCTACCTTTAACTTTTATATAAGAGGTAAAGCTAAGGGCAAGTTAGTATTAGGCTACTTTACAGTAACTATAGATATAATAGAGAAACTTGCTCTAAAAATGCTAATTAGTACGGATTTTATGCATAATTATAGCATTAAGATCGATTTCGTTAAGCTAAGAGTGGTTTTCTGCTTGGTTTATAATATAACTACTCTAGGCTAAATCTTCTACCCCCCTTAGCTTATCCCTATACAAAGGGTTACTATAGTAAATAATATAACAATTCTACTATACTATATAGAGGAAGTGTAGGTTTACTAGGAGGACCTTAAGAACCTAGAAGATATAAGTGTATACTATTTTATATTACAAAACCACTAGATTTTTAACGCTATACTTAAGAAGGGCTAGGATAAGACTCTCCCTATATACAACTACTTAGATTATATACTCTACATCTAACTAAATTAGTAATTAGGCCACCTAGAAGGGATGGCTGTAGTTGATTCCTACTATGCTATAGCAAATATCTGTAAATATTCTGAATTTTGCGGTAAGAACATTAACGTTCCCTAGTTTAGTGAAGGGAGTTAAGAAATAGAATATGCCTTTTCTATTACTAAAACCTATAAAGCAGGGGAAACTATTAATAACCTAGACCTAAAAGCAGTTAATAGGGGAATTCTATTATATAGAATCTCTTGCCTAAATAAAGTGCTCTTTATCTTAAATAAGTTTAGCGTTAAAGTTGTAAACCTTAACCCTACTATAGCTAAGAAGTTGGTAGACTTTACTAATAAATACAATATATACTATAATAGAGGTGTAGTATCTATACCTAAAGAAGAGCAGATAAAAATTGACTTTATTAATAGATAGCAAAATTAGCTTAAGCTACTATAGGTATACAACCTTAGCTATAAAGATTTTAAGAAATTCTGTAAAATCTTTAATAAAAAGTATAAGGCTAGAAAGGTATTATACCTAGGTAGTAGAGAAAAGGCACCTTGCCTATGCCCTAGCTTCCTTATATAGAGAGATATAGGGAAAGAACGTAAAGGATAAGTAGTAATTAATATAAGGCCTATTAATAGTATTACTATCCTAGACGTCTACCTACTGCTAAATTAAAGCAATATTATAGGGGACGCCTGTAGTAAAAAATAAATATCCCTCCTTAACGCATCTAGTTTCTTTAACCAGC
This sequence comes from Claviceps paspali, assembly GCA_013435705.1. Classification (NCBI taxonomy): domain Eukaryota; kingdom Fungi; phylum Ascomycota; class Sordariomycetes; order Hypocreales; family Clavicipitaceae; genus Claviceps; species Claviceps paspali. The sequence goes on from JABAEC010000029.1 coordinate 220,494, forward strand.
TTCTAGTGTAGCGAGAATACTGCAATTAAATAGCCATTATCTCTAAAAGAGGAATTAAAGTATTACACATAGCTATACAGGGTTTTAAGAACTTACCTACGTATATGCAACAATTTATAGATAAAGAATTCTGCAACTATAGGGCGTTTATCTGCGTTTATATTAATAACATTGCCATCTTCTTAGACACTCTTAATAAACACCTTTAGTATCTTAAAGTTATGTTCTAAATCCTTAAAAAATGCCAACTTTATATTACTATAAAGAAATCATTCATTAGGTATCCCTCTATCTAACTACTAGGATTCATTGTTAATGCGGAAGGCATTACTAATACTAGCGATTAGGTTAAGGCATTTAAGAACCTATAAATGCTAATAACACTCTTAACACTTAAAACCTTTATTAGTATAGCAGGATTTCTCTAAGCTAGCGTCCCTTAGTATAATATTTATATTAAACCTCTATAGGAGAGGAAGACAGCCTTGCTTTAGGAGCTCTACGTAAAGAATAAACTGCTAATTAGAGCGTTAAAGTAGACGTAGAAATGCGCGGCTTAATAGGTAAAATTCACCCTATTAGAGTAGGAAATTGCCTCCTTTAAAGCTATTAGAAATCTACTTTACACTAAGGTTTTACTATAGCACTATAACCTAGAGCAACCCCTCTTCTTTAAAGTTAACGCCTATAAGGAAGGATTTAGATTATACGCCTTTTAACTAGCTATTAACTAGGACGGAGAAAGCATCCCTAGAAAGGATATTAGTGGCAACCAACTATAACCTATCTTATTCCTCTCTAGGCTAATATCTATAGTTAAAAAGCAATATAGCTCTATAGAAGCAGAGGTTGTAGTAATTGCCTAAGGAATACGCAAGCTATAAAAAATAGCTTAGTTAAATTCCTAGCCTATAAACATTATTATAGATCACTCTCTAGTAAAGGGTATAATCTAGTATACCTTACTTACTATAATAGACCTTAACAAGGCTAACCTTAAATTAGTAAAGGTTGCCAATTACTTATTGCAATTTAAACTCTAAGTAATTTACATACCTAGAACGCTAAACGTAATCCCTAACACGCTCTCCTAATTACTAGTAGACGTTAGCTATTGCAAGGCAGTAGATTGCAGCTATTTTAATAAACTTAATGTATATGTATACTTTAGGGAAGATTTCTTAGCAACTACAATTATTAATAATAAGATAAAAAGCTCTATTATAATAGGATACCTATATAATGCGAAATACAGCTGGATTATTAATAGAATAAAAGCCTATAGGAAGAAGCAGTAATGCGCTAATAGAAATTAACCTAGAATCCCGCTCTATAGGTAGGACCTTAGAGATAATAGACTACTCTACTACTAGAATGCTAAAGGCTGCTAAAGACTATACATCCCTTAGAGCTGCATTAAGACCCTACTTTAACTTACTTATAATAACCATTATTACTTTAGCGCTAGGCAGATAGCTAAGAAGCTATCTATAGTTAGCTTTCTACAGATAAGCAGCTAAATTCGCACCTATATTACACACTATAATACATATAGGGAAAATGCTGTACTCTAAACCAGACCCCTAGGCAAAATAAAGCCTTTGCAAACCAAACTAGTCCCCTTCTACTATATTTTACTTAACTTTATTACTAATATGCTAGAAGTTAGCTCTGCTAACACTATATAGATAGTAGAAGGCTATAGCACTTACAACTTACTCTGCCTAGTAAATTGCTTATTTAGTAAGAAAACAATCCTTATCCTAGGTTATAAGTTATATACTGCTGAAATCTAGGCGGGACTCCTCCTTAAGGGGCTATATCTTACTAACTAGGGTCTTCCTAAGGAAATTGTTAGTAATTATAATCTAAAATTTGTATCTAAACTCTAGACCTTGCTCTTCTATAAATTAGAAGCTAAACTCCTTATATCCACTATATACCACCCCTAAATAGACAGAGTAGCCGAAAGGAAGAACCAAATAGTAATTATTACTCTACAATATTACATAGCTACTAATCTAGACGTTCTATAGGTCTTAGTAATACCAGCGTTACAACACTATCTTAATAACGCTATATTAGCCCCTATTAATTAATCCCCCAATAAGCTTATTTTTAGCTATAAGCCCCTTACTATTATTAACCTCCTTGCTAACCCTAACAAATCCCTTAGCGGTCTAGACAACCTAGATATAGAGGCTCTCTAAAAGCTGTACTAGAAGAAAGCAGAACTTACTATAATAATAGCTGTGGCCCTTACTAAAATTAGGTATAATACTAGGCACAACCCTATAGATATTAACGTTGGAGATATAGTCTACCTTAGACTCTACACTAGATATAAACTCCTAGGGAAGCTAAAGAGGAAATAGTTACCTTAAAGAGCTAGACCTTATAAGGTCTTTAAAAAGGTATCTCCCCTATTCTTTTAGCTAGAATTTCCCTAAAACTCTAGGGTTTATCTAGTAGTATTAGTAGCCTAGCTTTAGAAACTATAGTAAGGGGCAGACCCCTTTAGAAGGGCTAAACCCCTATTGCTACCTATTAACCTTATAGGATTAGGTAAAGCAGACTACTAGAAAATCAAAAGAATTAAGAACCATTAGGTTAGAATCTACTAGAAGAAAGGAAGAAAACTATAGATTAACTTCCTAGTCTATTAGAAAGGATTCTTAGTAAAAGACAACTAATAGATCTTAGAGGAAGAAATATGTATTAACACAGTAGAAATGGTTAACTCTTACCTAGAGAAGAACGCTATTAACTAGGATAAGGAGTATTGTAAGCACTGCCTTATAAGAGACTCTAACCTATAAAACACAGTGCAATTCGCTAGCAACACGCCTTACACTACAAAATCGCAAAAGGCATGCGTAGGAAACCCTTACTAGTAGGAAACCACGCCTCTAAGGCAAATTCCTACGCAACCCTAAAACTTACTTCTAACTTACTTATCTAAAGTAAGCTTAGCACAAATTTCCTAACCACCCTTCTTTTTAATTTAACCCCTTTTTCCTCTTTCCTTTCCTTTCCCTTCTTTTCTCTTTTTTACCTTCTTCCTTTAATCCCTTACATTATAATTATTATAGCTATAGAGCATTAAGAGTTATTACACCAACCAGAAGCCCCTTGTTTTTGCTAAAATTAGCAAGTATATAAGCATTTCTCCTACTAGTAGCCCTAAATCACCAACTTTCTGCAACATTAAATTCCTTAGGATCTTTACTACTACCTTTAACCCTAAAGGAAACCTACTAAGCTAGCATAATATTTGGTTTTGCGTATAGACTAACGCCTACACAGAACCCCTAAACTTTATACTACAAACCCCTAGGGAAGCATTATATAGGCTAATACACTAGCCGCAGCTATTACTAGCTATTATTTGCACTATTTAAGCAGAATTTGAACATTACTTTGGCCTAGAGCTAGACTAAGAGAGGTATTGCTAGCATAACATCCTATATACTCTAGAAGTCCTACTACACCCTACCTTCCTCTAGCTTAGAATAGTAAAACTAATAAGCCTCTTTACTCTAATAATTAACACTACCCCTACTAACCTTTTTAGCGCTAATCTTATAGTAGAACTATTAGAGGAATATTTTAAAGTTACTATAGCTAAAGATAATATAGCAGTAGTAGGGATTAACACCCCCTTCCTAGCAATAAGATAGGGATCTAGTAACTCTATTACGCCTAATTAACTACTAGGATTATAGGAATATACAGCTAATAATAAAGGGAGTAATAACCCTAAGAAGGGCATTGAATAGGATAACAACCCTAACTTTAATTCTGCCCTTAATAGCAATAGGAATAAATTACACTACTCTACTACTAAAAAGACCTATAAAGGCTGTAAGCACAATATCTAGGCAATTAAGATAGAGATAGCGGTATATATGCAGGGCTTTAACCTATTTTGGCATTTTTGCTAATTTAGCTGCGCAGATGGGAAACTATATAACCTACAGACTGTAGAAGACATTGTGGCGTTTACTGCAGAGGTTAATATAGGAACTATATACACTGCCTAGAGGTATACTAATAAGTGTTGCAATATAAAGAAACTATAGTTATTCACTAACACCCTATACGTAACTAGATAGGAGTTTTATATAGCCAGCGCCAACATTTCTATAGATAGTTTTAGCGTTAAAATAGATAATCCCCTATATAACTTATATATTAGAGTTATAATAAACTATAGGGAAATCTATAAGGCGCTAGAAAGCATAGTAGGGTATAAGGGCAAATTAGAAGTCCTAGTAGTGTAAGCTGCTAGGGAGGCCTTAAAAAAAGCAGTCTCTGTCTACTATAATAGAGGATTATAGAATAATAAACCCTAGACTAATTAGCTGCCTACTAGGGAGATAATTATAGCTAAACGCATGTGCGTAGTATATAGCGCCTTAAACGGTACCCTTAGAGGATACCTTACATCACTTAGCTAGTTCTACCTTTCTAGGATCGCAGCCCTAGTAGAGACTAACCCAGTCCCCATCCCTATAGTTAGAAACAAGATCCTATACTAGGTGATAGCACTTTAGGCAGCTACTAAGACCTTAGAGAAAATTACTATAGGCTACAAAGAAACGCTTAGAAAGTAAAGACGTAGCCTCTAAACTATCCTTAAGCTAATTAATGTTTTACGTAATAGTACTATAGCATCTATTAATAAGAGGATTAAGGAATGCTCTAAGAAAACCACCAGCCTTATTAGGAAATTAGAGGAATGCCTCTACACAATAACGTTAGCAGCAGCAACCTATAAGGCCTTGCTTAAGGCAATAATAAACGCTACTGTAGCTATTAAAAAGGATGTTACAACCCTCTATAGAGAAGTAGATAACTTAAGGACTATAGTAGAGATGTTCTATATTATACTAAAAAATCTGCCCACTGCAATAGAACTAATAACCTAGGGCAGAACACACCTTTCTAGCAGTGGTTTTTAACTAGTGAACCCACCTATTACGCAGTTAGGCGGAAATAAGGGATAGAGCAGCTATAAGTGCAGAGCCTATAACTTATCTGTATTACCTAGCTTAGCATAGGTCTCTTAGCTACGCATAGAACCTAGCTCCCTAGACTAAAAGGGAGTATTAGAGGCTAGATAAAGTAGACTAGTAGTGCTGCTAGATATAGCGTAACCCCTAACCTTAATAACTACAGTACTGCTAGCCGCAAAAATAATAATAATAATGAAACTACTAGGCAAGCCGCTAAAGACCTCTGCCCTACTAAATGCTCCTACACAACTATCTTTCCCTCTAGCATATAAACCATTAGGCAACCCTACCCTAGCAACGCTAGCAATGCTAGCCGCGCCTACAGAGACACCTAAAGCCAGCAGAAAGAGAGCTATTAACAACCTCTTTAACTAATAGCCTACCCTACTACTAACCCCTTACTTTTTGCTACGCTAAACAAGACTTTGCTCTATACTACACAACTATGTTACTATTATCCCTAGATTATTTCTACTTATGCTGTACTAATTAAAATTCTGTTCTTCTTTGCCTAATAATAGAGCTGTAGCTTACTAAATAGCTAATATACCTATAAGGAGTCACTGCCTATATTACTATTATTTCCTATAGATAGACTACAGAAGTTCGCAAATCAAGATGTTAATGCAACGTAAAGTTACGCATTGCATAAACTTATAGTAAAGCCTATAACTAAAGCCATTTCCTACGCTCTAACCGCGGAAACCAGCGGACCTACGCAGACTTACTAACAACTCACCTACCCATTACTATACGCTTACTACAATACCTTCCCTTTTTTTTAGAAAACCTTGCCCCTCTACTCTTATAATCTAATTCCTTACTATTAATAGTCAGCAATCTAGGACCTATAACACACCCATCTAAATGTTAGAACCTTATGTACTAAATAAGGAAAATAGCGTAAAAAAAGGACATTATATTACTCCTAGTGATCTGCATTATTATTCTACCCTATAGGAATCTTAACCAGCTGCAGTGGTCTAAGGAGGAAACTAGTAATATTTACTTTAGCTATAATAGAATCCTTTAGATATTAGAGGAATATAGTAACCTAAGGGCGTAAGTAAGGACTAGGGGCATCCCTGCTAGGGATTAAGGCAATATAGCTTACCTAGCTTCTATCTTTGAATTATACTGCTTAACCTACTAGCAGAAACTAGTAGAAGGAGGACTACAACGCTTCTTCCTCCTCTCCTTCCTCTAAAGAGTAGACTAGGATATAACCACAGCTATTAGCAGATAAGCTATATATAGCAATAAAGTTATAACCATTTGCAAATTATTCTAGGCATTCTAATACTACTCTATAGAACTTAGTGCTAAAGCCCTTATCTAGCTACCTTAATAAATTCGTTACAATATTAAGCTACTCTTTAGGGCCTATAACTTATAGAGGTATGCTAAATCTAACCTAGATAGTGCTAGGATCTGCACTAACTAGGGAACTCCTACCCTAGCAGCCTTAGATAAGGAAAAACGTCTTCTTAATTTTATTACAATACTAGCAGAAAACTATAACAACCCCTTCTAGAGGTCCCTAGCAATGCACTACTATAGGAGATTATATAGAATACCCAGCAATTTCCTCTGCCTACACTCCTAAGATCACAGGGCCTAAATCCCAGCCTAAAGCTAATTCATTAACTATATATTAGAGCTCCACAGCCAACTTAACAATATCTCCCTTAGCCTTAGACACACCCTAATGTATAACAAAATGGACCAACTACCTAGTAAGGCCAGCAACTAATAAATATATAAGGCCTTAGATGCCGCTAGGGGGAATCTCACTCTTTATAATAATTAGAGACACGCCTATACTCTTGCTATTAATCTAAATATTAATGCCATTGCTACAGCATCTAATCTATAGCAGTAGGAGGTGTATAAGGCTATTATACACCTACTAGAGGTTAGGATTACTCTAATTAATACAATTCTCTACCTAATAGGAAGCAAGGAGGCGTAAGGGGTAGCCTAGGAACACCTTGCTATATGTTTTACTATATTCTGCCCCTTAGTAGTAGTTTTAGGCATTAGATAAGTAGTAGTCTACTATTACTAATAATAAAGCAGATTATAAAGTTACTCCCTATAAAAACATTACACATTATAAATAACCCTCTAGAATTTGCAAATTTCCCACTTCCTAGTGTAGGCAGCTTCACCTTATATAAGGCTTACAATTAACTTACCTACCTATTACTAAATAAACGCTAGCCTAGTGCTTTTAACCTACTACTAGGTATAAAGGCAGCTATTCCCCCCTTTAAGAAGCATAGACAAATCCTATACACACTACCTTACTAATTAAGTTAGGACCTTTTGCTATTATAAACTAATGCTATAGGGGGATGCCTAAAACCTATAGGGGATTACACCCCTAAGGGGCTAAATACAGTATAACAGAAGATACCCACGGCTAATAAGACCTTACCTTCTTCCTACTATAGGAAGATAGCAATCTATAATATAGAGTTAGAAATAGAGGAATAGGACCTTTCCTTATTAATAATAATGGTTACCCTAGCATAATCTATAAACTCTGCCACTCCTACTACGCTAGTAACCTAATTAAAGGAGGGTTCTAATGCGTATTCCTACTATAATAGCTATACTATCTACATAAAGTCCTCTAACAGTAAGTGACTAGCCCTAACAGCAAATACTCTATTACCCTCCTTAATAAATTCTATATATACGCCGCTAAACTTGGCGTAGAAGGCCTCATCTAGATAATAGGGAACCTTTTCTATAATATATTTGCGTTTTTTCAATCTCACAATCTCTAGCAGTATACAATAGCTAGCCTTAAAAACCTTTTAATTAATAACAAACCTAACCCTTCTACTGCTAATCCGGATAAATGCTAATAATTACTTTACTTCTTCGCAACTATAGCAGAAAGTAATAAAAACACAGAAGATATAGAATTCTAGCTAAACCACTCCCAGCTAACTACCTTAGGCAGTAGCACCTTCTTATATAGTTAATTACACTAATTAAGAACCCTACTAACCACCTAAGCTAAAGTATCTATAAAAAATGTAGAACTCTCTAGCTATCTCTAAGCTATTACTAATAATATAAACAAAGCAATTTTCGCTACATAGAACTAGCACCTAGCCTACTACAGCAAATTTGTAGAGCACAACGCTAATACTAGCAATAGGATGAAATCCCTTACTGGCTACGCTAGCCTTATAGCTTATTAGATATAGATAAGGGAACTTATTAGAGAGCTTAACATACACACTATTAATATAGTACACTCCCCTTAGCAATAGAGGGCGTTTAAAGTGGCCCTCTACTACAAAGACGTAATTAGAGGCATAAGGGATAATATTTACAACATTATAAACAAGGAGGCAAACACGTTATAAAAGAACAACGTCTTTGGGTCTTATTACATAGGGATACTCTATTTTTTTTCTTACTAAGGGGCACCCTTTCTCTTTCTATAATTTCTCTACTATAGATAGGCAGAAGTCTATAACCTATAAATAACTAAGCAAATTGTAAAGTTACGCATTGCAAACAAATAGTAAAGTATATAAAACCTAAAAGGAAGAACACCTTATATTACCTATAGAAGTTAATACTTATAAGGAAGTTACCTTTCATTTACTTTTCTATTACTATAGCTTCCCTCTCTTTTTATACCTACTCTAAATTAGAATTTACACACGCCTTACCCTCTCTTTTCTACCCTTCTTTTCTACCTTCTAGTTATAGTAAGCCTCCCTAATAGAAACTAATAACTATATTTACTTATATATAAGCTAAATTTATAGTATTAACAGCTAGAATAATTAAGTATAGCAATATAGAAGGCCACGAAGAACACGCTGCTAACACACCCTGCCTTTACAGAGACTTAGTCTATTAGAAGAGCGAATATTATACAGAGGAAGATATCTACAATTAAAGCATAGCTACCTTTAAACTCCTATAGCAATATAGCAATCCCTAGTAGAGGGCAAGGGACAAGAGACAATAGCTGCTCCCTAACCATAGAGCTAACTTCCCCCTCTCTATTTACAAACTCTATATATTAGCCTAGCCTAAGCATATAATTAAGGGAAATTTCCACTGCATCTTCCTACTCTAACAGCTCTACTAACTCTATAGGCACCTCTAATAATAAGTAAGAAGGCGTAAAGGCCTAATAATTAACAAAACCTTATTAGAATTCTTCTAATATGCTATAGAATTAGACACAGAGTCCCTTATATAGATAGTAGGTAACCTTTACTATAATATCTCTACTTTCTTCTAATTCTAGGACCTCTAGGGCTATGTCCTTTATAGTATTAAAAACGCTTAGGCATTTAAAGGCTCTATGCCTTCTTTAGCCACTACTACTAAAGTAAAGTGCCTACTTAAATTCTTTACTAAGATAATAGAAAATAGCAACAGCACTAAGGATTTAGATAAATAGCTAACGCACAATCAGCTAGCTCTCCTAGCTGTTAGTATATTTATACTTAGCTAAACACAGTAGGTAAGAGGCTTATATAAAATACACACAGAGCAATCCATAAAAATCGCAGAACTTACTAACTACCTCTAGGCTATTGCTAATACTATAACTTCCCTAGTTTTTAACATAAGCAACTAGCATATAGCATACTACGCAGATAAACATAGGTATAATGCTATAGTCTATAAAACTATAGAGAGTCTTACTAGCAGTTCTTACCTTACTACCCACTAGGAATAGGCGTGAATCCTTATCTAGGACCTTAACCTCTACACAATCAATGCTATATAGAACCCTTAACAATAGAGAGTCCTTAAAACAGCCCTCCTCTATTAAGATGTGGTTTAGGGCATAATAAACAACATCCACTACGTTATATATAACAACCTAGGTGCAGCGTACATTAGCTAACTATAACTTACAGAAATGCTATAAATAGCTAGGGAATAACAGTAAATAAAATGCAGAATAAGGAATTAGAAAGTGCAGTAGAAGTTAGGATAGTTAGTAGGAATACTTATTTATAGAATTCTTTTCTTATTTTCTTTAGCTTAGGATAAGCTGTCTTCTTCTATAAAAGGAGGGACTTATTACAGTCCTAACTAAGAACCTCTATTTTAGGGAGGCCCTCTATATCTAGTAGGGGACATCCCTATAAAAGGGGGTTTCCCTAACTTATAGAAGAAGAAGAATAAAATAATAAATATATATATCACTTTACCTTACTCTTACACTTAATTGCCTATACAATTGTACACTGGTGTATTCCTCTTCTTTTATGACGAAGTCTCGACAGGTTCTGCGGACTTCCACCTTTTATGACGTATCTCGACGTACGCGCGGATACCCCCCCCCCAAGTTACGTGTCGACTGGAGCCGATAATACGGCGGCTTCAGCACGTAACAGGAAACCCCTTTTATAGAGATATCCCCTACTAAATATAGAGGGCCTCTCTAAGATAGAAGTTTCTAGTTAGAACTATAATAAGTCCCCTCCTTTATAAAAGAAGGTAGCTTATTCTAAGCTAAAATATAAGAAAAGAAATCTATAGTAATTATTTCTATTAAGTATTCTAATCTCTACTAAACTCCTCTATTTTATATTTCTAATTTATTTACTATTATTCTCTAACTATCTATAGCCCTTTCTATAAGCTATAATCTACTAATATATACTATACCTAGGTTATTATATATAATATAGTGTTAGGGACTGGGACTACGCCTAGTCACCTAGAAGAGGTGGAAAAGGACTATGTAAAAGGAAGGGGGAAGAATATACTAAAAGAAGGTATAGTAATATAAAGGAAGATTACTATTATACTACTAAAATAGGATATAGCTATTTAAGAATAAATAGGGAAGGGAGAAGAGGATATTTCTCTTTCCCTTCTCTTTATAATTTTTAATAATACTATTAATACTTATATATAGTTATATCTAAGGCTAGTCTATAATATTTAAAAACTATCCCTTCCTTAGCTAAGGATATAGCTAAGATAGTATACTAAATAGACTAAAATAAGCAAATTAATACCTTATATAATATAATTATATAATAGAAAAACATTATTAATAAAATATAGGTAAATAATAGTATATAAATAGCTTTAAATATTATAAACCTTTAGACTATAATTTAAGACTAGAAGGTATATATTTAATAACTCTTTACTATATATAATTAGATAGTGCTAACTCCTTCTTAAATCCTTTATAAACTAATTCTAATTAAAGCACTTTATAAAGGAGATAAGGCCCTCTTTTAGTTATAAAAGCTCTTTATTATATATAAGCTGTAATTAGACTAGGCCTTTATTAGTATAGTAATAGATTAATAGATATTTATTTAGTAAAGTCTTATACTATTTATATAGGCTTAGATTATAGCCTATTTTAAGTAGAGGCCCTAACTAAACTATAATATAGAGGCATTCTTAGCCTACCTTAAAACTATTTATAGTAATCTTTATTATAAGAAATTAGCTATAATTAAACTAAACTAACTTATATAGGGCCCCTAAGAAAATTTTACTAATTTCTTTCTATAATTTAAATAAAAACTCTCTCTTATAGAGAGACTTAATGTAAGGAGTGTAGAACCAGGCGGAGTTAATAGTTAGGCATAGGGTGTATTAAGGAACTAAAGCTTACTTCTTCTAAGGACTACGCTAGGTGTAGCCCCCTTTTATAGAGTATAGCGTCTAGGGCGTGTACCCTTAGTGTTACAGTCCCAACCGGGAACCTCCATTTTAGGGAGGCCCCCCACATCCAGTAGGGGACATCCCTATAAAAGGGGGTTTCCCTAACTCGTAGAAGGAAGAACAACTTAATCATATATATTACTTTACCTTACTCTTACACTTAACTACCTATATAATTATATACTAGTGTAATTCCCCTTCTTTTATAATAAAGTTTTAATAGGTTCTATAGACTTCTACCCTTTTATAACATATCTTAATGTATATGTAGATACCCCTAAGTTATATATTAACTAAAGCTAATAATATAGTAGCTTTAGTATATAATAACTAATAGTAATTACTATTTCTTTTATATACCTACTACTATATAAGAGGTAACTATTTCTATACTAATAATCCTAAATAACTAGTAAACTTAACCTATTAGTTCTAAATTCCTAACCCTTATATTAATATTAGAAAACTAAATATACTTTATATACTATCTCTAGACCTTTTATTAAAAATTCTCTACCTATAGAAATAAAGAAAGATTACTTATATCTTCTAAGAAAGTAGGAAACCTTTATCTCCTTACTAGATATTAGTATATTAATAGTAAACTTTAACTCTAAGTAGAATCTATAATTATTAAAAGGCTATTCTACTGGAATTCTATAGACCTTACTATAGTAAGTGCTAAGTAGTAAATTATAAAAGGCATTATCTATATTACCTAAAAAGATAGACTTTTTAACCTTAGTAGAGACCTTAAAGAGATAGAGTTAGTATCTATTAAAAATAGTACTATACTACTAGAGATAAATAATAATATAGGAATATTTAGTATACTCTAAAAAGACACCTTAATAGGAGAGAACTCTAGCCTAAAAGAGAGAAAACTACTAAAAACCCTAAATCTTACCTTACTCTCTATAAAGAATATTAACTTTTCTTTTTAAAAAGGCAGCTATTATAGTACTATCTCCTAAAGGAAAATACTCTTTAAAATTCTAATCTACTATTATACTATATATAATAAGTTTAAGGCCTCCTTTATTACTTTTATAAGCCCTATAGGCTTTAATTAAGTAGAAAAGATAGTGCCTTACTATAAAGAAAGGAAATTCCTTTATCTTTATAATAATAACTACTATTAATAATAAAAGTCTAGTATATTTAGTAAAATTAAGTAAATATTACTTAATATAAGAGAGTAGTAGGAAATTATATTTAATAGTATCTATTACTCTATATAAAATAACCTTAATAAGGCTATATACTACTTAGAGACTAGAACCTACTCTACCCTAGCTTTAAAGCTAGCTATTAACTAAATAGCATCCCTTTTAGTAGAATTTTAGTAGTAATTATCTAAGTCTAAACTATAATCTATAGTATTTACTAAATAGATCTCTACTATAGATATAAAATAACTTATAGTATTCTTTAGATTCTAAGGTACTAGGCTAACCCTAATAAGGCATATAGAACTTAATATATAGAGGATAGGATATTACTATACCTAAGCTAATAACCCCTAGAATAATACCTACTCTACTATCTACTATAAGGAATATATTGTAAGGTGCACGCATGGGATGCGTACAACCTTACATAAGCGCTGGGTGTGTGCACAGAGTGCACACAACCTTACGTAAGACCTACACCTACTATACTATAGCAGGACTAATGTATCTATAGTAGTTAGCCACCCTCTTGCTTATAAGACACTAAGGGTGCATGCCCTAGACGCTATACTCTACAAAAGGGGCTACACCTAGCATAGCCCTTAGAAGAAGTAAGCTTTAGTTCCTTAATACACCCTATACCTAACTATTAACTCTACCTAGTTCTATACTCCTTATAATTCTAAAGCTTCTCTTAAACCCCCTAGATTTAATATATTAGCTAAGAGAACCTAATCTACTACTACTACCTAGGCAATTCTACTTTCTAATAATAGTTACTTAGAAGTAATCCTAACCTCCTAACTAGGGGATCTAAACTAAGGAGTAGATGTAAAAGGGATATAAGAAAAACTTAAGATATTCTAAAGATATTAATATATAAAGGGTAAACTAGCTAAAATAGTATAGGAGCTACAATAATTTGCTAACCCTATAGGACTAAATTACCACCCTTAGGAAGCTATATAGAATAAACCTATAGAAAAGCTAAAGGAACCACTTAACATAGAGAACCCTAATATATTCTACTAGAACATTCTATACCTCTAGTAACTAACCAACCCCTCTACTTACTTAATATAGCTTAGTAACCTTAAGCATGCCTTCTTAGGAGAACTATATAAATTCTAGAAGGATAGAAGAAAGGTCCTATATGCCCTAAACTTTATTACTAAGGAAGTCTAATAGAAATAGGATAGGTTTGTATATAAGCAGCTAGTAAATTGCTAGGTAGAATATAAAAATTTATAGGGACTATTTAAGGAATAGTCTTAATCTCTAGTCTATAAATCTACCTAGTAATATAAGATGCTTTAGATTAAGCTAGGAGGGGTATAGTAGTAAGATAATTAAGACCCTAATAATTTTAATACTTATCTTAAGGGAATTAAGCTATTCCTCCCTAAAGAGCCTAAGACTATATAAGCTAGCTAGTTCTTTATAGAGCTTCTACCTACTCTATAGTCCTTTATAAGGCGCTAGGGTAGTATTTATAATATAATTAGGGCAGAAGTAGTCTACTTTACCTAAAAATAATAGGAGTCTATAGTACTATATTATAAGCAAAAGCTAAGTAAACAGCCCCTAAGATAATAATATAAGGCACTATAGTAGGGCAACTATAGGGTAGCATTCTAAACCCTAGCTAAAAAGGATGCTATAGGCCTAGCTACATTGCTAAACAATAAGGGCGTACCTAGGAAGATTATCTACTATAACTATAATAAGGAGGGCTATATAGCTATAAACTACTTACAGCTAAAACAGTTAGGAAAAGACTTATAGCAGTAGTAAGCGCCTATATAACTACTAAACCTATATACATACCTATAGGCATATATTTTAACACACTAGTTATAATTATAATTAGGGGGCGAAACACTATTAAAACCTTTGTAGATCTAGACAGCTGCTTAGAAGTAGATATTATAAGCGTAGCATTTATAAGGCAACATAGCCTCTATAGAACTATAGTACTAGCACTAACCTTATAAGTAGTAGGGGGTTTTACTATCCTATAGTAAGGAGTATATTAAATTTATATAATGCTATATAACTCCTAGGGATAAAGCAGGACCCTTACCCTTCTAGGGATTACTATAGATAGAGACCTAGATATATAGGGTAGCTCTCTACTAATTAGTATATATATACTAGCTGCCTACTATATATACCTCTCCTTATAGGACTAGAAATAGTAGTTTAAGGTAGGGTAGAAGAACATTACCTACCTCCTACTCTAATAGTTCTAGAAGAAGATATATAATAAGGCAATAGTATTTACTATAGAATATATCTCTAGAGATAGATTTATCCTACTATATAATAAAGAGACAGCTAAGGAAGAGGAGAATATAGACTAAATCCTAGATAAGTTTTAGGAATATTAGGACGTTTTCTTAGTGGATAGGGTAGGAATCTTACTATAATAGAAGGAGACTAATTACTTAATTAACCTACAACCAGATATAAGCCCCCTATACAGCCTGATTTATCTACTATTCTAATTAGAACTTAAAGAACTCTATAAGTATCTAGAAGATAACTTATAGAAAGGATATATCTAGCACTTAAAGAGCCCTACTAGAGCACCTATCCTATTTATCTCTAAAAAGGATAGTTCCCTATAACTATATATAGACTACTATAGTATTAATAAGATTACACTAAAGAATTGCTATACACTACCCCTTATTTTAGAACTTCTTAACTAATGCTAAGGCGTAAAGTTCTTCTTAAAAATCAATATTAAGGATATGTACTATTGTATATAAATTAAGAAAGGGAACAAATAGAAGACTATATTCTGTATAAGATACAGTTACTTTAAGTACCTTATAATGCCATTTAGGCTTACTAATGCACTAGCAATGTTCTAGAACTACATTTACTAGGCGCTTTAAGGGCTTATTAATATAATCTATATAGTGTATTTAGATAATATACTTATCTTTTTGCTAGACTATATACTATATATAAAGCATATTAAATAGGTCCTAGAGAGGATAAGAGAGGCAGAGCTATACGCTAAACCCTTTAAGTACGCCTTCTACTAGGATTTAGTGGAATTCCTAGGGTTTATACTCTTAATATAGGGTATTGTAATAGACCTAGAAAGGGTAGCTATAATCTAGGAATAGGTATACCTAAGGAACCTATAGGATGTGTAGGTCTTCTTTAGTTTTTATAACTTCTATTACTGCTTTATCTATAAGTACTTAATAATAGTTACACTACTTATAGTACTTATAAAGGGCAGAAAGAATAGTAAAAAGGGAAATTTCTACTTTAGTAATAAGGAATAGATAGTATTTAACTAGCTAAAATAAGCCTTTTAGGAGGCGCTACTCCTTATATACTATAACCTAAAGCAACCAGTGTAAATTAAAATAGATGCTTTAACCTTTACAATAGTAGGCATCCTAGCCTAACCTAATAACAATAGATAGTACCACCCTATTGCATTCTAGTCTTAGAAATTCTCTAATACTAAATGTAATTATAATATAGGAGACTAAGAGCTATATGCAATTATTAAGTTGTTTAAGTATTAGCAACACTATATTAAAGGGGTGGATAAACTAGTAGAGGTGCTGTTAGACTACCACAACCTATAATTATTTATAATATAAAGTAAATTAAATAGAAGGTAAGCATAATAGTATATATTCCTTAGCCTATTTAACTTCCTTATTAGGCATAGGCTAGGGAAAAGTAACCTAGTAGATGCACTATTAAGAAAACCTAATTATAAAGGCAAAGTACCCTTAAATTAGTAGCTAATGCTAAAGCTATAAAAAAGACTAGTTAGTTACTTAGAAATTAAGGTGCTACAACCTAAGGGGCTGGATATTAACACTGCTTAAGAGAGTAGAGACCCTATAGATTAGAAGAGAAGTAGAAAGACACTATCTAGTAAATTACTAAAGGAGTAATAGGTAGGCAGTAAGAATGCGCCTAGCCTTATAGAGATACCTATAAGTAGGGAAGGGGATAATAAACTATTATACCCTAGGTTATAGGTAGCTAACATACCCTATAATTAAAAGGTCCTAGTAGGCTATGTAACTATAAAAGAACCGCTAAGAAAAGGGATAGTAGAAGGTAATCTACTAATACTACTAGAATGTATATAGTTAGTAACTACATATAAAGCTAGATAAATAAATGTAACTCCTAGCCTATATAACTTTAGCGTAGAGGGACTACTTATCTAGTTGCTTTAAGAGGCCTAGGACTATAACTACAACCTCTATTAGAAGAGTTAAGACAAACTACTTATAAATTAGGAGGGGAAAACTAGGGGATAGGATTAATAGAATAGCCTTATCCTATATAAGGGTAAGGTTACAGTCCCTAATAATCCTATAGTATAAAGGGAACTCCTATAGCTATACTATAATAATCCCCTAGCTGATTACTTTAGAGTTATCTATATATTAGAGCTGTTACATTGCTAGTTCTACTAGCCTAGCATATAGAATGTAGTGTCCTTATATATTACTAGCTGCGCAACTTACTAGTAGGTAGTAGCATAATAATACTAACTATATAGCTAGTTAGAGTTACTACCTCTACTAAGCTAGCTGTAGGCTAAGCTATTAATAGACTTTATTACTAGACTACTAGGGGCGTCCTAGGGAGTGGATAAAGTTAATATAATACTAGTAATTATAGACTAATACACTAAGTATACTATCTTTATTCTAGTAGCTACTATAATTAATACTATAGAGCTTGCTAAGGTCTTCTATAATAAAGTAGAATTATAATATAGCGCCCTAAAGGGGATTATATTAGACAAAGGGTTAGTATTTACTAGCTAGTTTTGGTTAGAATTATGCTACTATTTATAAGTAAAATAGAGACTATCCATAGCCTTCTACCTATAAATAGATAGATAGATAGAATAAGCAAACTAGGTACTAGAACATTACCTATAGTGCTTTATTAATATAAATCAGCTAAACTAGCCAAACCTACTGTAATAAGCGTAATTTGCCTGCAATAATATAGTTAATTATAGTATAGGATAAGCGCTACACTACACACTTATAGGATACTACCTAGAGTTTCGCCTATATACTAATAACCCTACTATAAAGGGTGTAGTCCCTAAAGTAGGAGTATAGGTTAGGAAACTATAGAACCTTTAAGAGAAACTTAAGGAGATATAGGAAGCAGCAATAGAGGCATAGGTAAAATACTATAATAGATAACATACACTAAAAGTGTTTAAGAGAAATAACCTTATCCTACTATTAGTGTAAAACATCTAGGTAAAGGAAGCGAAACGCAAGCTAAACCCCTATTTTATTAGCCCTTTTTAGGTAATCTAGGTAGTTAGGAAGTAGGCGTACTGCCTTACGCTTCTAGATAAGTATAGATAACTCTATAATGTATTCTACGTTAGTCTACTAAAGCTATAGAACCCCTATAAGAAGGAAAAGGGAGCAAAACCCTACCTACTAGACCTTTAGAATAATAATAAGGAATATCAGGTAGAGGAAATTAAGGGTGAAAAGACTATAAGCAATAGAACCTTCTACTTAGTAAAATAGAAAGACTAGCTAAGTAAGTATAACTAATAGGTGGCTTAAGAGGACGTACATGCCCTAAAGCTAGTGGCAGCATTTACTAAACAAAATTAGGGAAAGGCAATAACTACCTAGTAAATATATAGCGAAATAGGGGCCAGCCTATTGCATAGTAATTATTATAAAGATTACTCTAATAAAATATAGATGTTAAATATAGGAAACAAACAAAAACAAATAGAAGGTAGGCGAATCTAAATAAAGGAAAGATAAAAAGAGTGTGTAGATAGTAACCCTAATAAGAAAACATAAAAATAAACAACGCTAAACGCTAAACGCTAATAATAAAGGAAAAATAAATAAAACATAGGCAAATCCAAAATAAAAGCAAAGAAAAACACAACCTAAATCTAAAAAGAATAAAATAAAGGAAACCATACCCTACACCTAAGGGAGGCTAATAGAAAACTCTACTATAGTAAGGCTGTAAGCCTTACTACTATCCCCTAAGACAGCCTCTACTACCTAGTAGTATTGCTAAAGCAACACTACCTATAATATATATATAGGATTGCTATACTAGATATATAGTAATTGCTAGGAGTCCTACTCTATAGTATTATGCTTATAGTTTTCCTATTAAATAGTTAGGAGGGCGTAGGTAATATAGAGGCAAATTATCTATAACATACTATTCTAGGCGTAGGGCAAACCCCTACAATAGATTACTAGAACTAATCCTATACATTAATAAACTTAAGGTACCTAGATATAGTATTAATCTACTTTAATATCTTACCTATAAGTTAGTAGGCGCTGTGGTTAGCCTACTCTAGCTAGTTAAAACCATGTAGGAGGGTAACCACAGCACCCCTAATTTAGCGTTAGGCTGTAGGCCTAAGAATAGGAACACTATCCCTATCCCCCTTCTCTTTATCTTTATTATACTATTATTAAGGATAGGTGGCCACTAATAGACAACCAACCTACTCTAAGATTAACTATATGTTATAGAAGTTGCCCTCTATAAGACAAATAGGCTGGCAATTTATTAGTAATATTCTAGTAACTATATAATATAATAATAGTAAGGAATAGGAGACTTATAGGAACGTATAAATTATTCCTCTTATTATACTATAAGTAATAAGTGCTTTAGCCTGCCTTTCCCCTATCCTATATAATCTCTATAGGGTGTATATAGTTAAATATAGGTATAAAGGGAAAGGGGAACTCTTAGGTCTACTATAGTATTATTATCTAAAAGCAATACATATAGTAGAGACTAAATAGTGTTACTATAGTAGATAGATTAGACAACCCTATAGACTAGCTAGCTTAACGCGCTACTGTTACTACTATTATATAAGTGCTTTAATAACTATATAGCATTATTACTACTAGAGCAATTTAGTAAGACTATATTACTAGTACTATAATAGGTAATAGTAACGCCTTATAAGATAAACTTAGCAATATATATAATAATAGCGCTGCTAATACCTAAGGTAATAGCGTTACTAGTAAAGTAGACGCTACTACTATGCGCTAGGATTAGTGCCTTATCTCCCTAGAAGCCTTAGCTTTATATAAAGCTGCAGCCTTCTATAATATAGACACTACATTAGGAGAGGAAGAGTAAGATAAAGTAGGTAATGCCTATAATAATAGAGCTGCTAATGCCTAGGGCAACAATACCTCTAGTAAGGCAGACGCTACTACTGTATAACTAGATTAGTGCCTTATCTCCTTAGAAGCACTAGACTTACGTAAAGTCTTAGCTCTCTACAATAGAGGCACTATATCTAGGGAGGATAAGTAAGATAAGATAGCTGTATCCCTAGTAATAGACTTAGTAATTAATAATACTAGTAGAGAAGGGATAATAGCCTTAGTAGATAGAGGTGTTATAAAAGCTATAGCTTTTACTATAGACTCCCCTTTATTAATAGAGGCATTTGCCCTATCCTTAACAGCGTTAGCTGTAGCAGCCTACTTAGCAGCCTTCTTTTTAGTATAATATACCTTTTTCTTCGCCTATTAGTTAGCTTTCTTATCCTTAGTATAAGGATACTTAGTATATAGAGGCAAGGGCATCTATATATATACACACAGAACCATTATTAGCAGTAAAATGTATAGAGGACTATAACACTAGTAAAATAGTGTATAATATAGAGCATATTAAAAATATTACCTTAGTGTAATAGAATGCAAGGGTTAATTAATTATTTAATTAATTAATTAATCGTTAATGGCATAAAGCGATTTTAGGAGTAGAATAGAATAGGTTGTAAATAATAAAGAAGAGAAAGAAAGGAAAGCAACGTAGGACTAATTAATGTGTAAGTTATTGTTAACAAATAATTGCTAAATTAGAATGTTTATTATTGTTGCTATAGTACTTATAAAAATAAATTTCTAGTACTATAAATAGCTAGTAAAGCTATTACAATAGGGTAGGGCATATAGTTATTACACTAAGCATAATAGCTAGCTATTTAGGCGTATAGTATAGAAGTAGGGGGGCAATTGTAAGGTGTATATATAGAATGCGTACAACCTTACATAAGCGCTAGGTGTATACATAGAGTGCACACAACCTTATATAAGACCCACACCTACTATACTATAGTAGGACTAATGCATCTATAGTGGTTAGCCACCCTCTTGCTTATAAGACGCCAAGGGTGCACGCCCTAGACGCCATACTCTATAAAAGGGGCTGCACCTAGCGTAGCCCTTAGAAGAAGCAAGCTTCAGTTCCTTAATACACCCTATGCCTAACTATTGACTCCGCCTGGTTCTACACTCCTCACATATATAACTAAGCTACTAGCTACTTAGGGCGTAAAATATATACCTCCTATAGTAAAATACCTCTAGAATAAAGGCCTACCCTATAAGCTAGTAAATATAGGCTAAGTTATAATACTTATTAATAAATTAGTTAATTCCTCCTAGAAGATTAGAGATATTAGGTACCTAGACCCTAAGATAAATCCTAAAGATATTAATAGTATAGCTATTAAGTATAAAGGTAAGATAATAGTCTTTATAGATATAGACCTATAGATCTAGTCTATTAAAGACTACTTTAACTATATAGAACCTAGCTAATAAAACTAGATTCTATACTAAATATAGTATCTTTTCTATAGTATTGCCCTAATATAGTACTATTAGCACCTTAATAATAAAGAGAAGATTACTATTTTCTATAATCTAAATATAATATTTACTACTATCTAGAAGGAATTTAGTATTAAGGTCTAAGATACTATAGTATAGCTTAACTAAGCTAAGTTCTTTAAAGAAGATATTCTCTCTAATATATCTTTATATAACTTTATAGTAAAGATATTCTACTATACTTAGGTAAATAGTAAATCTAGTAATTTCTAGCTATTAGTTTATCTTTACTATAAGCTATATCCTAAACTTAGGTAAATTTACCTAACCTCTATAGAAATAGACTACTATAATACCTATATTAAACTTATTAATAGGAAAAAATATAATCTTAGGGATTTCCTTCTTAAAAGAAAAAATTACTAATAAGCTAATTAGGGTAAGGATTCTATAACTATTTATATAGTAGCTAATAAATTAGAATCTAAGGATAGGGACTTTATAGATATAGGTGTAAAAGTATATTAAAACTAATAATTATACTATTAAGATTAGTAGAAGTATAATAGAAGCCCTTATTAATAAGAGTATTCTAATTACTACTATAACCCTTATAGCTCTAATAGATAATAATACTTAGATAGAGAATATAGTAATAAAAACCCTTTTTAGTAAGGATACCTCTATCCCTTTTCTAAAGACTAAAGCTATTTATAGAAAGGCTATTACTAAGAACTATAGTAGAGTAGGAATAATAATAAAAAGACTAAAAATAATATAAACTCTAGTAAAAAGATAACTAATACTCTAAAATAGTATAAAGAAGGCTAGAGAATCTATTTTAAGTTACTCCTACTATAGCCTTTTAGATATAATAAACGCTATTATAAGAAATAGGCTCTAAGAAATAGTAATAGCACTAATTATATTATAGTTATTAATAACTTAGATGCTAAAGCTAAGAAAGCCTACCTTACTATATCTAGATACTATATTATTAAGAAAGGTGTTATTAAAGATAATAGTAATAAGGAAGAATCTAACTTTATTAATACTTTTTATATTAAATTACTTTATATAGTAGGGTTAAACTAAATAAAAGATATTACTATATCTAGAGAATTAGTTAATAGCTAAGTAATTAAAGTAGTCTCTTACCCTTACTAAGTAGAAATCTTTAGTAAGATAAAAATAATAATATACCTTAAGATAAACCTTTATTTTAATAACTAAGGTATAGACTATAAAATTTGCCTAGATATAGGTACTTTATCTATTCTAGTTAATAAAGAGTAACTTAAGTAGTATAGCTATAATATAATATAGGGCACTTAGTAACTAAAATCTATAAATAGGATAAACTCCTCTTTCTATATTACTAAAATAGCTACCTTTAACTTTTATATTAGAGGTAAGGCTAAGGGTAAGTTAGTATTAGGCTACTTTATAGTAACTATAGATATAATAGAGAAGCTTACTCTAAAAATACTAATTAGTATAGATTTTATATATAATTATAGTATTAAGATTAATTTTATTAAGCTAAGAGTGGTTTTCTACTTAGTTTATAATATAACTACCCTAGGCTAAATCTTTTATCCCTCTTAGCTTATTCTAATAAAAAGGATTACTATAGTAAATAATATAATAATCCTACTATACTATATAGAGGAAGTATAGGTTTATTAAGAGAACCTTAAGAACCTAAAAGATATAAGTATATACTACTTTATATTATAAAACTACTAGATTTTTAATACTATACTTAAGAAGGGCTAGGATAAGACTCTTCCTATATATAACTACTTAGACTATATACTCTATATCTAACTAAACTAGTAATTAGGCTACCTAGAAGGGATAGCTATAGTTAATTCCTACTATACTATTATAAATATCTATAAATATTCTAAATTTTATAGTAAGAATATTAATATTCTCTAGCTCTATAAAGGGAGTTAAGAATTAGAATATGCCTTTTCTATTACTAAAACCTATAAAGTAGGAGAAAATATTAATAACCTAGACCTAAAAGTAGTTAATAGGGGAATCCTATTATATAGAATCTCTTATCTAGATAAAGTTCCTTTTATCTTAAATAAGTTTAGTATTAAGGTTATAAACCTTAACCCTATAGTAGCTAAGAAGTTAGTAAACCTTACTAATAAATATAATATATACTATAATAAAGATATAGTGCCTATATCTAAAGAAGAGTAGATAAAAATTAACTTTATTAAAGGATAGTAAAATTAGCTTAAGCTACTATAGATATATAACCTTAGTTATAAAGATTTTAAGAAATTCTATAAAATCTTTAATAAAAAACATAAGGCTAGAAAGGTATTATACCTAGAAGGTAGAGAAAAGGCACTCTATCTATACCCTAGATTCCTTATATAGAGAGATATAGAGAAAGAATATAAAGAATAAGTAGTAATTAATATAAGGCCTATTAATAGTATTACTATCCTAAATATCTACCTACTACTAGACTAAAGTAATATTATAAAGAACGCCTATAGTAAAAAATAGATATCCCTTCTTAATATATCTAGTTTTTTTAACTAGCTTCTAGTATAGTAAGAATACTATAATTAAATAGCTATTATCTCTAAAAGAGGAATTAAAGTATTATTATTATTATTATTATTGTTACACTAGATAGGGGCTAGTCCCTATTTACTAGAACCTTAGCTACTTAATTATACAGGAAAAACCCTAGTGCAGAGGGGAAAACCTATATACAACCATAGTAGTGCCGCCGTAGGACCAAGGTGGTCCTAGGCTGGTGCCTATTATGTAGAGTATACTATACAGCTAGCTAGAGAGTAGCTAGCATTACTAGAGAGTATATTTCTAGGGGTAGATCTACTAGTAGTAGTTTAGGTAAGAGTTAGTACTAGGTTAGAAGTTATTAAGGTATTATAATAGTTATTAATAGCTATTAATAGCTATTAATAGCTAGCACCTAATAGCTAGTTGCTAGCTATTAGTTAGCTAAAGCATTATATAATAAGTTATATAATCTATAGAGCTTATTAACTATAAGAAGGACTTCTCCCTTTACTCCTAACCTCTTTTCTTCTTTTCTTCCTTTAATCTATCTAATAGTAGTAAAAGTAGTAAGTATAGTAAGATTACTAATTATAGTAGTACTACTATAGTATTATATAGTGCTAATATTTAGGTAGAGAAAAGTATTATAATACTACTAAATCTATTAATTATATAAGGGATAGGTTACTACTATACTACTAATTTATATCTACTACTAACCTATATTTAGCCTATAGATTATTAAGAGTAGCCTTACTTACTATATTTTACTTATAGCTATAATATATATAAGTAGTACTATAATACTTATAGTATATATTTAATATAGAGCTAGTAGTAGGCTAATACTAACTCTAGTAGAGACTAGGTAGTTATATTTTATATATATTAAATAGAAAAAAACTTATATACTAGTAAGTATAGTTTCTCTATAGTATTAGCTTAGTAACTAATTAGTTTTATAGCTATAAAAATTAGTATACTATTATAAGTAGGTTAAGTATATTATAAACCTTTAGAATATATATATAGTAGATAATAAGGTTAATATAAGTCTAGCTTAAAGTTATTATAATACTAACTATTACTAACTTAGTGTAGCTAGAAGTATATAATACTACCTAAAAGAAGGCAAAAAGGCTTATTAAGCAATATAGGAGAGGTATAGCCTCCTTAGGGTCTTAGCTTAGTTCTAGAATAGTATTTAAGAATAAGCTGCTTTATTATATATATTAGTTAGCTAATACTTTTAATAAATTTATTAATGCCTATAAAGACATATATAATCTTAAGCTAATAGTAAAGTAGGTGTAGTATAGTAGCTGGTTAGTAGAGGCAGCCTTAGTAAGTAGGACTATAATAGATATAAAGGGTAAGGAGAAGGGTAAGAGGGAGGGGGAGGGGAAGGGGAAGGGGGGTAAGAAGGCTGTGTAGTATAAGCATAGTAGGTTAGGTAGGGTAGCGTATCTATCTTAAATTAAATTTTAGGTGCCTATTATAGACTTATTATAGTAATAGTGTAGTAATAGCTTAGGGCTGCTATATACCTTATCCTTATCTATCTTCTATTATTATTATAAGTAGTATATAAGGTAAAATTAAGTAAGATAGCTAGTGTAGATAAGCCACCTAGTAATAGCTATAGCTAGTATATTACTATTAGTAGCTAAGTAGACGTTGTATTAGTTATGCAGTAAGATTAAGCTAGTATTAATTAGTTATAAGTAGTTGTATTTCTTATAGCTTAGAAAGATATAGTAGTAGTCCTTATTACCTCTCTAGTAGTAGTATACTAGTAAGTCTATATTAGGTATATAGTAGTAGTATAAAAATAAGTTAAGCCCTATCTTTTCTATATATATTTAGATAAGGATAGAGGATTTATACTTATTAAGGCTATTGTATAGCCTAATAAATTTAGCTATAGAGGTAAAGAATGGTTTATACTCTACTACTATAGGATTAGGGTAGTTATACTATATATTAGTAGTAGTATAGTCTTAATACTATCTATCTTTCTATTCTAGAGTAAGGGCTTTTATTAGGGCTGGTTTATAGGGGTTAGTATATAGTTAGGTTAGTAGTAGAATATATTCTAGGTAGATTACTAATAGTCTACCTTATCTATAGGTAGGGTAGTAGTAGAGGTAGTTTATAACTATAGTATAAGCATTTTATATTCTATTAGCTATATTATTACTATTAATTCTATTATAGAATCTATAGGAGATAAAGTTAAGGAATAGATTAAGAGGAGGAATAGCTGCTTTAGTTTTAAGAAGGGACTATAGTATAGCCTTAAAAGCGCTAGTAACTAATTATAAGTATTTATTTTATTTAGTAATAAAGGTATAGACTATACCTTATACTTTACTATTAATAGTTATAGGAATATAATATATGCCTATACTATAAGTAATAGTGCTCTATACTATCTATATATAGAGAAGCTAAGTATTATAGATAGTGTAGCCCTAAGTTAATACTAATAGCGCTATAAGTATAAGTTATTACTATACTAATTTCTTTATAACTTTATGTTAGTGTTTCTTCTAGGTTAACTTCTAGTAGATCTAGACTCTTAGAAACTAAGAAGCTTAGATTAGTTATATTATAGTAGTCCCTAGTTAGACTAGTATTATATCTATTGCTTAGTAGTATATAAAGTGCATTAATTTACTCTTAGCTAGGTTAAAGAGGAGTTCTACTTCCCTTAACTAGGTTTAGTATATATCCTATATAGATTTAAGGCTAAGCTAGGTCTCTTTTAATATATTACTATAGGTAAGGAGGTTAGTATTATTAGAGAATCCTAGGATAAGTATAGTATAGGCTTTATAAAGCTTAGTATAAAGGGGAGTAATATATAGAAGGAAGAGGATTAGTAAGATTAGGGACCCCTATAGTACCCTAGTAGGAATAGGTAGGGCTTTTATTATCTTACTATTAAAGAAGATTCTAGTAGTTCTCTTAATAGTAAAGGTATAGGTCTATACTACTATCTATATAGGGATGCCTAAATTAAGGAGGATATATATAAGGCACTAGTAGTAAATAGTGTTAAAGGCTGCTAATATATTTAGTTATAGTAGTAATATAGTTCTACTATAGTACTAAGCTACTCTTATAGATTTAATAAGTATACTAATTGCAACCTTAGTAGACTAGTTTATATAGTTACCTATCTATAGGTTAGGGAGGGTGTTCCTCTCTTTAGCTATAAGGGTTAGCTATACTACTACTATAGCTTTAAGTATCTTTCCTACTATACTAAGGAGGGAGATAGAGTACTATACTCCTACTTACTATTACTCTTCTAGGGTTTTACCTAGCTTATAGAGAACTATTACTTTAATTATCTAAAATAGTAATAGATAGTAACTAACCTAGTAGTATATATTTAGTAGGTAGGCTAGTGCTTATACTAGGGGTTAGCTATATACTTTAAGGAACCCTACTAGTATCTTATTAAAGCTAGTAGCCTTTTAGCTAGTAAGTCCTTTAATAATTCTATAGATTTTATTAGTGTTAAAGTATTAGTCTTATAGGAATACTATAGTGTTAAGGTAGTGGTTAAGATTAGGAAGAAGGTTATTTATATATATATTTAATATAGGGAAGAATTATATAGCTAAGAGGGCTATTTTATCTTTATAGATAGTAGCAACTTTAGTAAAGGGGCTAGTACCTTATAGTAGGTTAGGAAGGCGCTACTATTCTAGTAGAAGACTGCTCTAAAGCTATGCCTATCTTTCTAGCTTCTATAGGCTTCTACTATAGGTATTAGCTTTTTATATAGCTATATACTAGACACTATAGTATTTATTATTTATAATCTAGGTCTAGTTCTATTCTACCTTAGTAGTAAGTTGCTAGTTTTCCTCTATCCTAAAGGTTTACTAATAGCGCTAGGTATATTAGGCGTCTTTAACTACTATTTTAATATAGTTATTCTACTAAGGGTTTAGTTTAGAACTACTATAGGGCCTATAGGGTACTACTATTTCTACTATAGTATAGAGCTTACTTATAATCTATCTAGTATAGTCTTCTATTTCTTAAGGATTATATAGTAGAGGGCTTATAGTATTATAGTAGAACTATACTACTACCTTAGCCTTAATTAAGTTATTATTTATTAGTAACTATTTAAAGGTATAGAGGTAGTTACTTAATAGTCTTTTAGTAGTTCTAATTTATATAAGCTATAGTATATAGTTAGAGCTAGAAATAGTAAGGCCTCCTAGGAATTCTATATATATATCTTAGGTAGCTTAGGTATAGTTAATAGTGCTATTATATTTACCCTAAAAGTATTATATTACCTTACTAAAGGGCGTAGCTAGGCTAAGTTACTACTATATTATTATTATTAGAAGAAGGTTGCTCCCTACTAATATATAACTAAATTAGTCCTAGAGTAGATAGTACTAGTTAAAGTCTCCTATAAATATACTATAGGGGTAAGGTAGTGCTGCTACTAGTCTAGTAAGGGGGGTAGTTTAGTTTAGTTTATAGTTAGGGGAATAAATTAAGTATATTTTAATGCATTATATTATAATAGAGCACTAATTATTACCCTCCTATATTAACTATAATTTAATACTAAGTTAGTAATTAATATATATAGCTATATACCTATCCTATACTACTAGTTAAAAGCAGCTAAAGCTAGGGTTTAGAGGGTAGCTATTAATTATACTAGGTTCTTAGAGTACTATTATATTAGTGCTAGGTTAGCTTTATAGTGCTAGGTGTGTAAGATAGGTTTACTTCTATATATTCTAGTATATAATCTTAATTATACACTATTAGATAGTCTACTAGATATAGCTTAGCTTAGATAGTGCTACTATAGAGCTAGGTAGTAGGTTAAGGTAGGCTGCTATTAGTCCTCCTATATAGGAAGTTAGCTTTATAAAAGGGTTTAGTCTATATATATAGGGTCTGCTAACTTACTTCTAAGGCAATGCCTTATATAATAGTATATTACTTATAGTATAGTGCCTATTTAGATTATAGACTATAGTCTAGCCCTTACTAGTATCTACTAGTAGTTTAGTAAATACCTAAGGCTACGTTAGGTATGCTACTCTTATATAGTTCTAGTATTTATTAGTAATATTATAGAATCTAGACTAGACTAGGTGTGAACCTATATAGTTAATATATTGCTCCTAAACTATTTCTATTAGTATAGAGTAGAATTATTCCCCTTACTTATAGTAGCTAGCACTATATTAGCTATAGTATAATAGTGCCTTATAGTAGGTAGTAATATAACTAAATTTAAAGCAGTTATAGTATTAATAGAGATATAGGGTATTATTATATAGTTTAGCTTTAAAGATTTTAGCTTTATATATAATACTAATGTAGTAGAGCTAGTTTACTACCTCTACTCTATTAATTCTAATAATAAGTAGTAATCTTAATATAGTACTATATTATTTCTATACTACTACCTAGACTAGCCCTAGGCTATTAGCTATAATAATATCCTTTAGAATATCTTCTATAGCTTAGTTCTAAAAGTAGTGTATAGAGAATCCCTTAATAATAATACTAAATATACATTAGTTAAGGGTTATGTCTAGGCTAAAGGTAGTGTAGACCTAGGTTACATCTTCTATATAAGGTTTTGCTATATTATAGAATATAATAACTATATTACTACTATAGAGGTGCCTTACTACTACTGCTATTTTAGTATAAGTAGCTCTATTAACTACTATAATAATATCTAAAGGGGAGTAGTCTTTAATAAGGTCTATAATAGATATACCTTTTATAATAACTTTATAGTATACCTATAGTAGTACTATAATAGTTATTAGTTAGGTTAATAGGTAGGAGGCTAGGGGCCCTTTAGCTATAACTCTAGCCTATATTAGAGCTAATGTAGCGTTTTCTTTAAAAGCTTTTTTAACTATATTTTTAACTATTTATTTAAGTTATTAGGGTGTAGTAAGGATTATTTAGATAGTAGTAGTAGGTGTAATATTCTTACGTTAGGTATGCATTAATACTATATTATCTACATAGAGGATAATATTCTATATACTCTCTAGCATAGACGCTAGTACTATTCTAGCTAATTTATTATATTTAAGCTTTAGATAGTCTAGAATTAGATTATATAGTAGTAGTAAAGTAGTAACTATATAGATTAATAATATAAACCTACCTCTACTAGTAAGGGAGTAATAGTAACTTTAGGTAAGTCTACTATAATAGCTGCTGTTAATATCTATTAGAATCCCTACGCCTACTGCGTCTATACTCTAGCTTTAATACACTATTAAAGGATAGGGTAAACAGGTAAGGCGATTCTTTTGCAAATGTTTTTGGGTTTTTTAGAGTCGATTCCGCGTCGCTACCGCGGTGTAGACGAAATCGCGAAGTTTTTTCCTCGGAATTAAAGTATTATATATAGCTATATAGGGTTTTAAGAACTTACCTATATATATATAATAATTTATAGATAAAGAATTCTATAACTATAGAGCGTTTATCTATATCTATATTAATAACATTACTATCTTCTTAGACTCTTTTAATAAATACCTATAGCATCTTAAAGTTATATTCTAAATCCTTAAAAAATACTAACTTTATATTGCTATAACGAAATTATTTATTAGATATCCCTCTATCTAGCTACTAGGATTTATTATTAATATAGAAGGCATTACTAACACTAGCAATTAGGTTAAGGCATTTAAGAACCTATAAATACTAATAATACTCTTAATACTTAAAACCTTTATTAGTATAGTAGGATTTCTCTAAGCTAGCGTCCCTTAGTATAATATTTATATTAAACCCCTATAGAAGAGAAAGACAGCCCTACTTTAGAAGCTGTTACAGTCCCAACCGGGAACCTCCATTTTAGGGAGGCCCCCCACATCCAGTGGGGGACATCCCTATAAAAGGGGGTTTCCCCAAGTCGTAGAAGGAGAGGGACAACAAAACAACAATCATACATATCACTTTACCTTACTCTTACACTTGATTGCCTATACAATTGTGCACTGGTGTATTCCTCTTCTTTTATAACGAAGTCTCGATAGGTTCTGCGGACTTCCACCTTTTATGACGTATCTCGACGTACGCGTGGATACCCCCCCCCAGGTTACGTGTCGACTGGAGCCGATAATACGGCGGCTTCAGCACGTAAAAAATATACTAGTTTAGCGTATTTAAATACATTGTTTTTAATAGTAGGCTAAAGATGTAAGGGAACCTTAAGGATGCTTTAGCAGACATTAGCATTAAAGGAATTTAAACCTCTAGATATAACCTAAAGGTAAATGCTTATATTAAGGTAGGATATTAGTTGCTAGCCTTAGCGCTAGTAAAAATAGGAGGGTATAATAATAAGTAGCTACAATACCTAGATTAGGCCCTGCTAGCTAACTAGACAGCAATATAAGCCTTATATAGAAAATTGGCTTTCTACTTACTCTATAGGTAGGACCTAATTCTGCCTCTTAAGGTAGAATTCCTAACTTAGAGATTAATTAACTAGGATAACGTTATTAACTTATAAGACCTCTTTAAAGCAAGGATTAGGGTGCTTTAATAATAGGATAATAACGTATAGTATGCCTAGGAGAGGGTGTTTAACTTTTATAAGCTATTAGCGCTTTATATAGATAGGAATTAAGCTAGCAGTTATTAGAAGGATGCTTTGCTACTAGGGGACCTTATCTTAGTATATAATGTTTAGAGATTAATTAATATATTATTTAATTAGAAGCTGGTAATAAGGTAGAATAGGCTGTTCTATATATATAGCTAGGCGCTGGTAATAGGTGTGTACTATTTATATATACTAGATAGAGTTATCTTTAATAAAATAATATCTAGGGATTACATTAAGAAGTTTAAGAAGGACGTAGAGGGATGGTAGACATTATTAGCTAATCCATAGCTATATATACCGCCTTTAAATAGACTAAAAAGCATAATACATAAAGAAGACCTACAACACTTACACCTAACAAATTCTATTTATAAAATATTAGATTAAATGGTTAATAAGAATATAGATATAATATATAGTAGAGAAGCTATAAAAAAAGGAGTTGGGAAGGCACTAATACTAGTGTAATAATTCCTACTACACTTACTTAAAGTATAACTACCTAGGTTATTAGTAGAACGCTAAAAAGAGTTTGTAGCGCTATATATCTTATTTAATTATTAATAGGTAGATTAAATAATAGAGTTGCTTTCTTCCTAAGACTACCCTTATATTTAGGTAATCTTAGTAGAAAGGAGATAAAGAAGTACAACTCCTCTTTATAATATACATTACTTTTTAATAAAGGCAATACTAAAAGATACATAAGGTTTTGTATTAGGAGTTATAATTAATTTTAAAGAGATTAAATAGTTATTCTACGTTTTTAGATTTATAGAAGATAAACTCTAATATCTAGGCACTAATATAATTCACTTGCCTAGATTTTTTATATAATGCATACACAGATTAGAAAACATTCTTACGCTTAGCGCAGCTACTTAATTAACTTTAGCACCTATAAGACCCTAATAGCCCTTTTATAGCCTTATTCCTTAATTCTAAATATAATAATAAGTAAATTCCCCCTAAAAAGAACCTATAGCATCCCAGCCACTATATAAAGCATAAGAAATCCTAACCACTATAATTAACTAGGAAAAAGGAGGTAGATTATTGTAGAATAAACAAGGAGCGTTATTATCTAGCTCCCTATACTAGCTAAAGCTCTCTGTCTTAGGCGTCTATACTTTACTATAGAAAGCCACAAACCTAGCTTAGGTCTTATTACTACTCTTAAAATCCTAATACCCCTTAGTATACTACTATTTATAACTTAAACCATAAGCTTAATAGATATAGTTAGCATAAGCATTGCCCCCTATACTAAATAATAACATATAACTATAGAAAGGGAAGCATATATATTCCTAGGTAGCTATAACTATTGTTATCTACTACTAGGCACAATAGGAATAAAAGCTATTATTCTTCTTGCTAAAAAACGCAATAATAAGAGCCTTATAACGCTTAGGATATGCCTCTAAAGCACTAATAAGCTAGCCTTAAGGGTAAGCCAGCTTAGCAGGAATAAATATATAGTTTTTTAAAGTAGAATAAGCCCTCTAAGTTGTAAGCTATTAAATAGACTTTAGGCTCTTACTAAGGAAATTATAATAAACGTTATAGGTTCTTATATACTTAAGGAGCTCCTTACTAGCGCTGTAAGAAGGGTTCTTCTAAATATCTTAAAATGTAATTTTAGTATATACTAAAAGACTATAACAGCCTATATTAATCCTACTATAAGCCTAGAAAACAAATATATAATAGAACTATAAAGTAAACTATAGTTAGTAAATAATTAGAAGGGCTTGCTAAAGGAAGGGAATCTTACTATATTAGAATAATAGGATAAAGGGAAAAGGGTAGTACAGCCTACCTAAGAAGTTAAGACTATTATAGATAATAAAGTTATAGTTAGATTAGTTAAAGTAACCTTAAAGGTATCTAGAAGCTTATCCTAGGGCTTGCTAAGGGATATTACTATAATTAGAAGCTTTGTAAAGGTATTAATAGATAAAGAGGTTAAGAAGAGAAGGAGAAAAGAGAAAAAAGAAGAGAAAAAGTATAGAAGTAGGAGCCTAGTAGAAGAAAGCGTTTATAAGCAGCCTATTAAGATAAGGCATAAGTTACTAAAGCTATAAAAAAGGGGGTAGGCCCTACTAAAAAGAAGACGCATAAATAATAGGAAGCTATGCAAAATTTATCGCAAAAATGGTAGAATGCAATCGCAGAGCCTAACAAAGGGGTACATTGTCTTAACCTTAGTAACCTAATTGCAAATCATAGTTAAGCGCGCTCTAATTTATAGTTTAATTACGCAATTAATAATAGGGAAGCGAGACCCCCCCTATCCCTTAGCTTTTAAGATAATTAGAGCTTACAAACAGAATCTATAAGATATAACTAGCTCTTAGTGCTAAGTATAAGCAAGCTAGCTTTACATTTTTATCTCCCTAAAGCTTTATACTTTATTATACTAAACCTACCCCTCTTAACTTCCCCTTTCCTTACCCTTCCCTTCCTTTCTTTTCCTTCCTCCTTTTTTAATATATAGAGAGCTTTTAATTATAAGTAGTGTAATAAGCCTACTAAAAAGGTAGAGTAAAGAAAAGGAAGCATTATACTTTAATAGGATTCCTTATACCTTAGAACACACAGCAAACCTCTTATATAATATTACTAGGAGCTTCTTTCGCCCTTCTAAGGTTAAATAGGTTAATAGACTATTTAATCTTATCTATAATAGTTAGCCCCCTTTATTCTATAAATAGCATAACTAGCCAAACCTAGGCCTAAAGGTATATTAAAGTATTAAGACAATTAAAAGCTCCTACTTAGCTACCTAGTTCTATATATAAATAATAGAATCACAATAGGTTAACTACTTAAATAATATACATAGCTTTCTAATAACTTTAGGGCACATAAAGACTAAAGATAGAAAGCTAGATTAGTAGTAGCTAACCTTAATAGGCAAAATCATTGCTAGAGGTATTAAGAACGTTGTCTATATATGCAACTATAAGTTCTTAATTTAAGCCGCTAAGATAAGCTAGCAAAGCCTTATAGATAAAGTAGGGAAGAAAGCTTTTTATATTAGAGAGGAGGGTATTATTAACATTACCTACAGCATATAATATAACCCTTAAGACCTATATAATAAGATAGGAAAAAAGAGGCTAGTGGCTAGCTTTATTTACTTTCTAGATTACTAGGCTTTATTTATTTTTAATAGGGTAAGGGAGGCGTTATACTACTTTAACTTATAGGCAGCCCTAAAGATAGATAGGTTCCTTACTATAGTTAGAGCTTAGGGATAGATCTAACAGCTCCTTAACTACCTATATAGATTTAAAGCAATCTATATACTAACCTAACTATAAAAAGGAGGCTAAGAATATAGCTATACTATAGCCTTATTCCTTCTCTAGACTCTACGCTGCTAGGTAGGGTATAGAGTAAAGGATATAAATAATATTTATAAAGTAGGGCAAAAATAGGTTAAAATTTAGTATAAGTAGGTTAGGTTAGCCCTAAAAGACCTAATATTAAATAATTTTAAGCTATACCTTAAGGATTAGACTTTCTATAATAGGATCTGCATTAATAATAGCAGATTAAATAGGATAGCTATAGTCCTATATATCCTCTAAAACCTTATGGCAAATAAAGTTGTAGTTAGCCTAGCACTAGGCTCTAGAGGCACAAACTAATACTTCTAAGACGTTAGGCCTTCTATAGACGCTAAGAGATTGATAAGAATGATTGCAAAAAGGACTATATATACTAGTGGGAGGGGAATACTAAGCATAAAGAAGCTTAAGCACTAGAACAGCTACCTAATAAACAATTAGAGACTATTAAGATACGTATTCTCTAAGAAAGATAAGCTTATAGACCTATAGAAGATCCTAGCTATTATAACTATAAGCTATAGGGTTAAGCCTAGGATCCTAAATAAAGAGCTGTAAGAGTAGATTTAGAAGAATAAGGATTATTCTAGTTAGTGCTATTCCTAAGCTTCTAAGGATTATAATAGTAAAGGAATCTTCTTTATAGATAAGGATAGTATAGCTCTACTAGCTAATAATACTATTCTAATAGTAGGATTAGTAGCTACTACTATAAACCTATAACCTAAGCCTCTCTCTTGCCCTAAAAGCTAATTTACTATAGTAAACACTAGTAATTAGAAGGCTTCTAGAAAGCTAAGAACCTTATTGCCTATAGGGGCCCTAAAAACAGTAACTACACTAATATCACCTATAAGCGTAAGTTAGGCTACTAGGAGAAGAGAACCACTAGCAACCCCTATAAGGATTATAAGGAGTATAACTAGAGAGGCCTCTGTAGGATTAGATAATCTTCCCCTAGCTTATACGCTAAGGCTAAGAAGATAAGAAGCCCTAGTTATAGTAAAGACTAATCTTCCTTAGTTAGCAGCTACTACCCTTATAGATTTAAATATACTACTACTACTACCCTTACTACCTATAGAACTTAAGGCCTTAAATAAAATAGTTATAGAAGGTAGTAATCTAAAAAGGGACCTATCTAATATATTATTAGTCTCTTTAGCACTAGACAGCCCTATAATACCCCCTATAATTACTAGTTTAATAGAAGAGCTGTATATTAACTAAGAGGCTAATATTATAAAAAGCTATCTTAAATTTAAGGATAGGGTAGACTAGCTAAGGGCCTTATAAATTAATAGAGAGTTAGCTAGGTATTAGAATAATAACTATAGGAAGCTAAAGGTAAATAGATTAGGTATAGCATAAAGTAGACAACTTAGGCTAGCTAGAATAGTAATAACTATTAGGCTGCTTCCTTGCTTCTAAGAACTTAATATCCTATAATACTCTTAGCTAGTATACAACCCTATTTTAAAGACTTATATATTTATTATACTACTATCTATTATAAGCCTAGACTTATAGTAATAAATTAAGGAAGAATATATAAAGAGAGAGCTATAGCTACTCTTATAGGCTAAGTAGAGCTCTAATTATATAGTAAGGGTAGAAAGGAGGAGTATAAGAGCAGTACTAGGGGCGTTTCCTAAGGACTTAGAGTTAGAAGTCCTAAGGACTCCTAAGACTCCTAGAGTCTTATATAAATTAAAGAACTTAGGACTTTAAAGAGGGCCTTATAATTAAATAGTTTCTTCCCTTTGTTTTACTTTACTAGCTATATTATAAGGTTAATATATATAAAATTTTTTTCCCTACGCCTAGGAAGGGTTGTGTAAGTAGTAATACAATCTATAAGATTAGGTGTAGAAGGGCTAGGACTAGTGTAGATAGGTATAGAAGTGTAAGATTAAATAGGTATAAATAAGGGCATTTAGGTCTAGGTAGCTTAGAACATATATACATTACATTATTAATGAATTAAGAATAAGAATTCAGACCAGAATTGCAGTGATTATTATGTAGAATTAAGAGGAACTTATATATAGAGAAGCTGTGTATACGTTCCTAGTAACCGCAACCATAATACAAGAATCTAAGCGATATAAGGCGTAATAACTAGGATTAGGTAATGTATACCATTTAATCATAAGAGACTTAGAATAACTATAGGGAACTTGTTATCCTAGCATCTAAGACTATAATATAAGAACACTGCTGCATTAGAAGCTATTCATAAGAGACGACCTCTCATTAATATCCCGATATCTTTGACCAATAACGAGGTTCCGGTCAAAGATACCATTTGATCATACGAATAAGGTCTAAGGACCGAAGAGACTTTCCCTTTTAGAGCCCTTCTTTTGCGGTCTGGGTTTTCCTATGCGGATGGGGGCTTCGTCGAACACCTATGAAGCTATTCCGTACTAAGGACCTCTCAACACAGTATAATAATAGATTAGGATTCTAAAGGGTATTTCCCTTTAGAAAATAGTACTATAATAGCTACCTTCTTAGAAAGAGAAGTTAGTATTCTCTATAGAAAGTAAGGTAAGATTTAGAGTCTTTAATAGTTTCCTCTCCCTTAGGCTAGAGTTCTCTTCTATTAAGGCGTCTTCTTAGAATATACTAAATATTCCTATATTATTATCTATCTCTAGTAGTATAATACTATTATTAATAGATACTAACTCTATCTCTTTAAGGTCCTTACTAAGGTTAAAAAGTCTATCTTTCTAGGTAATATAGATAATGCCTTTTATAGTTTATTACTTAGTATTTACTATAGTAAGGTCTATAGGATTTTAGTAGAATAGTCTTTTAATAACTATAGGTTCTACTTAAAGTTAAAGTTTACTATTAATATATTAATATTTAGTAAGAAGGTAAAGGTTTCCTACTTTTTTAGGAGATATAAGTAGTCTTTCCCTATTTCTATAGGTAGGGAATTCTTAGTAAAAGGCCTAGAGATAGTATATAAGGTATATCTAGTTTTCTAATATTAATATAAGGGTTAGGGATTTAGGACTAATAGTTTAAGTTTACTAATTATCTAGGGTTATTAGTATAGAAATAGTTGCCTCTTATATAGTAGTAGAAATATAAAAGAAATAGTAATTACTACTAGTTATTATATACTAAAGCTACTATATTATTAGCTTTAGTTAATATATAACTTAGGGGTATCTATATATATATTAAGATATATTATAAAAGGTAGAAGTCTATAGAACCTATTAAGACTTTGTTATAAAAGAAAAGGAATACACTAATATACAATTATATAGGTAGTTAAGTGTAAGAGTAAGGTAAAGTAATATATATAATTAAGTTAAGTTCTTTTTCTTCTATAAGTTAGGGAAACCCCCTTTTATAGGGATGTCCCCTACTAATTGTAGGGGGCCTCCCTAAAATGGAGGTTCCCGGTTGGGACTGTAACAAGTTTATAGATTAAGCTAGAGAAACCATTATTATTAATAAGGAATAGTCCTATTCCTTTACTTTTAACTTTATATTATAGATTACTATCTTTCTATAGTAGGAAAAAGGTAAGGTCTTATTAGCTATTTATATCTTTTATTATACTATATTTAGCCTCTTAGGGGTATAATCCCCTATAGGTTTTAGGTATCCTCCTATAGTATTAATTTATAGTAGTAAAGGTTCTAACTTAGTTAGAATAGTAATATATATAGGATTTATTTATACTTCTTAAAAGGAAAAATAGCTGCCTTTATATCTAGTAGTAGATTAAAAATACTAAGCTAGTGTTTACCTAGTAATAGATAGGTAAGTTTATTATAAGCTTTAT
Organism: Claviceps paspali; assembly: GCA_013435705.1. Lineage (NCBI taxonomy): Eukaryota > Fungi > Ascomycota > Sordariomycetes > Hypocreales > Clavicipitaceae > Claviceps > Claviceps paspali. The sequence goes on from JABAEC010000029.1 coordinate 259,423, forward strand.
ATAAAATAGAGCTACCTATACTAGAAAGTAGGAAATTTATAGATTCTAGAGGGTTATTTATAATATATAATGCTTTTATAGGGAGTAACTTTATAATCTACTTAATTATTAGTAATAGTAGACTACTACTCTTCTAATACCTAGAATAGCTACTAAGGGATAAAGTATAGTAAAGTATATTATAAGATATTTCTAGGTTATTCTTTATACCTCCTTACTTTCTATTAAGTAAAGAATTATATTAATTAGGGTAGTTTTAACCTCTAGTAGGTGTATAATAGCCTTATAAACCTTCTATTACTATAGATTAGATATAGTAGTAATAGTGTTAATGTTTAGATTAATAGTAAGAGTATAGGCATGCTTCTAATTATTATAAAGGGTAAGATTCCCTCTAGCAGCGTTTAAGGCCTTATATATCTATTGGTTACTAGCCTTACTAGGTAATTAGTTTATTTTATTCTATATTAGGGTGTATTTAAGGCTAAGAGAGATATTATTAAGGCGGCTATAGAGCTCTAATATATATTTAATAAATTAACTTTAGGCTAGGATTTAGGCTCTATAATCTTAGGAGTGTAGATAGAGAAAATTACTAGGTATTCTATATAATCTTCTACAGTAGTATATTGCTAGGGACCTCTATAAAGGGTTATTATAGTTTTCTACTAGTATTATAATAAATTTAAGAAGACATTTTTCCTTATCTAATACTACTAGGGTAGGAGTTCCCTAGTTAGTATAGATTTTAGCACTATCTAGGTTAGATTTAGTATACCTCTATAGATTATAGGCCCTAAAGAGTAGCTTAATATTATAATAAATTTATTTAGGTAGCTAGATAAGGGCTTTAGCACTAAGTTCTATAGAGTAGTATTAGAATGCCTAGAATAATTTATAAATAGTTATAACTTTATTACTATATATAGCTTATCTACTAATAGCTATAGTTATATTTTAGTCTACTTATTAGAGGAAGAAGAGGAGGAAGAAGTATTATAGTTCTTCTTCTACTAATTCCTACTAATAGGTTAAGTAATATAATTTAAAGATAGAGGCTAGGTAAGCTATATTATATTAATTCCTAGTAGGGATGCCCCTAGCCCTTACTTATGCTCTTAGGTTACTTTATTTATCTAATATCTAAAGGGTTTTATTATAGCTAAAGTAAATATTACTAATATCCTCCTTAGATTGCTATAGCTAATTAAGGTTCCTACAGGGTAGAATAATAATATAGATAATTAGGAGTAATATAATAGTAATCCTATATAGTTTTTCTTATATAATGCATAAGATTCTAATGTTTAGATAGGTATAGTATAGCCTTAGGTTACTACTTATTTATAGTAAAGAATTAGATTATAGGAGTAAAGGGGGTAAGGTTCTTTTTAATTAATAAAAAGAGGGGCATTATAGTAAGTATATAGTAATAGGAAGGTAAGTTATTTATAAATCTATATAGGTTTGCTAGTTTCTATAGTTAGAGTATAGGAAATAGCTTTAGTTATAGGGCTTTATAATAGGTTTATATAATACATAACTTTATATTATATTAATATCTTAATTTATAGACTTTTATAATCTATTTATAGAAGATAATAGTAATATAAGCAGAGACTCCTTATAGGTATATTAGCTATTTAGTAAGCTATAGCTCTATATTAGGCAAAGAAAACAGAATTTTTAGTTAGTATAGTATAAGTAGAAATATTTTAGGGTAATAGTAAAAATAGTTATATAGTATAGAGTAAGATCTAGTCTAGTATAGTAAAAAGTAAGGTGCTAATAGTAGGGCAAGCTATTAGTTAAAGAGGTTATTAATAGCTCTCTTTCTACTAGCTTTAGGCGTCTTTATAGACGTAGCTAGTATTGCTAAGATAGGGTTATCTAATAGTTTATATACTAAAGGGAAAGATAATTATATAGAAGTTTTTAGTAGGGTAGAGGTCTTTAGCAGCTTATCTAGTAGTTTTATTATTATTATTATCTTTATAGCTAGTAGTACTATAGTTATTAAGATTAGGGGTTGCACTATATTTAGCAGTACTATTAGCCTACTTTATCTAGCCTTTAATGCTTTCTTTTAGTCTAAAGAGCTAAATTCTATATATAGCTAAGAGACCTATACTAAGCTAGGTAATATAGATAAGTTATAGGCCCTATACTTATAGCTACTCTATCCCTTATTTCTACTTAACTATATAATAGGTAGGTTTATTAATTAGAAACCGCTACTAGGTAGGTGTATTCTACCCTAGATTATTAGTTTTATTGTAATAGGTAGGTTTTTTAGTATAGTATAGAATATCTCTACTATAGTCTTTAAATTATCTACTTCTCTATAGAGAATTATAATATTCTTTTTAATAGCTATAGTAGTGTCTATTATTACCTTAAGTAAGGCCTTATAGATTACTACTACTAATATTATTATATAAAGGCATTCCTCTAATTTCCTAAGGTAGCTAGTGGTTTTCTTAGAGTATTCCTTAATTCTTTTATTAATAGATACTATAGTACTATTATATAAAATATTAATTAGCTTAAGAATAGTTTAGAGGCTATATCTTTATTTTCTAAGCGTTTCTTTATAGCCTATAGTAATTTTCTCTAAGGACTTAGTAACTATCTAAAGTGCTATTATCTAGTATAGGATTTTATTTCTAACTATAGGGATAGGAACTAGATTAGTCTCTACTAAGGGTATAATCCTAGAAAGGTAGAACTAGCTAAGTAATGTAAGGTATTCTCTAAGGGTACTATTTAAGGCACTATTGTTATAGACTAGCCTAGAGAGCGACTGCTATCTAGCGTTTATAGAGTTATTATTAACTATAAAGAAGAGAAGAGAGGCTCTTTCCTCTGGCAGCCTATCTATATCCTATATATACTCTATAGGATTACTACTTAAGCCCTAAGCATACCCTAAGAGTTACTGCTTATTATCCTAACCTATGCTAAAGAGTATCTAATAGGTAGCCCCTCCTATACTTATAATTCCCTACTCTCTTCCCCTTCTTCTCTTACTAAGGACCTAAGCTATTAGCTTAAGTCTATTACATAGCCCCCTTCTTAGGAATTGTTATACTCTATAGTTATTATTATAGTATTAGGTATAGGTGCGGTTGTGCAGCGGGTCTATATGCCAAGGTGGTGTGGGTCTGGTTGTGCATTTATTATAATATATATGTGTCTAGCACCCTTATAGGCAACCCCTTAGCAGTATTGTAACACTATTAAGCTATTGTGGATTATAACAACAATGCCTATTAAGGTTTGCTATTTATTATAATGTGTGTATATTTAGCACCCTTATAGGCAACCCCTTAGTAGTATTATAACACTATTAAGTTGTTATAGATTATAATAACAATGCCTATTAAGGTTTGCTTTATTACTACCCTGCTTTCGCCTAGATTACCCCTATATTCTAGAGTATATATAAAAGGTGTCTCTCTCCCTTCTAATCTTACTTCTTACAACTTTCTTATTATATCTTATCTCCCTTCTATTATACTATCCTTAGTTTTAAAAAATCCTCCCCTACCTTATATATTAATTTCTTTACTATAATCCTTATACTTATCTTTTAGTATATATTAGCATCCCTAGGCATTTACTTTATATCCTATATAGGATAAACTAACTGTATTTCTAGCTACCCTCTATTACCTACTTATCCCCTTAATAATAAGAATTAATCTCCCTTGGCTATTTATTACTTCTATTAATGTATTCTACTTAATTACCCTATATAAGTTATATAGGATTTATATTACCCTCTTTTCACTGCCTACTAGCTAATAATAGGGAGTTATATAGTATTATATCTACAGCTGCTAGTGCCCCTAGAGAAGGTTAACGCCCCTACTATAACCCCTTACATATCCTTAGATACTATAAAATAGAGGGTAACTCTAGTAATAAGCGCTTTTAGCTCTATTAGTAAACATAGCTATAGTGTCTCTTATATTTACTATATATAGCTAGGAATAGCACCTTTAGTTACTATATTATTAGCTGTAAGGCCTATTATCCCTATTACTATAAAAAATAATGCTATATTTAGGCTTACTATCTGTTTACTACTAACCCCTTTTTATAATAACTTATTGTTAAAATAATCCTATTTTTAGGTTATTTTCTGCCTTCAATCTTCCTTGGTCTAGATTCCTAGACCCCTCTGCACGCAGCTGCCGATCTCTGCACGCAGCTGCCGATCTCTGCACGCAGCTGCCG
>JABAEC010000002.1:0-12898 GCA_013435705.1 Claviceps paspali
AAAAGCCCCACCGTTTTTTTAACCTACCTGGTTTGGCTTTTTTTTCCCCCCCCCCCCCCCCCCCCGGGGACATATACTACGTATATCGTATCAGAGACGGACGCGTGGAAAAAAAAAAAAAGAAGAAGGAGAAACAGCAAAAAAAGAAAAGAAGAAGAAGAAGAAGAAGAAGAAGAAGAAGAAGAAGAAGAAAAAGGGTTCTAATGCGATTGTGACTTTAGTGCAAACGAGTACACTGCCAAGGAGGGCAAGAAGACCATCTCTGCGGCGGATGTGTTCAAGGCGCTTGATGATGTTGAGTTTTCGTTTTTGAAGGAGGCGCTTGAGGCGGAGTTTGCGAGTGAGTGCATTCATTCATTCATACATACACACACACACACACACACACACATATATATATATATATACGTGAATACATTCAAACCAACACTCTTTGATAAAAAAAAAAAAAAAAAAACAAACAGAATTCAACCAGATCCAAACGGAAAAACGCACCAACTACAGACAAAAAAAGACAAAGTCCGACATCACCACCGCCAACGTCCGCGACAACGAGCCCGCCGTACCCGGCACGACTGCCTCCCCAGAAAGGGACGCCCGCCCGCGGAGCAAGAAGGCGAGGGTGGAGGTCGACGCCGCGGACAAGGAAGAGGGGGATGTGGATGCTGAGATGGAGGACGAGGAAGAGGGACAGGAGGAACGCGACGAGGAGGACGATGATGACGAGGAAGAGGAAGGAGAAGGAGAAGGAGAAGGGGAAGGGGAAGGGGAAGGGGAAGGGGAAGAGGAGGCTGACGAGGATGGAGGGGGTCTCGACGACGAGTCGCATCTTTCGAAGCAGATGGGTATGGATGACGATGAGGCCTTGGCCGGCGACGAGAGCGATTAATACTCTGTGTCTGCATGACCAGGGGGGAGGGGGAAGCCGGCCAGATGCCGGTCTCAAAACAAAACAAAAAGGCGAAAACAAACACTCACACACACACGCCCGCCCGCGCGCGTTCTTCACAAACCGAAAAAAAAAAAATAGACGAACTTTTCTTCAGCCATATATGTGTATATATAGTAAGAAAGAAATAAAAAAATAAAAAATCTGGGCAGAAACCCTCCCGCATGTCCACTACATATACTTGAGTTTCAGACTTGGACATAATAGACATCAACGTGGGAAATGAGAATGACCATATCAAATGAAAACGGGCAAGGTAAACAAGGAAAAGGCTCAGCAGGACAAATCAACGTTATTCCAAGTCATCTGGCTAGCCAAAATTTCATTTCCAAGCTCGCTCTGATGCACATGACGGTTACCGACAGGACGAAGGACATTTGGCCGTTGCGTGAAGAAGGAAATACAATATCCAAAAAAAGAAGAAAAAGAAATATCCAACAAAACCCAAAATTGATCCAAAACAAAAAACAGCATGTGTACCAACAATGAATAAATATATCTCTGAAACGGGCAGAAGGCAATAATCATGGCAAAAACGAAAGAGACCTGAATCCATCCTCGCCTCGGGTATTACGTTGCCATGCCACAGTCAGTTCCCTTCAAAAAGAAAACAGAAAACGTCCCCTTGCGAGCAAATCCCAGCCAAAGAGAAGAAGAGGAAGGAAACACTAAGCGAGGTAAGAAAAAGAATAAAACGAATAAAATAGAAAGGAAGTGACGAGATCAAAGTATAAATACTTACTTATCCCGGCGAGCATCAGCTTGAAAAGCTCGACAAAAAGAATGGCGTGACGAAAAGGACAAGACAAACCCGCCGCCGTTTACGTTGTAAATCGTGTCGCGCAAAGGTCTCGTCCAATCATCAATGACCATTTCATCAATGAAACGTGAAAAAAAGAGATGGGGGGGGGGGGGGGGAAAGGCCCGAGGTAATTCGGCGTCTCCTCCATCACATTTGCCCACAGCCACCCAGACCTGACAAGGTTCGATCGACATGTACTATCACAGTATGATTGCTGTCGGGAACAGAATCAAAACCGTTCAAGTTTTGTCGACCAAGTCTGCAAATCCCGTGTTGAAAGTTGTCCAGCCGGGTTGCGAAGTAAATACCCATAGTTCATAATGCATCGTGTACCTGAAAAGAGACAAGGTGATACAGGCAATCACACAGGACAAGCCGCAAGTTGGAGCCGAAATCCTGTTCCTTGAAAATCGTCCAAAAAGAAAACCCCAACCAGGAAGAGCGGACGCGCAAAAAAAAAAAAAAAAAGGAAAAAAAAAAGAACGTTGTGGAGCAACCGCCTCATGGACCATTGGATTGGGAATCCGATGAAATGGAGAAGCAGCCGAAAAGTAAGCCAGAAGGCAACGTATCGTATCCTTGGGACAAAACAAACAAACTCTTGGCGTGAAGCATGAGAACGGATCCGCACCGGCTGCCAGACTCCTCTATCCAGTCCCGGCCCAAATGCTATAACACAATTTCGAAAGGCTCAGAAGCCCCCAAAGCACAAAGCCTTCCCAAACCGGTCTGTATTCTTGGGTATCCTGGGATGCTGTGACAACTCGCAGTCACATGAAAAGAAAAAATGAGACAGGCTAATACAAGAAAACTCCACCAGTGTCAACAACCCAAATCTACTGGAAAAGCCGTCTCTCACCTGCAAAATTCGAAGGAGAGGCATCCTAGAGAGCTCCAAGACGGCAGGAATGCGCTCTACTGCGGCTGCTGGGGAGGTGCCCACCACTGGGGGGGCGGCGAGTGCTGACCGGACCACGGCTGTGACACCTGTGGTCCACCAGGAGCGCTCTGAGACATGTACTGCCGAGGCGTCTGTTCCGCGGGATACATGCCTTGGTTGCCGCCGTATTGCATGCTCCCCATGCCCGGGAAGGGCATGTTTTGTTGTTGTTGCATCTGACCCGTACTTGGTTGCCGAATATGGGAGGCCGGGGACTGCGAAGGGTGAGGAGGCTGAGATTGCGTGGTGTAACTACCATAACCATGGTGAGGAGCTTGGCTGTTCTGTGACCACATTGCCTGGTTGGGTGGATAGTTGTATCCGCCTGTTGTGCCCTGGTTCATGCTTCCGCTGCCTGTAGAGCCTATTTTTATATTCCAGTCGGGCGTCTTAGCTGCCATTTGCTTTACCTTTGAATAGAGAAAAGAAGAGAGAAAGAAAGAAAGAAAGAAAACGACAACAACACAAGGAGTGAGGGGACAAGGGAAGGAAAGAGGGGGTTTGAGGTGGGTTGGGTTATAAATACGGACCAAGCGTGCTTTGAGCATGGATGGACTGTGAATAAGGGGATGCAGTCATCATCATCTGGGGGCTCTGAGAAGACACCACCGGCTGCTGCGACACACCGGCAGAAGTAGTGTGTGGCGAGCTTGATGGCCTGGTGGTCGCGGCCGTCGTCGTATTGTCTGCCGATCCCACGGTTGGGCTCAATGTGGATGAAGCTGGCTGTTCGTGAGGACGACGCCATATCCCTTGCAGGTAGTCACCCCTCATGTCGCGCTGCTGGTTAACCGACCTGTTAAAGTCGGCAGCATGGTGAGCCTGGGAATGAATCTCGCCCACCGGCGATGGCCTGGTTTGGTCCTGGTAGGCGGGGCCGGTAATCTCCTGGCGAGGGCCGCCTTTGATGATGTTGCTAAAATCCCTTGGGCGGGCGTCGCCTATCTCTGCCCCGACGGTTAATCCGGGCATTCTTGAAAGGTTTCCAGGTGGTGGCGCTCCGATCATACCTGCTTGGACGAGATGTGTTGGAGGGGGGCCAGGATAGGGTCCAGGTGTGTTATTATACACAATTTCCGTGTGAGGACCACTCATGAGAAGACTGTTCTGTGCCTCGGCAGCCTCGCGGGCTTTGGCAGCGCCGGGTCTCTTTTCACCGGCCGGATCTGCTTCCGTAAATCCTTGTTTGCGGGCCTTGGTTTCCCAGTAGTCGTCCCGGACTCTGCGACCATTCTCAATGACGCGGCTGCCAAACTGTCGAAACATGGACCGGGCCGTCACAATGGCAATCTGTCTCGAACGATAGGAAAATGGCAAGATCTCCTGCTGGACAAGGTCATCCTTTTCGGCCTGGCTAGCTATGATCTTGAAAAGCGACCTGTTCTTATTGAATAACAAGTAAGAATCACGATAGCCCAGTACTCTGGCGCATTCCGTGGCAAGCATGAAGAGCTTGTCGCCTCTGTTGGGCACGAGAAAGGTCCGGCAACGGTATGTGCGGTTCCCGAGAAGCTGGCCGTTCGCCATCACCTTCTTTTCACCAAACTCATCGATTTCTCTTGGCAAATATTCATCTCCGGCCGGATTCAGTTGGTCCGTGGTATGATCTCGAACAGTTGGCAAGGCCTTTACCGTAGATTTGGTGGGCGTCGTTTTGGGGGGCGCCCCTGTTTGGGTCGTACCATAGGCAGGCGTCGTCTGGTTCGATACTGCAGAGCTTTGAGATTGAGGAGTCTGCGGCGGCGCTCCGGCCTGATTAGTACCGGAAGCGGGCGGCTGCCCAGAAGTCTCGGATGACTTCATTGGCCTTAGTCGTTTCGCTTGAGGTGGAGAGGTGACTGCAACGCGCGCGCGGGGGGGGGGGGGGGGGGGGGGAGAAGGTTAGCATTGATCTTTTGTGTTTACCCAAGGAAAAAAAAAAACACGCAGGACTGAAAACATCCAAAAAAGATAAAACGAAAGCGCCGCTCTCAAAACGAAATCCGACATGTCTGGCTCGTCGTCACGAATGCACCGGCTGTCACGACAGTGCTCCAAGTCACACGGCTCGGGGAGATGGAAGCCAAAAAGTGTGTTTCCGCTCCGGAGATGAAATATAGTGGCGCAAAGTTGCACCGCGCGTGGTAGCGCAAGGTAGAGAGGTCGAGTTACGCGAGACCTGCCACGACATACCGTCATCACCGGGCTGCAGAATAGTCTGAGAGTCGGAGGGCCGGCTCCGCTTCAGGCCGCGGAGCGTCGAGTTAGGTAGGGCTGTGATGACACCATGGTCAGCGAGGAGATCACGGAGAAGAAATTGCGAGCACGTTTGGGCCAGGTTGGAAGGCAAGTCATGGCTGGCGAGTCCGGCGTGACAACTGAGTCTCTACTTGAGGAGATGGACGGCGGGCGACATGTGCAGACGGCGGCAGGCTGCGCGCGACCAGAGACGGCGCGTAGATGACGCTCGAGGGAAAGACGCAGGCCATGGACGACGGCATATGGTAGATGGGAGGAGGAAGGCGCTCACCTGGAGAACTGAGAGCGGCAGGGTCGATGGTCGCACTATCCGCGCTGTTTGGCTTTCCGGCATACATGGCAGATTGGACCCGGTCATGGGCAGCAGCAACCACAATAGCTGCCGCAATAGTTGGAAAGCAACGACGGCGACGTGTTGTGAAGTAGTTGGGCTAGGAGGAGCTGAGGCGTCGAGGGTGCAGCAGAGCAGGCTGGGCCATGCAGATCCAAGAGGTGGCCGTGGGTCGCCTTGCGTCTGGTGTAGAGGAAGCAGCCGCGGACACGGCAAGCAAGCAAGCCCTTCTGCCTTTTGCTCTCACTGCCAGGCGCAGGTGACCGGTGGTGGCAGAATGGGCTCCTCAGACGCGACGGGGACGCTGCGGTTTTTGGGGAGGGGAAGGGGGGGGGGGGGGGGTTTGCGAGCGGGTCGATGCGGCTCGCTCCAAGTCCAGGCTCTCAAGGCCAGGGGGGAAGGGAGCAAGCAGCGGGAGCAGCAGCAGCAGCAGCCTCCGCTCCAGCTCGCAGGACAAACGCGCCGGGGGCACGGATCCAAGAACAATCAATCGGCGCGCGAGGGCGACGACAGCAGCCAGGCAATGAGAGAACGTTGAACAGAAAGCAGCAACGCGAGACGCGGCGAGGGGCAAGCAGCAGCAGATAAGAAAGACGAACATGTTCTTGATTTACCTTTGTGAGAATGGCGCGCTGGCGCTGGCGCGGCAGTGCGCGTGTGCGACAACGGGCGGCGGGCGCAACAGTCCCCGAGTCGAAGGCTACCAGCTCACCACAATTCCAACGGCGAGGCGAAACGAGCGCGCGTAGGCAGGGTGGAGTCGACTCGCGAAGCCGTGGCAGAGGCGCGCCGCGCGAGATGAGCAATTGGCAGAGGCGACTAGTGGCGGCGTGAGCAAATGCTCGACACAAGGTGAATGCGAGCGTGAGTGATGGCTGGGGGGCCTTGGCTGGGAGTGGCCACGCGCGACTGCGAACGAAGTGGTGGTGGTGGTGTTGGTGTGTATTGGTGTGCGTTGGTGGTGTTGCAAGTGGGTGGAGGAGAAAGAGGAGGGATGCGAGCGAAAACGAAGCGCTCCCTTGCCGTCGACAGCTCGAGATACGGTCGACGACACACAGCGAGGCACGCGGCAATAGGCCGGAGTGGTGTATGGAGACGGAGGCACGAGCAACGGCAGCCGGCGGAGCTGGTGTGGTGTATTGACAATTGGTTGGTATCGTGTTCAACAACTTGGCAAGCAGGCAGCAAGACGTGGAGGTGGAGGTGGCAGATGAACGGCGATGGGGAGTTGCAGGAGGAGGAGGGGCGAGGGGAGCGGCTGCAAGATGGGGCCTGGCGGCCGAGCCGGGGTCAGAACTTGGAGCCTTGTCCTGAAGGGAAGGAGGGGGAGGGTGGGGGGGGGGGGGGGGTGCGGGCAAGAAAAAGGGAAAGAAGACGAAGAAAACGAAGACCAAGACGAAGGCCAAGACGAAGAAAAAAAAAGAAAAGAAAAAAACGAAGAAGGAAAAAAAAAAAAAAAAGACAAGCTTGCTTGTTGCGTGTTTGGCCTGCGGACCACGGACGGGCCAAGGGCGGGCGAGTCTCCCTCCCCTTTTCTGTTTTCCTGTCAGCTATTCGCTTCTCCCATCTATCATCAAGATTCGATACAATCCAGCAGCCAACGAGTGCTGGGACAAGGGAGGCAGGCGGATGACGAAGCGTGGTTGGCCCAGATGGCGCGGGAGCGGTTGGAGGGCAGCTACGACTCTACGAGACTACCAGACTACGAGACCACACGCACGGCCAACTGGGCAGCAACTCGCAAGGCAAGGGGAAGGAGCCATTGCCATTGAACCAGGCCGCAGCTGCCAGGAAACAAGAGAAACAAGGGAGTCGGCGAATTAGGGGCCGCTGCGACTCGCGAGCTGGAAAGCTGGGAGGCAGCATGCGACGTTGACATCGGTCCAACCAAGGTTCAAGGTTGCAGCACACGGCGACGGCGACGGCGCGGAATTGCCTCGCTTCCTCTTGATCAATCTGGGCAAGTCCGACCCAACGATGCCACATGTGGCAGCAACAGCAATAGCAACAGCAACAGCAACAGCAACAGCAACACTGGGCGCCGCGCCGCGCCGCACTGCACTTCACTTGACTGCACGTCGCTGCACGGGGACCAGACAGTACCAAACTGACAGACTGACCAGTACTAGTACCAGACTCTGTACCCAAACTACTTAGTACTAGTAAGTAGTACTAGTAGTACTACTATGCCAATAATAGACCACGCCATTCCATCCATGCCTGCCTGCCTGCCTGCCGAGTCGATTCGCCCACTGTTATAGATAAAAAAAAATCCAAAAGACACGGCAAGCGGCGGGCGTAGCGACTGCTCGTTGGGGGCCTTCCCAAGCCCAGCCCAAGCCGGACTCAGCATAGCAGCCGACCGACATGCAATTAATTCCACGCAAGTACTACATGTACATACATACATGTGTGTGTACATTAAGAGTACTACTACTACTCTTAGTACTAGTAGTAGTACTAGTACTAGTAGTATATGCAACACAAGTTCGAGCCGGTCGTAACCGTCAGCCGTCGACAATGGTGGTTCATCGGCCAGACAGACTACGGCGCAGGGGCGGTTAAAAAGGAAGAAAGAAATTGCAATCTACATGTGTACATTGGTTGCGCACAGTGCCCGTGTTGTTTGCTTGCAGTATCCATGCGCCAAGTGCTACATGTAAGTGATGTGCACTCCGGGCTCTGCACATGTGTGTTCTTCATTGCTCCTACAACACATAGCTGTTGTACCTGCGCCTGGTGGTTCTCGGGCAACCAACCCCATGAGACGGACGGCCGTCTCGTAACGTGACGGAAGCGGCTCAAGGATGAACAGAATCTACCTGCCTACTGCCTACTGCCTACTACTACCTACTAGATGGGTTCCCACGCCGCCGCCAGGCGTCTTCCCTCCACTCGCCATGTTGGTAAAACATTTGGCATCATATCGAGACAAGGGGCACTGGCTGAAATGGAGTGTCCCTTCTGCGAAATCGACCTGTTCCGCCAAAGACAAAAGACGTACCGTACCGTACCGGCTACATGCAGCCTTGGAATTCTGCAGCCTTAGAACTCTGCCGTCAAGAGCATCATGTTTGCCCTTTCGCCTTTCGCACTCGTGTCTTGCAGTTGATGCAATACCATACCTCGGCCTGGTTGGTTTCCTCCATCCTGGTTGTCGGCTGTCAATGAATCGCAACTGGTCTTCAGAGGTGCAGGGGGGCTGAACGCAAGCGTCGGGCAAATGGCGGCGGCGGGTGTGGGGGGGGGGGGGGTGGAGCAGAGCAGGGCGAGGGATATTACTTGCAGGCTGCAATGCTGCATTGCCAGGCCGTCCGCTCGTTTCTTTCTTTTCTTTTGCTGAGTCGACGGGTTTGCACGGGGAACCGTCTGTCTGTAGCTGTGCCTACTCAGTACTTACTACTAGTAGTAGTAGTATGTAGTAGTAGTAGTAGTATGTATGTACTGGTAGCCAGTAGGTCAGTTGAGTACCTGAGGTAGGGAATAATCTTCAGCCGCTCTCTTGTGCCATGCGACCCGCGACAACACACATCGGTATACTTTGCCTTGCCGGCCAAGTTGAAAGAAAGCAAGCCCTTCCTGCGGAAAAGAAACGGAAGAGTACTACTGTTAGCAGGTACTACTAGTAGTATTAGTAAGTGGTACTACGGGGTAGTAGGTGGGAGGTTGGGTGAGAGATAGGTACACTAGTAGTACTAAGGTACTGTGATCAGGTAGGTACTCTAAGTAGGAGTACTGTAGATGGTGAATGGATCATTTCGATTTGTTGCTGCTCGCATGAATAGTTCTAGATGAATCACCACCACCCAATTTGAAAGGAAGGAACATTCGGGAGGAGCTGCACAAACAAATGGCAGGCGCACATACGTACGTAGTAGTAAGCATAAGCGTCAGCATCCAGTTCAAAGGGGCCCTGCCTGCCTGCCTCAATACTTGTTCGCACCGCGAGAATGGAAATCGGGGGTTTTCTTTTCTTTTTTATTTGTTTTTTTTTCTTTTCTTATGAATTGAAAGACGGGCCCTAACCTGAGCCTCTCTGCACGCTTTCCTACGTGGGTTTGATGATAAGCATGCACATGCAGCCACTGTTTCTGCTTTCCATAAAGGTGAGTGACCACTATCGGCTCTAAGAGAGAGAGAGAGAGAGAGAGAGAGGGAGGGAGAGAGAGAGAGCGGGGGGGGGGGGGGGGAAGTCACATGTCACACAAAAACTCTGACGCATTGTGGAGTGTGGTTTGGGGGGATAACGCGCGCCGAGTCATCTTGCTTCGCCTCCCGTTGAATGAATACAACATGGATGGAATTGTTGGACTTTCTGACAAAGACGGGCAGAGCAACAACCAGGGGTGCCAAGAAGCCAACAAGGGTCTTTCATGCCACCTCGCCGTTTATTACGACGGCATTACTGCATTGCTTCATCACTCCATTGCCCCGAAGAGACACGCGGCCGAAACTCCGCCCACAAATCCACCATACGACGTCCGCCATAGGCGCTCTCCTCGTTCACAGTTCTAGCACACACACTTCGGCCTACCGAACCATCTTTCGTCCATGTCTCACAAAAAATACCAGTCAGATGTCTCGCTTTCAGCCCCAAATGGCCGACCAAGATCCTGGATCCAGCTCCAGCTCCAGCTCCAGCTCAAGCTCCAGCTCCAGCTCCAGCGGCCATGTGGTTCTCTCTGCAGGCCGACGCGCCAGTCGATTCTTGGGTCCCTCGGCGCGTTGATGAAATTGTTGACAACTGCTTTTTTTAGCGGCGGCGGCACGGCGCACAGCAAATGCTGGACTTGCGAAGACGGAACTGTGCGCACACATGTGAAGCTAACCTGCTTCGGCGTGCAAGCAGATGTGGCTTAAAACGCCCCAAATAAACATGGCCGCCGCCGTGGTCCTCTCCATCCTGTCTGCCCGTTCAAGCTGGAGCCATTGCCGGAGCCATTGCCATTTGATCAGCCGTCAACACCATGCCCGCCATGCCCAGGACCTCGGGTGACGATTGGAAGAAGAAGACCGTTACTGAACGTGGTCGTGGGGGTCGTGGCGTAGAGATGGATGGATGTACAAGTTTTGCCAGGAGGGAGGTGCGGGAGCGATGCGATCGTCCTCAACCCCAGAGTTCGCCAAAAGCCACTCAGACCAGGTTGCTCCCTTCAATCCGCCAGAGAACGGCACAAGCTGCACCCCACACCACCGGATTAGCTCCTGTTTTGTTGGCTGTAAAAACCTTCCTCAAGCAAGGGATGAGAAGGTATACTATGTACGGTGAGACAACGTGTCCGGTTATGGATTCTGAATGCCCAGCAATCGCGTTATCATCGATCGTCGATGATGGATCATGGCCTTCCATGCGGCTCTGCTATACACGGTAAACCTTGGAGAGATACCTCTACCTACCTCGTAAAACGTTATGACTCTTACTACGTACTCGACAAGTGAGAAGTGCAAAGTGGGACCACATGGGATCATTACTACTACGAAGTATTTCCCTTGCACTGCATGATACCTAAGTACATAGTGAGTACCAGTAGGCACGCTCACGGCTCATCCTATTGTCCTCAACGCATGGCTTGCTGACCTGAAGTAGGTACCTGCCATCCATGGCCCGGCCGGCAGCCAGACATGCCAACTGACGGCCATGTAATTGCTCATCGTCTTCAATATATTCATATGAATCGCACGAGGTTCTCGCTCGCCGTACAGCAAAGCAACACGTCCAAGACATGTAAAGGCCTGACACCAGATGTATATATGCACTACAACCCAGCTACTCTACTCTCGTAAGCCCTTCCTTCTACTAGGCGGGCGTCGACAACGGATAACTCGGAACTGGACCTAAATCGACTCGGAACGGCCACAAAGCTTCCTCATCTCCAGCCTAGCGGCAGAGTGTTGTTGAGTGTGGGGATGAAGAGAAGAAAAACAAATTGCCATGCATTGCCATCAACGAAGGATGACCAAACGAGCAAGTAGCGTAACCAAGCCACATTTTCTCGTCTCGACTCCGGGCACGGGAGCACATTCCATTGTACGCCTCCGATTTGCATGATTGATCCAACTAGGGTAGCACACAAAAGCATCCATGTGGTGCCGTCAAGCTGTATGGCTGCATTCGCGCGGTTTGAAGTCAGAAGTTAGATTGCCTTGGGTGATGTAGCCGCTCTAACCATCAGAGAAGAACTTGTTTTTGTCGACATACAGGCCCAGTTATGCGGACAAGATCACGCGGCTGGTAATTTCATCCCAGTCCTGCAGATTGTGCAACCACAAGACCTGCGCGGGCCTGCAAGTGCAGCGCCATCATGTTGAGCCGGACGAGTCCGCATCAGAAACTGTCACCCAGATGGCTTGGCCACCGTCACGGGTGTCATGCATCGTGTGTGATGGAGCCGAGACGAAAGCGACGTTTGGTCAGTTAGTCGCAGCCTGGGATTCTGAACTACATGGTACGCAAATGTGACGATGCTCGGAACGCTACAGAACCCCTGATCCACAGCAGTGTCGTTTCCGTCTCGCACTCCCGGTATACCCTCTGTGATTTGTCTTGGCTATCTACGACTCATTACCTACTGCTACGTACTACGTGGTAGAAGTAGGTAGGTAGGTAGGTACTAAGGTAGTCAGTCAAGGAAGCCATCAAGCAAGCCGGAACGTCAGAATTTACATGATTCTCCTCCATCTGTTGGTGGAGAAAGCGAAAGACTGGGATGTTTCTTTTCAAAAGTCTGTCGTCGCGTGCTGGCGTCTAGATAAGCTCAAGGCTACAATTCGATACATCTTCTTCTTTCGCCGGCAACTCGCAAGGTTGAAGGCCAACAGCCGCTTGGCTAGCACGCATCGACCTAGACCTGTTTGCATCACGGCCGGCATGCCCAACATCCGTGCGTGCTTAGGTGCTAGGCACTGGCTGCCGATCAATCTCAACCCTTCCCTGCATGGTTTCGAGCTAAGACGCCTTTTCAGGAGGCCATTTGGGAGAGGTGCCGAGCGGCCTTCTCAGCCATTTCGCCATCCTTGTCAGTCGACGCAGGCAGGCAGCTGTTGTCCAACACCAGGCATTGACTTTTCCCCTTAAGAAGCAGATGGTTTTTTTGTTTCAAATGCAAGTCATAGAACAAACTTGAACCAGAATGTTCCATCTGCCTGGAAAGACGCTTCCACTGTTGATCTCAGCCGATGAAAAAAAAAAAAAGCATGCAAGTCACAGTATATTTTGCGCATTCCTTTTTTCCCCCTCTCCTACCACTGACGAAGTTCGAGGCAAGGAGTATTTATTGGGGAAGGGGGATGATGGAATAATCTTGGACATGGGGGGAAAAAAAAAGAAACCCCCGTCGTTGAGCTTGTGTCACTTGTTGTACGTGGGGGATCTCCTGCAACCTCAATCAACGTGACGGCGCTCAAACTTGATCGTCACACGCCCAGTCAACTGTAGTGTAACGCCTGGGATATGACGAATCTGGATGAGAGGCGGTTGCCGCCATTGTGTCGCGGTGTGGCATTATACCTCGATCTGGCGACGACGATTTCGTGTCGTGTTAATTGGGTCGTTCTTTTTTTGCTGGGGGGGGGGGGGGGGGGGGGGGGGGGGGGGGGGGGGGGGGGGGGGGGGGGGGGGGGGGGGGGGGGGGGGGGGGG
>JABAEC010000002.1:12906-43221 GCA_013435705.1 Claviceps paspali
GTTTTAATTGGGTTGTTTTTTTTTTGCTCCCCCCCCCCCCCCCCCCCCCCTTTTTTTTTTCCAAAAAAAAAAAACAACATGAAAACAAAAAAGAGAATGGAGAAGAAAGCGAAGACAGAAAGCCAACAAGCGATGGCCTGGCATATGGCTGCGCAAATTGGGGCAAAAATTCGCCGTGACTTACGTCCGAATTTCGCTGAACAGCGTACCACAAAGATACCGTCGTGGATATTCAACAACAGGTCAAGCACGTTATGCACGATAATAATACTACCAAAGAATTGGAACAAACAACACGGGAACATTGGTTCTTCCCCCGCCCCTAAACCAAGCCATGCTAGGAGTCCCCGAGAGAACAGATGTTCCCTACCGACGTATCGCAGGCAAGACGACGGGTCACCATTGCTCGCTTTGGATGATGGTCCGGCCGGCAAACCTCTACTATTGTTTGGCTACCGTGTGAATGAAATTTTTTTTAAAAAAAGCCTTTTCCTCCATGGGGGCCGAGACAAAGACAGCAAGGAGTGTTCGGGGCAATTACTTCTTTCTTTACCTTTCTTTTGTGTTTTGTTTTTGTTCAATTCATTCACACATCAGTCGCAGTAGGGCAAAACGAAACAAGATAAAGAGGAAAGCCTGGTTTGACGCGTTGATTTGCTGAGGATGGAGGATGGGAAGCTGGAAGTTTCTTGATCCGACATGGCGATTTGTCGTCACCATGACGAATGGATCTTCGCTAGCCTTCGTAATGCGAGAACTCGTGATCGAGGCGTGCTTAGCTCCTTGCCGTTAACTCTAGGCCTGGCACTTGTTCCCATCCAGGACCATTGGGATCTGCCCTTGACAAGTTTTCATTGCCACATCCACACAACTTTCTTTTCTTTCTTCTACCAGGCCAGAACTATCAGGCCGGAACGTGTCATTGGCTACCGGCCCGATCAAGTAGCGGCGAGTCTGGGTGCCGGCTGGTGATTCGACTGCTCGGGCCCCGGGGAGGGGTTTTTTTTGCCCTCTCTCTCTCTTTCTTTCCGCGCTTACCATTCTTGATCTTGAGACATGGGCTGGATTTTGGCGCGCATGGAAAGAAAGCTTCTTATCTGCAACGCACCATCTACAAGGCTACAACGTAGTATCGGCCTTGGGGCTAATGGGATTTGGGGAACGAAGTGTCCCCCCTTGATGACACCGGTTCCTCAAACTCGTGGATTTTGTACGAGATATCAACTTTGGCGTCCGCGGTCCTTGTTTTCGACGCCTCCTAGCAATCTGGTAGTCGGAGGGCCGAGGGCGTCACCGGAAGCTTCCTGTTGCGATCAAGTCTCCTTCTCCTTCCCTCGGCTCCATCTTGGTTGTCCCTCCCGACCAGACTATTGGCCGAAGAGAGTTGCATCCGGAGGCAAAGGCAAGAACCGTGACCTGCGGCCCACTGAGACGGCAAATCACTAGTCCGCCTGCAGCTTGGCCGCATGACCACCCCCCCCCCGCAAGAAGCAAAGGCCCCTTTGGTGTCTTCGTTCCTGTGTAGCCTCGGGGCTTTTCGACGTTGAAGGTCTGTTCGAGCCAAGAGAGCCGTTGATGCCACCTGGTGCGCTGAGATGACCTGATACCACCAAGCTCGAGGGGGGCTCGAGCGGACCAGGGATGGAAACAACGACGTTGCAACTCTTGATCCGCCCAGCGAGGTTTCTTTTTTCTTTTTTTTTTTTAATCACTCAGCAGCACGGGCTGGATCAGGTAAACAATCGCCATCGTCCCGTCACCAGGCGAATGACAGAAGAGGGGGGATGCGAAGATGCGAGTACGAGCCAATCACGGCCGTCATATCAAGGGGCCGTGGCACCGGACCGCCGTAGTAAGGGGGGAAGATGGAATAGAGGCGCATGGTGAGGAGAGAGAGAATAAAAAACATGGTCATATGGCCGGCCTCTGACCGCCAAGGCATCCGGCATCAATCTATCCATCCAGGCCGTGGTCCAAGAAAAAAAAAACGCCTGGTTTCGCGATACGGGGCTGCCGCCGGCCCGTTTACCCTTTGGGGTACACACTCTTCTTTGTTTCTTTTGTGTGATTGGTTTTTAAAGCAGAGTTCGCGGAAACGTATCTACTATGTAGTCTGCTCGACGTTCGTTTTTTCCCCGGGTGTCCGCCATTTTTTGTTGTGTTTCTTGGCCACAATAAGGAATGGCGAAACGTCTGTGCAAGGCGATGTGTCTGGGATGATTCGGTTTATTGCTCACAGGTTTTTTTTTTCTCATACAAAAGTGGCTTGGAAAAGGACGTGGTATGTGGGAAAACGCATACTGAGCTTGTCGCCGCGAGGTCGACTCCTCATCATGAAATCCTGCATACGACAAATCTCACGAGGTCACGTGATATAGCATAGCTGCGCTGCATCATGTGACATCGTCACCGTCTCGAATTCTACTTCTGGTGGCGGCATAGTGCAAGTCGGGAGTCGAGATGCCTGCTGATGTTTGGAATTTTCGTAACCTTTGCCTTGATGGCCTTTAGCTGTCCGGGCTGTGTAATCGAAACGAACTTTTGTCTACTGGGTCAATATGTACTACTATGTACTATGTATGTCGTCGTCTCTATCGTCGCCGCGGTGTATCCCCCCACCCAAACATATCTGTTATCGATAAGTCAAGCGCAAACGGCACGTTGATTCGCCCCGTAACCGCCTCGTAAACCTCTTCTCACCAGAGAGAACAAGACTTCGATCGCACAGCGCTGAGGCAAGCCGGGCTTGTTTTCACCATGACGAGCTTAAAACGATCTCACGAAGGGGACTCGCTGGCTGCGAACATTTCCAGCAAGGTCTACGTTCGGTCAACGCGCAGCGGCAAGGTTCAGAAGATTGTCAGAGAGGTGTATCTGAGGACCGACATTCCTTGCTCATCCAAGCTTTGCAAGTTGTGCCTCGACGGCGCTCCCAGAAATGCGTCGCAGCAGAGTGAGTCGATAAAAAAAAAATGAAGAAATAAAGAAGAAGAAGAAAATTACCCTCTCCTCTGTCTCTGCATGATCCGGCTAACAAGCTCAAACCAGTCCAGCCTTTTGTCTTGTCCGAGAAACCCGCAGGGACCAAAGCCTTCCCCCAAGGGCATTACCTGGTGCCAGATACCAATGCCCTTCTCAACGCCATGGATCTTTTCGAGCAGAGCTCAGCCTTCTACGATGTCGTCATTCTCCAGACCGTGTTGGAAGAGCTCCGGAACAGGTCCCTGCCGCTCTACAACCGCCTGATCGGGCTCACCAAGAGCGAGGACAAGCGCTTCTACGTCTTCTTCAACGAATTCAGGCTCGAGACTTATGTCACCCGCGAGACCAGCGAGAGTGTCAATGATCGGAATGACCGCGCTGTGCGCCAGGCCGTCAAGTGGTACGGCGAGCATCTCAGCCGCACCAGGGCGGCAAAGGTGCCGGCCGTCGTCATGCTGAGTGACGACCAGGAGAACTTGCGCAAAGCACGAGAGCAAAAGCTCAACGCGGTTTCGCTGAGGGACTATGTGAAAAGCCTGGAGAACGGCGACAAATTGCTGGACATGGTCGCGGAATCGCAGAGCCAGGGCGGCTTCAAGAAACCCTCGCAGATGCTGTATCCCGAGTATTACAGCTTGTCCAAGATGATGACGGGTGTCAAGGCAGGGCTGATGCACCAAGGCATCTTCAACGTGTCACCATACAACTATCTTGAAGGGTCCATCAAGGTGCCGGCCTTCCCCAAGTCCCTCCTGGTGCTGGGGCGAGAGAGCATCAACCGGGCCGTCGACGGAGATACTGTCGTCGTGGAGATGCTCCCCCAAGACAAGTGGAAGCAACCGTCCACAAAGATCATCGAAGAAGACTCCATCACCAAGAATGAAAACCCGGACGCGGAAGCACGAGACGATCTGGTATCAGACAGGGAGCTCAAAGCACTGCAGGAAGAAGCCAGGAGGACACACAAGTCGTCCTCGGAAACCCAGCCGCAGCCGACGGCGCGAGTGGTCGGGGTCATCAAACGCAACTGGCGCCAGTATATCGGGCACATCGACCCGTCGTCAGCGAGCAGGGCGGGCTCGTCGCAAGGCCGCAAGCAAGACAGCGTCTTCCTCATCCCCATGGACAAGAAGATCCCCAAGATCCGCATCCGGACCAGGCAGGTCTCGGAGCTGCTGGGCAAAAGACTCCTGGTCACCATCGACGCCTGGGAAAGAGACTCGAGGCATCCGGTCGGGCATTTCGTCCGCTCGCTCGGCGAGCTGGAGACAAAAGCAGCCGAGACGGAAGCGCTGCTGCTGGAGTGGGACGTCCAGTACCGGCCGTTCCCGAAAACGGTGCTCGACTGCCTGCCCAAGGAGGGACACGGCTGGAAGGTGCCCGAGAGCGTCCAGGACGCCGGGTGGAAAGACCGGGAGGACCTCCGGGGACTGCTCATCTGCAGCATCGACCCCGTCGGGTGCCAGGACATCGACGACGCACTCCACGCGCGGAAGCTGCCCAACGGCCACTTCGAGGTGGGCGTCCACATCGCCGACGTGTCGCACTTCGTCAAGCCGGCCACGGCCATGGACGCGGAAGCCAGCATCCGCGGCACGACGGTGTATCTCGTCGACAAGCGCATCGACATGCTGCCGCCGCTCCTGGGCACGGACCTGTGCTCGCTCAAGCCGTACGTCGAGCGCTTCGCCTTCTCGGTGCTCTGGGAGCTCGACCCCGAGGCAGACGTGGTCAGCGTGCGCTTCACCAAATCCGTCATCAAGTCGCGCGAGGCCTTCAGCTACGAACAGGCGCAGCTGCGCATCGACGACGCGTCGCAGCAGGACGAGCTCACCGAGGGCATGCGCACGCTCCTCATGCTCTCCAAGAAGCTCAAGAAGAAGCGGGTCGAGGCCGGCGCGCTGAGCCTGTCGTCGCCCGAGGTCAAGGTGCAGATGGAGAGCGAGACGTCGGACCCCATCGACGTCAAGACAAAGGAGCTCCTCGACACCAACTCCCTGGTGGAGGAGTTCATGCTCTTCGCCAACACCAGCGTCGCGGCCAAGATCTACGAGGCCTTCCCGCAGACGGCCATCCTGCGGCGGCACGGCGCGCCGCCCAAGACCAACTTTGACGAGCTCGCCGACCAGCTGCGCGCCAAGCGAGGCCTCGAGCTCCGCGTCGACACGTCCAAGGCGCTGGCCGACTCGCTCGACGGCTGCGTCGACGCCGGGGAGCCCTTCTTCAACACGCTCGTGCGCATCATGGCCACGCGCTGCATGATGTCGGCCGAGTACTTCTGCTCCGGCACGCAGGCGTACCCCGAGTTCCGGCACTACGGCCTCGCGTCAGAGATCTACACGCACTTCACGTCGCCGATCCGTCGGTACGCCGACCTCCTCGCCCACCGGCAGCTCGCCGCCGCCATCGGCTACGAGGCCGTCCACCCCTCTGTCCGCAGCAGGGGCCGCCTCGAGGCCGTCTGCAAGAACATCAACGTCCGCCACCGCAACGCCCAGATGGCCGGCCGCGCGAGCATAGCCTACTACGTCGGGCAGGCCCTCAAGGGAAGGGCCGCCGAGGAGGACGCCTTCGTCATGAAGATCTTCAGCAACGGCTTCGTCGTCCTCGTCCCGCGCTTCGGCATCGAGGGCCTCATCCGCCTCAGGGACCTGGCCGACCCGGAGCCCGAGAGCGACTTCGACCCGGAGTCCTACACGCTCGTCACGACGGGAAGCAGGGCTCTGCGGATCGAGCTGTTCCAGAAGGTCAGGGTCAGGGTGTCGGATGAGAAGGACGAGAGGACCGGCAAGAGGGGGGTCAAGATGGAGCTGATGGCTGTCTAAGTCTTTTTTTTTTTTTTTTGTTTCCCTTAGGCCAGGGGATGACTGTACGTTTCTTATTCTTATTCTTCTTCTTCTTCTTCTTTTTTTCTTTATTCTTCTTTGGTCATTATTAGAGGTAGAGGTGGAGGGGAATTGGGGGGGGGAAACCGAGGGATATCAAAACAAAAGTAGGGTCTACGTCAATCAATGAATGGCAGATGGCAGGGACGATGCTACAGAGGGAACTGTTCCTGTGATGGGAATCTACTTTCCTGAGGAATTGAAAATGTAAGACAGCATGTATCATGTGCCCCTCGGCTGAATATATACATGCATATTTAACTATGTATGTGTGTGTGTATGTATGTGTGTGTGTATATATGTGTGTGTGTATGTATGTGTGTGTGTATGTATGTGTGTGTGTATATATGTGTGTGTGTATGTATGTGTGTGTGTATGTATGTGTGTGTGTATAGGTGTATATATATGGGTGTATGTGTATGTATATAGGTGTGTATGTATGTGTATGTATGTGTATGTATGTGTGTATGTATGTGTATGTATGTGTATGTATGTGTATGTATGTGTATGTATGTGTGTGTATGTGTGTGTATATGGGTGTGTAGGTATGTGTGTGTATATGGGTGTGTAGGTATGCGTGTGTGTATGCGTGTGTATGCGTGTGTATGTATGTGTATACATATGTTTTATATCGAAGAAATTGGCAAGTAAAAGAGTTTCATCTTGCGAGGGAACGATGTGTACATGTGTGTCTACGTTTGTGCATTTGTGCATGTATATGTGTGCATGTACAGAAACCACTTTTTTTTTTAAAAGAAAAAAAAAAACAAATCTCAAAATACGTAAATACGTAAAAAAGAAGACAAACCCGAAAAGGAACCCCGAATATTGTTTTGAATAAAAGAAATCACAAATCATAAAAAGAAAAAGAAAACAATATTTTCAAATCAACGCCGTACAAGATGTGTAAAGTCCCCCCCCCCACCGAGCGGCAAACAGTCATTAAGCGCCCCCCCCCCCCCCATTTTATTTTTTTAATTCGATTGACTTATTCCTCCATGGCTTGATCATCTCCGGCAGCAGCAGCATCGACAGCGTCATCACCCCACAGGCCGTCGAGCTTGAACTCAGCAGCCCACTCGGTCACAATCTCCTTCTGGTCGGGCGCGACGTCGTCTTGACCCGCGTTCTTGACCTTGCTGCCCGTTGGGGGAGGGGCGACGTTGGCCACGGCCAGGACGGGCGGCTCGACCCAGCCCTGGATGCGGCCGTCTCGCCAGTCTGTGACGACGGTCATGGCTGCGGCGTGGACGTTGGGGATTCCGCCGCGGCTGAGCCTGCCGCGCTTGCGGGCGACCTGGACGAGGAAGTCGGTGGTGATGTCGCCGCCGGCGGCGCGGTCGGGCAGCAGGGCGGGGATGTCGTAGACGTCCGTGAGCTTCCGGATCAGGTCGGGCGAGGAGGAGAGGCGGCGGAGGAGCAGCGAGACGGCGGGGACGGGGTCGTCGATCTGCTTCGGGGGCACGGCGTTGAGCAGGATCAGGTGGGCGTGGGCCTCGGTGGCGTTCTTGAGGCTGACGAGGCCGCCCGACTGGACGGACGAGGACGAGGGGAACACGACGCCGGGGGAGTCGAGCAGCGTGAGCTTGCTGTCGATCTTGACGCTGCGGATGCTGGTCGTGACGCCGGCCTCGGCGCCCGCCGGGCAGGCCTTGGAGCCGCCGCCGGAGCTGCCCCGGCCGCTCATCCTGCTCAGCAGGGCGTTGATGACGGAGCTCTTGCCCACGTTGGGGTAGCCTATGACGCCCACGGACACGGCGCGCTTCAGCTGGCGGCTCGCGGCGAAGTTCTTGAGCGCCTTGAACAGCGCCGCCGACGTGCTCTGGACCGTCAGGTCGCGGTGGTTGAAGACGTGGGCGTTGGACGCCGCGCCCGACGCCCGCAGCGGCAGCGTGGGGAAGTACCGCCGCAGGTAGACGAGCCAGTCGCGCAGGACCTTGGGCGGGATCAGGTCGACCTTGTTGAGCACCAGCATCAGCCGCTTGCCGCCCGCCGCGGCGGCCATGACGCTGCGCTCCACCTCCCTGGACCGCGTGCCCTCCGGGTCGCGCGCGTCCAGCACGTAGAGGACCACGTCGGCCTGCTCCACCACCTGCTTGAAGACCTTGTCGTAGGTTTTCCTCGACGACGCCTGCCCGACCGAGATGCTGTGAGCGCCGCCGCGGCCATCGCCACTGTCGTTGTCGTCATCGTCGTCGTCGTCGTCGTCATCGTCTTCCATGCCGTCGCTGTCCGCCAGGTCCTCCTCGTACTTGGCGGCCGCCGCTCTCGCGCTCGCCAGCAGCGCCGCCATGGGATTCGACTCGTCGACGTCCTCGTCCATGGACTCATCATCATCCATCTCATCGACACCGCCATTCCCGCCAGCGTCGGCGTCGTCCATGACCTCTTCGTCCTTGTCCTGGGTGGTGCCGCCTGTTTTGGCCGCCCTGGCCATCTCCCGCTTCTTTTCTGCCTGGGCCGCCTTGCGCATGCGCTTCTCCTCAATCTCTTGGAGGAGCTTCTCCTTGTATGGGAACAGGTTGGGAATGCCCGGGTCCTTCTTTAGCTTGGAGCGCCATTCCGGGTTCTGCTTGGCCTTCTTGCGGTCCTTTCTCTGCTTGGCAGCCGACTTTTTTTCAATCTTGTGCCGGAGGCGAGTCGTGCCTCTTTTGGACTGGGGTTCTGCAAGCCGAGGGGGGGGACCGAGGTTAGTGCTTTTGTCTTTTTGTTTTCCTTTCTTTCTTTCTTTCTTTCTTCCTTCCTTTTTTTTTTTTTCGTCCGCCACTTTTCAACACAAGAGTTGATGGATGGCTCTGTTGACCCCTAGAGAATTGCGCACTCACTCTTCGGCTTATTCACTGTGCCCGCCATCGTTTTCGTCTTGTACTCAGATCAGTGAGGACTGACAGGGTGAATGCGATGAAAATATGCCTTTCAACAGCATTTACGACGTGCCAAAAGTGGAAAAAAAATTGGTGGCATGGCTGATTCTGCCCGCTGATGGGTGCTTGACCGCCCGCGGGTGCCCCACTACGCCACGCCGCATCCACACTTGCTCATGGGCTCATGAATGAAGGGGGAACAGTTTAGTTTCCGATTTTTTTGCATCCAAACTTTACCTACTCCCTGTGGCTGCAGTGGCTGAAGACAAGCCGCCGCTGTTACCGGGGTTCTATAGCAACTTGAATTTTCATACAGATCAAGTCATCAGTCAATGTCCAGACACCCTCTAAAAAGTCTGACCAAGCACAGTATATGATCTGTTCTAATCTACTAAGGATCTTTCCTTTCGTTAGAGTGCCTTATGATACCTAAGCATTCCTATTCGTTTTGTTTTGTTGCTATGCCAGGATGCAATCGACAAACTGTGAGAGAGTGGCTCAGGCACCACGTGACCTGATGGCCATACTGTATACATTTGGCCATAGAAGTGGAGACCATCTCCGACCACGTGCAGCCTACACACAGAGCTGCCAGCCACAGCCATCTAATCTAGCACAAGCTGCGTGGCCGAGGCTCACCTGAGCGTTTCCCTCGATAAGAGGGGTCTCTTGCAATCTCGGTTGGATCCCTATAGAATACAAGGAGATAAATAAGAATCGGTCCGCGTGAGCCTTGGTCGTCCAAGGTTTCAAGCCTAGAGCCCAAAGGCATCGTTCATCAGACAATCATGAACCACCCCACGGGATAAGCTGGAATAGAGGTATCATTTGTCTAGTGTCAAAAATTAAGGCTATCATTTTCCTACTTCTCCGTTTCGCCTCTCCGCGTGGTGATGCATATCGAATTAAAAAAAAAAAAACCCCTTGCCAAAACGGTCTCCCTGCCCTCTTTCCTCCGCCGATAACAATGCTGTCTCTTCCCATTTCCCTCATCCAGCGTTAGAGCAAACGTTGGTATCGTCGAGTATATGGTCATGCGTACCCTTCATTCATCGTTTGTTCATAAGACACCGAGAATGGAAAGCCATACGTGGGCGTATGCATAGAATAAAAATCGCGCAGAAAAAGAACAAAACACAGGACTGGATTTTGAAAAAGAAAAAAAAACATGGGGGGGAATACTCCAAAGACGATCCCGTCCAGGCAAGCAAGCGGTATCCGTGTTGCCGCGATGGACGTTTCTCATCACGTCCCATTTTTACATTTTACAACATGTAGGCCATCAAGCCCAAGGCGGCAGCAAAAGCACCCTGGCCGACGGGGGCCAGGGTAGCAGCGGCAAAAGCGCGCGAGGTGGT
Organism: Claviceps paspali; assembly: GCA_013435705.1. NCBI lineage: Eukaryota > Fungi > Ascomycota > Sordariomycetes > Hypocreales > Clavicipitaceae > Claviceps > Claviceps paspali. The sequence continues at coordinate 22,996 of JABAEC010000002.1, forward strand.
GGAGGCCACCTTGGCGTCGGAGCCGCCGTTGCCAGACGATGTAGGCTTGGCAGTACTGGTGCTAGCAGGGGAATCGCTATCGCCGCTGTCCGACACCGGGGTCTTAGGGGGATCGTACTTGGCGCAGAGGGCGTTGATGTTGTGAGTGCAAACATCCTGACCACGAGAGTTGCCGGCATTGGTGGTAATGCACTGGCTGAAAAGCTCCATGCAGATATAAAAGGGCATTGTCTGCTTGTAGTACTGGATACCGGGCATCGACGAGTTGGACGCGCAAGTGCAGTTCCATTTGAGATCCGTCTGTGACCAAAATCAGTATAGGCCCCAAAAAGAGCTTCATGTCGTTCAAACCACTCGCCAGCGCGAGAAACCGGCGAGGCTTCCCGAGCCCAAGCAAACAACGTACCTCTGAGCAGGTGTTCATGTCGGCGTTGTTGTCGCAAAGAAGACCGCAAGTATTTGTCTGGCCCTGGCACCAGATGGCTGTGGGGAAAATTTAGTTGCGATCAGCGTTTTGTAATCCACGGTGGGTGGCAGTTTACGGGGGGCAGTATGCCACGCCTTTTCCACAATAAAAAAACAACAACAAAAAAAAAAGGCTCGTGATGCAGGAGTATCATCCATCGACATACCTCGGTTGGTTTGAGACACCGTGTTGGGGTCAATGGTCATATCCAGCTCGCTGGTGAAGTTGTAGCTGGCCATCTGGGCGTGAGCCGAGGCAGCAGCCAGGGCGACGAAAGCTGCAGCAGAGCGCATTGTGAAAGTTGTCGACTCCAAAAAAAAGAAGTTTTAGACGGTTCTTTCTTTTTCTGTGTTGTGATCTCGGAGTCTTTTTTTTTTTTCGTGATTGGCGTTGGCAGGGACGTGGTACCGTTGCCCGAGATGGCCGTCCGAAGAAGAAAAAAAAACAAGAGAAGCAACAAGACTCGTAAGAAAAACAGAAGAGCAAGTCGGTTATGTACAACCAAGAGCTAGAGAGGCGAACTGAAGCCTCGGAAGCTGCCAAGAGTAGCGTGCGAGTGAAGATGCTTGGATGGTATAATTACGGAGTGGCCGGAGTAAAAGTGCAGAGGAAGGGGAGGGAAAGGGAACGAGACGAAAGGTGGATGGGGCAGCAAGAGGTAAAAATGGCCCGGGTTCGTTCTGGCAAGCACGAGAAGAGTGGGAAAGGGAAGGTCAGCGAAACGGGCAGCCGGCAACGGCTCAAACGGGGTTGAAGCCAGCCAAGGCAGGCAACGACGGGCTGGGTTCTGCTCTGGTTCTGCTCTGGTTCTGTTCCGGTGGTAGTACGTACCAGTACCAGGCCCAGCCTGGCCCAGGTGCCAAAACAAAATGTCTTGGCAGCTACGACACCGGACACGGGGGGCCGGGGGGAATGGCGCCAGCGAGATATGAGGCAAAAATGGGCAGCGCGCAGCGGATCGGCTTGGCATCCAGGCTGAAGAGACATTCACGGCAGCGCGGCACGCCCGTGGGCAGCTGGCATGACCGTTGGCGGCCAGGCAGGCTGGCACACCTGATTGCACCTGGCAGCATCCAACATCCAGTATCCAACATTCAGACACATTCCATCTCTCCCTCGCCCTTGTTGCTCCATCTGCCAACTATCGATCGTCGGTCCATCGCGGCCTGCAGCATGAGGATTGCAGGGCAATTTGCTACCGATACATTGATGATACACAGGCAGGCTACCGCGCGACGGGCCATTGTCGAGGCCCACAGAGGCACGACAAGAAGGGCATGGGGGGGGGGGGGGGGCGCTAGCAACCGTCAGGACCAACTAGACCGACTAGGCCCCGAGGAGAACAAAGACGGGATCCAGGCCCCGCCCGTCGTCGCCAGGCAGGACTCACGGGCTGTTGTTCTTGGGCTGCTGTTCATGGGCTGCTTGAGGTCCAGGGCTCCGCCGGCCCCCTGGTGGTTCCTGCGTAATTACAAATTTGGGAACCCCTTGAGCCCGCCTGCTCGAAACACGATGCCCTCAAAACGTGCCGTTTCCGCGCAGCTTCGTCGACGGTCTGGATCGACCGAGATGGCCTCGGCATCTTCAATCATCGTCGCTGCGACAGAAGGGAAAGAAGAAGAAAAAAAAATTGCGATGACACAACAACGCGTCGTTTTGTCAACAAGCCCACGGAGCTAAGGCAGTGGGGGGGAAACCCGTTGCCGTAGTGTCTGTGCATTTTAGCGCCCCTGTTGGCATGCGAGAAGAAATGATTTTTTTTTTCGGTCGGTGTGAAGGGGGAAAAAAAAAGTCTCGACGTTGTGGTTATCATGACGCACGACCCGAACCCTCTTTTGAATCAGCCGGCGGCTCCGACACCGGATGAAGACACCACGGGCCACGAGCGACTTAGTCGTATCATGGGCCACGGAAAGAAAGAAAAAAAAAAAAAAAAGACAAGCATGGATACTACTAGTACCTAGTACTAGTAGTATCTCCCCGTCACATGGCCCTGGTTGAAGCGACCGGGGTATCATGCAATTGAGAAAAGAAGAGCCACGGCTAATTTCCCCCTCGTGCGACGTGGGACTGACTGGAGCCGATGCTGCAGTTCTCGCATGAGGCATGAGGCATGAGGCAAGAGCGGCCATGGCTCGTGTTGTCGTCGTGTTGTCACGATGGAGGCAAGTCGCCAGACCTTCTCGGGGCCAATCAACGACTCTCGATACGAAGTAAGCCCCCTCGGCCACCACCACCTGACAGGTGCGAGCAAGTTGCCATGGCACCGGCCGGCCGTCTGACATGAACGACTTGCATGCCAAGGACAAACGAAATATATTGGCTGGATTTTTTTTTTTTTTTTTTTTTTTGCGCGTTTGTATTTCTTAGTACCAAGTTATATACTACGTATGTTATGATTGCGTCGAGGTGTCGTCGAGAACACGTCTGTGGCTCCATACTTTTTATCCTTCTTTCTTTTTTCTTTTATTTATTTATCTATTTATTTGTTTATTTGTTTTTTTTTTTTTTTTTTTTTTTTGCAAAGGTGGCTGGCTGGGCTGGGGGTCAGCCAGCCTGCTCGTTTAGCGGAGCGGGTTGGAAATACGAGCGACGCGAAATGGTAGCAGCCACTTGCGAGCCGTAGATGAAAAAGAAAGGTCGCCAATCGGCTCCACCCGCCGCCGTCGTCGTCGTCTCTAAACGATGGTAATTGTGCCGAGGTCGCGGGGGAGCAAGAGCAAGTACTAGGTATTGTTTTTTTCAATTCGTGATTGGTACCTTGGTTGGGGGGTAAAAAAAAAAACAAAAAACAAACAAAAAACCCGTCCACAGACACGCGGCTTGGTTAGCTAGCCTACTACTACTACTACGTAGTACCTACTATTCATACGCTCCGCCCAATGTGTTTATAGTTTACGTTCGGTCTACAATAGGTCGCCGTCTAGTAAGCAATCAAACACAACAATCAAAGGCGTCCGTGTAAACAAGGAAGAAAGAGAAGAAGAGGCCCCTAGACGACCCAGTCGGTCCGGATGAGCCGCTTCCCCATCTCAGCCAGCACGGCCATCTGCTGCACGACGGCATAGTCGAAGAATAGGCGCGAGGCCTCGCCCTGGGGATCCCTCCCCCACGCGTCAATAAGCGACAGCTCCCTCTCGCGGTCGCGCAGCCGCGCGATGTCATCCAGGAGCTCCCTGGCGCGAAGGCCGAGGCTCCAGCGGCCCAGGCCCGGCCCCGCGGGACACGCCCTCAGTATCATCATGAGGAGCATCTGGCACAGCGAGACCTGGTCCATCTCCACCAGCACGTCGAGCAGCTCCGTCTCGAGCCCGTCTTCCGACGAAGCCCGCCGCAGCGACTGCGAGTCCTCGGCCGTCAGCACGAGCAGCTTGGCCACCACGAGGAGGCCCTTGAGCCGGACGACGTGCCACGGCGCCGGGTGCCGGTGCGGATCGCACTCGACCGCCACGACGGCCGCCACCGCCAGCGCGCACGCGTGCCTCTGCTCGCGCGTGTGCCACAGGCTCACCTCCGTGAGGAGCTGCGGCAGCGGCGACACGGCCCAGAGGTCATTCTCCGCCAGCGGTCTGAACCGCGCCAGCGACGTCCTCAGCATGTCGCGCCCGGCCGGCCCGGACGCAGACGGACCCGCGAGCTCGGCGCTCAGCTCGGCGCCCACCTCGGCGCACTGCTCGGCCGCCACTCGCATCTTGTGCTCGTCTGTCGCGCCGGGATGTCGCCGCAGCTGCGCCGCCTTGCCCCCGCCCACCACGCAGGTCGATGTGTTGTTGTCGTCGCGGGCGTGCGGCGACTGCGCGCAGACCTGGTACACGTTGAGGTTGTGCACGCACCGGGGGCATTGACACGTGAAGCCGTATTCCTCGAGAGCGCGTCTCCTCTGCGAGACGGGGCTTGTGTAATCTGGAGAAAGAAGAAGAGAAGTGCGTGAGACGCTCCTCGTCAGCATTTTGTGCGGTGACATGTCGTGTCTTGTTCTCCTCTCCCGTGACGTTTGTAAAAAAAAAAAAAAACAAAAAAAAACCACCACCATCACCGAGAACGCACCCGTGTAGGATATTTCAATCTCCTCGCCCTCCCGAATGGGCCTCTCGGCCCTTAGGACCGCCATCCTGTCCACGAACAGGACCGCGGCGTTGGGCACGCACGAGTGATTGGCCATGGCCAGCGTCGGCTCGATGAAGATGCCAACCTGGTCCGCGAGGTCGGCGTCGAAACGGTGAAAGGCGTTTGTCTGGATCTGCGCTGCCGAACAAGCCGGACCACCGGAGGAGTGCGTCAGCGGCATTCGGCCTGCGAAGAAAACAGAGAGATGAACGAATGATGCTTATGGCGATACCAAACAAACAGACACACACACAAACAAACGAAAAAAAAAAAAAAAAAAAAATCATCCCACCGAGCTCACCTTGCAGAGCAGATCCACCGCCCTCGCCACATCCCCCGCGCCGTGCCTCCCCGCAAAGGCGCACGCCGCCGCGGCCATCATCTCCAGGTCCGCCCAGCCGCCGCCTCGCCTCCTCGCCTCGGTGTTGCCCTCCAGCCCGGCCAGGCCCTCGGCCACGTCCGTCTTCAGCAGCGCCTGCAGCAGCGCCCTCACCGGCGTCGGGAGCGCCGCGCCGCCTCGCCCCCGGAGGGCCTTGCACTCCCGTGCGTGGACCGCCGCCCACCCGGCCCGCTGGCAGGCGTCGTCGCAGTAGTAGGCGGCGCGGCAGCACGAGCAGGCCCGCGGGGTGCCCGGCCGGAGGCAGTGCGTGCACACCGAGGCGCGGTGCGCGAGCGTCGGGAGCAGCACCAGCGGCGAGGCGAATATGTGCACGGTTTGGCCTGCGCCGAGAGCCCGCGTCGCGTAAAGGGCCCGCCGCTTGGTCGCGTGGCCGCCGACTCGGATCGCCGGCGGGGACGACGACGTCATGCTGGCGGGTTTGCGTGTGTTTTGTGTTTTGTGTTTTGTGTGTTTTACCTCTTTGGCTGAGAGAGGTGAAAAGAGAGAGAAAAAACCGGCGGCGACCCTCTGCGCCCAGCCCAGCCACGTCCTGCTCGGTTTTGCGCCCCGTCGTGACGCCTCAGGCCAACAGATGAAGTTGCCGGCGGCGTTGCTTTTTCATGCGGTGAGCAAAAACAGAAGAAGAAAAAGAAGGAGAATAATACCGATGATAACACCGATAATAATAAGAAGAAGAAGAAGAAGAAGAAGAAAACAATACCTTCCCTCTCTTTTGTTTTTTCTTTCTAAAATACAATTTTACAAAACTCCGTCTCCAAATGCTTCCCATGTATCCATGCATTTTATTTTATTTTTCATGTCTCCCAAATAAAATAAAAGAAAAGAAAAGAATAGAAAGAAAGAAAGAAAGAAATCCCTTCCTACAGCTCGTTGCGCTGCCCTGCCGTGTCGCCCTCCCCCCTCGCAGTCGCCAGTCTATCCCTCAGCTCTCGGCTCCAATTCCCCTCCGATGTCCCCGTCGCCTTCGCGATACGCTCAATATGATAATCCCAACATCCCTCCGGGGGCTGCGCCTTCCCCTCCGCTCTGCACTCTGCGTCGGACAGCCTCGGCGAGGTCGGCCACTGCCCCGGCACGGCACCCATGTCCTCGTCCAGAAATGTGTCCAGCACCAGCTGGCCAACTTTGCGCTGCGCAGCTGCCCATCCCTCGCCCTGGGGCAGCAGGATGCTCAAAAGCAACGACATGCCGCCCTCCCTCAGGAACTCGGCCCTGATGGAGCTGTCCTTCAAGAGGCCGTTGATGACGGCGACCTTGGACTTGACCCGCGCGGCCGCCTGGTGCGCCGTCCCGTCGTCGTTCCTCGAGGGCACGACGCTCGAATAGAGGCTTGCGCCGAGAAGGTCGTCGCCGGCATTTGCGCACTTCGCCTGGCTGAGGTCGGGCCACGCCTTGGTCACCTCCTTGAGGGCAGTCGGGTTGTTCTGCAGCGCGCCGGCCAGAATGGCAGCCGCCTGCTGGTCCCGGGACGCGCCGGGCTTCTGTCGAGTGGACATTAGGCAGAGCAGCGCCCTGACGGCGTCCGCGTCCTCGGCGATCTTCAGCCCGTAGTACAGGTCGTGTGCCAGGTCCTCCAGAACCTCCAACGCGTCATCAAACGCTGCCTGGGCGTCGCCGGCTCCTCCTTTCAACGTGCGGAGCCCGTCGTAGAATGGTCCGGATTCGTGTTCCGGCCCCTTGACCTTCCCGACGGGCTCGTAGCCTGGTGCGCCGTTTGGGATCCTAGGCTGCTCGTCAGCCTGGGCCTCCGGTTCCACCACGACCATGGCGCGGTCCACGGGCAATCCCTCCAGGGAAGGGTCCTTTTCGTCGGGCACGTTGATTTTGGCCTCCTTCTTGCCCGTGGTCATGTCCAGACGGACATGCAGACCCTTGGGGATCTCCTGGTCGTCGTGGACGATCTGGAACTCGTGTGTTGGACGGAACACGCGGGGATAACACTCTCGTGGGTCTGACGTGTGACAGATGAGACCTGATTTGGAAGGCTCCGAGGAGGCGGGACTAGCAACGCCTGGCGCGGCAAAGACGACGCAGACCATGAGGCCGAAGAGCATGGCCAGCGTGAGCTGTAGACGCAGAGGTCTTGAGCGCGTCCGCATCATGGCGCGCGCGCGTGTGTGTATGTGTGTGTGTGTGTGTGTGTGTGGTTTCGTTAAGCTATATGGACAATCTCGACCGAGGATGGAAATTCCCGATTCCCGAGGTGGTTGAGCCCCGTCAAGGACCCGAGTTGGCGTTGAGGGAGATGGTCCAGAATTGGCTAGGGTAGGTTGGATGGAAAAAGTCAGATGAATTCAGAAACCTTTGTTTTTGAGCGCGCTCGTCATCTGCCCGGGTTCACGACAAGGGAGAAAGCGTGGCTACAGTCACGGTGTAGTAGCGGTACTGGAAAGAAGCCGACATGGTAGGCTCTGCGCCTACCGTTTGGCAAAAAGGACACTTTACAAAATGGAAAGCAGACAAATCATGCTCTGACGTCGTGGTGTGGATAACGAGGGACCCAAAGCCATAATTTTCCTATTGGTTACTCGTTGAAAGTTGACAGCAGGGTCGAGCAATTGACTGCTGAGTCAGCGTATGCCGCAAGCAGCGACTTGGCAGGGATGGACAAAATACTAGTAGATACTACTACGTAGTACGTAGCAGTAAACCTCCTTTTCCGAACGCAACAAACAGACCCTGGCAGAATATGATATACTGCGAAAACAGCTAGGAGAGGTTGCTCCGAACGCCGACCTCTTCCGTCCCCCCTTTACACATGCGATCCCGGTACTGATTGCCCGTCGTTCTTCTCAGCGAGCGCAGCCTACCCGGGGAGGGAGGGTGGCATTCTGCATTCCATCGTTCCTGTCCAACGGGGCTGGAGAGGGTGAGTCGCATACCAAGGCGCGGCCCGCGAGCGGCTTTCATGAGCTGAGGGGAGAGAGAAGACCTTGACGCAGTTGCCCGCAGCTACGGCAGCCCGAGACTGGGAGCCCGGGACGATGAAGACAGGGTCCAGGGTTCCAGGGACGAGGCCGGTGTGCACGCCCTCGAGGCCACTTGCCGGTATATAGAGACGCAACAGCCCGGCAGGTAACAAAGCCGTCCATCATGTGCTCCCGACATTCTCAAGCACTTCTCCGGGACAGCATCGCAGTATTCGTCCACTCGAAAGCACCCAGGCGTCCGTCTTCCGTCCGAGCCCACCGTCCCGATCGGGAGAGAGAGAGAGCCCAGACAGCCAGCCCCTCGCTACTTTTTCTCTCTCTTTTCGTCCAGACAATCAAAGTCAGCAGATCCGCGAGCCCTAGCCGGGACTTCGTCATGCTCGCCTACATCATCCTGCTTTGTCTCGCGCTGGGGATTCATGCTGCGCCTGCGATCAGCGATCAGCACATCCACCAGGCTGTCCATTTGAAACGACTCGACAGCCGCGGCAGCCACGGCAGCCACGCCCACGCTCACGCCCATTATGCGCACGCCGCCCGAGCTCACGTATATGAAAAGGGAGAGGCCCCTGGGCGCTTCTAGATTAGATACACGGCCCCGGTTGTTCCAACCAAGGCGTCGATTTCCGCCGTCGAAACCCATCTCCTGTCTTGTTTTGCCCGGGAGGCATCATGATAGGATGCGCGGGGGACCATGTATCCATCATTTGGGAGCCTGGCGCGATCTGATGACAAGCTTTTCGAGACTTTCTCTCTCTGTTTATATTCTATCTTTCTGGACAGCATCGTGGGATAGTGTTGTAGATGGAACCTGTGGCCTTTTTGGCTGCGGCCGACGGGTTTGCTGTCTCGAGCATTTCCTGTTTTTCTTCCTCTTGTCGTCTGCATGGGGCGGACGACGTTTAGAAGCTGGCTTGGACAGACTGCAATGGTTCTTGAACTCATAAGGCGAACCAGTCGGAGCAGTTGGATTGAATATGTCGATGTGGTTTTTTTTTTTTTTTTTTTTTTTTTTTTGCGGATTGCTGTTTTCTTCTTTTCTGTTTTAAAAAAAAAGAACAAGAACAGATTTTCGTCTCATGTTGATTTCCGAAAATGGCTAGCGTGTCTTCAATCTTCAATGCAAAGCTTGCGAAGTGAAGCTCTTGTGGATCCAACCCTTGGAAGTTTGGTATGCGAGTGAAGCTGGCCCCCGTCCGGTTCGCCCGCAAGAGCCAATCAGCTGCCACGGTGGATGACGCGAACCCGCATCAGAGTTCAAGGCCCCCCCCCCCCCCCCGGAGCCTGCAGCCGATTTGCAAACCTTCAACCACTTCAACAACCCCAAATCCCCTCCCAGCTAACACACCAACACAGTGGTTCGTTGCCCCGCGTGCCACGAGGTGCTGCAACCCAGCTCTCTCTCTCTCTTTCTCCCTCCACCTCTCCCCTTCTCTCTCAGGCCAAGCGCACTTACCCTCCCCCCCCCCCCCCAATCATCAGTCCACATGTCAAAGTCCTCCTCGTCCCGTCCACATCGCATTCTTCCCCGGGAAAAGGACTCGGATACTCTCCCCCGAGAACCAGCGACACGATGCCCTCGCCACGACGAATGCGCCTGATCTTGCTGGCCGTCATGGTGACGGTCGTCCTGGTCATGTTCTACAGGTCGAGGCCGAGCCCCGACGGCGGCGCCATCCAAGACTTTTACCACAAGACCATGGAGGGCATGAGGAAGGAGGCCGCGCCGCCGGGACAGGTCGTCATCAATTCCAAAACGGGACAGCAGGCGGGGTTCGTGCCCGCGGACAAGGACGGCGACGGCGACGTCGACGAGGATGACAGGAAGGCCGCGTCGGTGCGGCAGATGGCGCTGAAGCAGGCGGAGCAGAAGGCCAAGGACAACGCCAACAACAAGGGCGGCCTGAGGCCCGACGTCCCGAGCGAGGTCGTCGGCAAGGGCAACTCGGCCCAGGGACAGCCCTGGAAGCACAAGGTCCAGGTCGTCGACGTGCCGGGCAAGGAGGCAGAGACGACGCAGATACGGGTCGAGGAAACAGAAGAAGAGCACGAGGCAGAGCTTGAGTTGAACGCCATTCTCAAGAAATCACCCGGTCAGTCAAACACCCTCCCCCCCCTCAAACGCGGCCCCGGCGTCCCGAATGAAACTGACAAAGCCCCACGGAGCGAGCAGTCGTCATCTTCTCCAAGACGTACTGCCCCCACTCCAAGAGAGCCAAGGGCATCCTCCTCGAAAAATACATCATCACCCCCGAGCCCTACGTGGTGGAGCTCGACGAGCACCCCCTCGGCAAGGCCATACAAGACGCGCTACACGAAAAGACAGGCCGCAGAACAGTGCCGAACGTGCTCATAAGCGGCGTCAGCATCGGCGGCGGCGACGACGTCGCCGATCTCGATGCCCAGAACAAGCTCGCCGGCAAGATCAAGAGGCTTGGCAACAACCGCGTCGAGGTTTCCGAGAGATTCACCCCGGCCGAGCAGAACAAGGAGACGGAGAAGAAAGACGATCCGAACTGATGAAAGGAAGTGTGCGTGGGGAAGGGGGATCTCGGCGTGCCGATCTTTTATTTTTTTATTTCTTTTTAATGTCGTCTTTTTTGTTATCACGGCTCCTGTCTTAGCCAGGTCGATTCGTTGTTATTTTTATTTTTTTTTCAGAAAAGGAAATTCCAAGTTCAGAAAGAGCGGTATGGGGTGAGAGGGGAAGGAGGGGGGAAATGGTTCTGGCTGCTCCGTCCTGGTCGTGTGGATGAATGTTTCCCCCCCCAACAAAGAAAAAGCAATTCGAAGTGCTTTGGGTACAAATGGGGAGGGTCCGCGCCAAATTGTTTTCACAGCGTCATTGCTATACATACGTACATAGTACTATGTATGTATATAGTATACTACAGAAATTCATGTGTGTACCACGTGTAATAGGCAACTGTGACGGGGGAACGGTGGACCTGTTGATACGGACGTGCATCGAGATGTGCAATATCAGACGGAGCGTTTGCGTTGAGTCTTCGTTCGTCGTGCCAAGTGACCGAGATGGAGAGGCAACGCCCACGCCGTCGAGGTGGGCGGAATCGTGTGGCAACTGCATCTATTCCATCTATGGCGAAATCAAGACACGGGCAAAAGCGCCGATTCGTCAGGTTGTGAGAGAGGGGAGGGTTGTTTGTCGTTGAATTACAAGCCAGCCGGAGCGGGGTCTTCATCCACACCTAACAAGGAAGCAAGTCTCTGTGCCGGGTTATCATTTCCTCTCCCGCGCAACATGGATATTGCCCCCGGGACGTACTCCACCACGGGAACAGGCTAAATTGGACTCGTGGTGGGAAACAACCTGCCTCCAGAATGAACGTCTTTCCTGTTTGGGGTCCCTGCTGCGGCCACGCTAGCCTGGATGAGAAACATTGTCATTAAAAAAGTGCATAGCTGATGCTTGCTGTTGCTTGGCTCGGCTGCCGCGGTTGGCACTCCTTTGTCTATAACATGTTTCATTTGTCGGCGACGCCATACGGAGACGGATTCTTGAAAGAAAATCATACCTTTCTTTGTCTGGGTCTGGCCGCGGGAGGCAGGTCATGAACCGCTTCGTCATCACCGCTGGTATCAATAGATAACCTTTCCCCGGCGAACAGAAACCCGACCCGAACCATTCATGGTTACTTGCCAAGTATCAAGTTCATTGCCTGCTCACGGCGCCATCCATTTCAAGCAATCTTGCCAGGGGCGTTCATGAAATGCGCCATGACATCAACCCCAAGCTGCCTGTTGAACCAATGGCCGAGGGGCAGCAAAAGATCAGCGCGGCCCTTGTGCTGGTTTTCTTTTGTCTTCTTTGCTTTTTTCGAGAGGAGATCCACGGGTCCTGGGAAAAAAAGGAGGAAAAAAAAAAAAAAAAAAGAGAGAAACGCACCCTGTAAGCATTATCCTAGTAAACTCATCGCAATCATCAGGCCGGGCATACACCCAGAACTCCTTGAAATTCAGGTCTGCGATACTAAACTGCGGTTTCTCACGCCACGCGTGGTAAAACTCAACCGAGGTGGAAGCGCCCCAGAGATGGCGGGACGCCGTGTAGGTGTTGCCTTGGTACCACATGTCATCGTCGGCTGGAGCATAGGGTGGGGAGGGACGGGTTAGTGTATCTATACCACATGTAGATAAAAAAAAAACAATAGAGAGGGAATGGCCATTCTGGCTGGGACCTTTGGGAAATTTGAAAGAAGGCGGAAAGTCGGTTTTGTGCTTACGGAGTTCTGATTTGAGCACACAGGAGAGACAGATGATGGCGTAGGAGGTAAGAATTGTGCGGCGGGTGCTTTCTAGGAAGACCCAGCTCTGCGTATAAGTCGCTGCCATTAGCAACGCAAAGGTTTTTGTTTTATCAAGGCCGAGTCGGAACCCACCTCCCACGATTTCGGCGGCTTCTCTCTCAAAGCAGCCAAACCGCCGGTGCCGCAACCCCGATACGCCGTGTCCAGCTCCATCTCATCGCGCACCTGTTTCAGATCCTTCAGCCACGTCAGCCACACGGAAGTCTCCCTCTCGGCGGCGGCTCGGAGGCCAAGATCCCCGTCAAAGATTCTCATCGAGTTCAGGATCAGGAGCGCCTGCACGCGAGACAGCTTGTCTCTCTGGGAGACGGCAGCCTCGCCCTCGCGGTGGATATCCCGGGAGGCATCCGCCAGCATCCGTATCGTCCAGCCCTTGTTAGGAGGCGTGCGTGCCGCGTAGACGGCGGATGCCGAAAACGCCGCGAGAATGGCCTTGGGGAGCTGTCCGGTCCAGAGCCGGGAGTGCATGAAGGGTAGGCTTCTCGTCTCGGCAAATGTTTTGTGCATGGTGGACAGGAATCCGACGGTATACCCGACGCGGGTATTTGGGTCGTAGACGGCGGTGGGGTCAAAGTCTGGACAGCTGTTATCCATGTCTTTGATGAGAGACGGGTCGCGGATGGGCTGGAGCTGCGGATGAAGGCGGACTTGCTGCTGCTGCTGCTGCTGCTGCTGCTGCTGATGATGATGATGATGCTGCTGCTGCTGCTGCTGCTGATGATGATGATGCTGCTGCTGTATGGACGCGGAGGCCATGGCAGAAAACAAATCGTTGGTCAGGGTCGGCATGTGCAACTTGTCTGTCGTGGCGGGCGCAAGGTGATGGAGGTTCCAGATGCTGTCTTCGTTGGGGTCTGGCAGCTGCGCAGGCGTCATGAAGTCGACCATGGAGAAGTCGAGACCGCTATTTCCACGCAATTCAGATGCACATTCATCAGGCACGCCGACGTCGGGCCGCGGAATCTTGGAGCTGGTGTCGATCCGCGTGCGCAAGCTGTTCATGTCGAACTCGGTACCCAGTCCTGGGGCGTCGAAAGCACAGGACAGGCTGGTGGAGGAAGAGGAGGACGAGAAGGCATCAGAAGAAACATCAGCAGAGGCATCAGCAGCAGCAGCAGCAGCAGCAGCACTAGCCGTCGAGGGGTTTGCCCCAGCGGCAATAGCAGAGGCGGGAGCAGAGGCGGGAGCAGAGGCATCTGCATCTGCAGACGTGAACGAAACAAGAGACGACGGCGCTATGGATACATTGAGGGGCAATTTCTGATAGACACAGTCCAACCCGCGGTCTGAGCAGCGACCGCATCGCGGCGTTGATTTGTCGCAGCGCCGCTTCCCTCTCACGCAAGCATTGCAGCTCTTCTGCCGCGAGACAGCCGAAGCAGTGTCGTCGAGCTGAGCCTCGCAGGCCCGTTTCGTGCCAGGCATGGCGTCATCTGTCGCTGCAATGAGGAATGAGAACCGAGAAGTAGTCGATCACGGTATGTGAAAGACATGAGATGATGCGATGCCGATACGATGCAATACAAACCATGTACAGAATCATGGAATACAGAGTTGTGGTTCTCGCCAGCTGACTGAGCAAGGGTGAGCAGGGGTGAGCAGGGTCCACTTGTCCCGATCGGGTAATTTCCGAACTGGGCAGACAAGCAGTCAACAAACAACAACAATAAGAACTCCATCACCTTTCTGGCCTAATTACTAATGTGCCCAATGCCGCGTGTCAACCCGGCCAGCCCCTCCAAACTCGACAGACAAGATTCCCACTCGCTGTGACATGCCGACTGATACGACGACACGGCAGCACAAAGAGGGAGGAGAAAATGGGGAGAGACGAAGAAAGATGAAAGAGAAAGGAAAAGAAAAGTAGCATGGCACAAAAAAGGGAGCCCCACGTTTACCCCTTGAGCTAAATCAACTCCAAAATCCAGCAAACACATCCGTGAAGCGAAACTCGTTGAGGAGGACTTGTCTGTCAACCTTGACAAAAATACCCATTCACATCAAGCACAGCCAAAGAAGAAGAAGAAGAAGAAGAAGAAGAAGAAGAAGAAGAAAAAAGGAAAGGCAGGAAAACAATGATTTCGAGAAGAAGAAGAAACCAACCAGCCACACTTCACAAAATGAATCCGCTCGCGACGCTTGAAAAAAAAAAAAAAGCCTTTTCATCCACGCCCATCCTATCATCTTGCTAGAACCACACCCGGAGAGTTACTTGAAAGGGGGGGGTTGGTTATATGGACACAGCTCACGCAGTTTACGTAGGTCGCGGGTTCGTCAAAACGCGCCGTCTCGCTACTCTCTAGTCCCGAACCCAAAAAAATAAATAAACAGAAAGACTGACAAAGAAAACCAAACAAAGAAAAACTAAAACCCCCTGGATTGCGAGAAAAAGAAGAGTGTTCTCCTGAGAATAAATCCATGACGACTGGAGGTTCGCACATGCTTTCGCATATAGGCAGTATTTCTGAACCTTTGGTCCGACGCACACAGACTTGTCACACCCTATGGCACGCCCGTGACAATTATTGTTTTTACTATTTGGTTCTTGTCTCTCTCTCTCTCTCTCTCTCTCTCTCTCTCTCTCGTGGCTACAATGTGGTGGCGGCGTTAGCCCGCCTGCTTCTCGTCCATGTTTGACGCGTTTGCCATCTAGAGGCTTACTTTTTTTTTGATGTTGATAGTAGCGTGATCGACTGCGACACACATGCCATGTACACGTCGAGCGATGGCGTGTGAAAACCCCGTTTTCTCGTACTCGTTGTCCATGTGGCGTTTCGGCTCATGGCAGGAAGAGTTTCGAATGGTCCGGAAACAAAACCAACCCGAGAGCCGGCAGCAGCCGCTGGGGAGACAAAAGAAAAAAAAACAAAAACAAAAAAGGCGGCCACGCAAGCAAAAAGAAAAAAAAAAATAGAAAAACAAACGTCTGTACACCTCCATCCGGCTCCAGGTTCACGCCTCCTGGCCCCATGCCGACTGAGCTGTCCGCCGAACAGCTCATCACCCACCGCCGCGGCCCAGCCTGGTGCGAAGCCCGGCTTCACCGTTCCCTAACCCACCACCACACCACATAGTCAAGGCGGAACGAACCCAACGTCCCAGCGAGGTCCTCCCCATCTCGAACCTCGCGCTCATGAACCTCGTCAACCTAGTGTGGAGCTTAGTATCCACGCCAGATGGCCCAGACGAGCTCACCTGTCCGTAACACGACCCGCCAGCCTCGTATACAAAAACTGGTATCCAAAAGTCTCTCTAGACGACAGAAACCATGAACGGTAGATGTTTAACCCCGCAGCCCACGCCCGAGGACTCGTCAACCTACCAAGTAGTAGTAATAAGTCTTGCCATCCCGTCTCCGAGACGGACAAGTCACCGAGACCGAATACGGAACTGATCTCCCCCGCTGCCCACGCTCAACACCCCCCCCCCCCCCCCAAAAAAAAAAACACAAATAGCATAGCAGCAGCGTCTACAACACCAGCTAAAACAGTCCAAAACAATCCTCAACTCCCGCCGACCAAAATAGCACAAAGCTTGGTACCCATGCCGAACTGCTTCCCCCCCTCACCTGAACGGAAGAAATCCAACACGTCATCCGACGATATACACCCCCAGCCCCCCCCCCCTCTTCCCCTCATCCTTTACAAAGAAAAACCTACAGGTTTACAAAGAAACACACCCACAACTTTACAAAGAAACACACCCACAGCTTTACAAAGAAAAACCTACAGGTTTACAAAGAAACACACCCACAACTTTACAAAAGAAACACACCCACAGCTATACAAAGAAAAACACCCACGACGTTACAAAGAAAAACACCCACAACATTACAAAAACAACACCTACAACTCTTCATAAAAAACAACACCTACAACTCTCCATAAAAAACAACACCCACAACCCTACAAAAGAAACACCTACACCCTAAACACTATACAACAACGTCACAAAGAAACCCCCACAACTTATAAAAAAAAAAAGAAAAAAAAAAGAAATAAAACACCAGTTACAAAGAAAACACCAACATCCTCCTCGCTCTAGCCTGAACTTTTCCCAAGAAAGCGAGCCCTTGCCGCATTCCACGGGACATGAGCGCAGCCAGATACGGACAGGGACAGGAACAGGAACAGGAACAGGAACAGGGGTGGTGAGGAAAATATCCATGATGGGCTGGCTGGTTTTGACCTACATACGTTAGTACTGTACATGATATGTATACATGCTACATGCTACATGACATGACATGTATACATGCTACATGTTACGTGACATGACATGTATACATGCTACATGCTACATGACATGACATGTATACATGCTACATGCTACATGACATGACATGTATACATACTACATGACATGACGTGTACCTCTGTCCAGTGTATTCAGACACCGAGGCTGCTAAATCTCACCGCACGCCCTTCGTCTATGGATTGTCCCCGTCATTGTCTCTCTTGTGCTCTCCTTTTCCGGCACCCTGACCAAGTCCACAGTTCAAGATACAAGGCTGGCGATTCAAAGATAACCCTGCTTAAACTGACATTAGATGCTTTTTTAGGTTTATGTTTTCTTCCTTTTTTTTTTTTTTTTTTTTTTTGTCTTCTTCACGAATGGTGTTCGCTTCTGCCCCAAATCCACTTCTAGAGACTCTAGCGTATTTTGTATATACATACATTCATTCACTTCTCAAGTTGAGTGTCATCATGGGCGCCCACTTGTCTTGGTATCCATCCCTCCACGCCACCCCCCACCCCCTCCTTCTCTCATCACATTACACTCCTCGTGAATTAGATCGATACCCGCCATTTAGCTTGATGGGACCTTCTCTCCATTCAAGCGTGTTTTCCACAGGTTCATGACACGACAATGCATCTGAACATCGCCGATTTAGTCTGCCTTTTTTTTTCGCCCCTCCATGGTGGTTGTGCGGACCAGCTTCCTTGTCCCGATTCTCGCCCGTTCCTGGCCAATCAGACACTCATACTGCATCGTAGCGCAAATGCCAACGTGCTACATCGTCCACATCCAAATCCATAACAATGTTCCAAAAAAAAAAAAAAGGAAAAGGGCCCGGGGGGGGGCGGGGAGGGGGAGATGGTCATCAGTAGCCTTGATACGCCGACTATAGGCTGACCAAAAGCTGGCAGAGCATTCTCAGCCAGAGGCATGGGTTACCCATGACTGAGAAAAAAAACTCCCAAAAGGAGAGGTATCTTCCAGGCAGATGACAAACATAATCGTAGGAAGATACAAAATGAAACCGAAAAGAAAGAAAAGAAAAACAAAGAAAGGATTTTCTATTATCACAAAAGGAAGCGAAAACGAGGCGATGGGTGCACGGGTGCACGCTCCGTGTCCGGCCGTCTCCCAATGGCCTCGTGATTTCATGATTCTGTGGCGTCATACATTGTACGCATGTCGTCAAATCGTCATGTTTGCTCAATGTGGATATAGAGAAAAACAAAATAAAAATCACGACCAACGGTCAATGAAGGACTTGGCACCCTCAATCGCCATTCTCAGTACCTCTCTGGTCGGTAAGTATTTGGGCGAGGAGCGTCGTACTGGACGCCCGTCATAGAGTCAGGTCCGCCGTGAATGGATCGAAGTGGCGGCAGCTCGGTGCGGCTGGAGCCGGCATACGGGTCGTTTCCGTAAGGCGCGGATTGCGGTTTATGAGACTGCGGTACGGATGCCGGAGGTATTGAGCCTGGCGGCGGCGGAGGTGGTGGCGGCGGCGGGCCGTGGTGTGCGTGGCCGCCCGAGTGCAGCTCCATTCGCATGCTTTGCATCTCACGACGCAGCATTTCATTCTCCGACGCCACCTGTTGGAAATGTAATTGGAGTGTACGAACGTGATCGCTTAGCCTCTGATGCTCGGCAATGGCTGTCATGAAGTTAGCACGTTTGCAAGGACCAGGGAGCCATTCTTTCCCATCGCCCCATCTCTGCCTCGCCGGCCTCCTCCCTCCTGCCGCCGACAGCGAGACGTGGAGGTTTTTTTTTTTTTTTTTTTTTTTTTTTGTTTGTTTTTGGTTTACCTTTGGTGAGAATCTCCCATTTGGACGCCTTTGCCCCGCGCTCTTGCGGCATTAAATCTCGTAATTGGTCGAAAAGCTCCTTCATTTCTGTCCGCCTCTTCCTCTCGGCGAGTTTGTGGCTGACCCTCAATTCCGGAGTTCGACTGTAAGGCTGCGATCCGGGTGGCCCACCGGACTCGTCAGATTGCAGGTCGCCCAGATGCTTGTGATGCATGGTGTGGTGGTGGTGGACCGGGGGGAATTCGGTCGAGAGGCTGGTCATGCGCGCGAGCTGGGCGCCTTCCTCGAACCTCCGCTGGCCAGGCGGGAGCCTCGACTCGGTCGTGAACTGGCTGCTGGCGACCGATTCTGTAATGCTGCTGCGGCGAGAGTCATCGTAATGGCTGGGAGGGCCGACTCGTTGAATGTCTTCCTCGGGGTACGCCCAAGCTTGACCTTTAGTCGGCTCGGCGGCACGGGCAATGTGACCAGTGGCCGGCCCCGTGATGGCTGGCGCCGTCTTGACCACCTTTGGTTCGACCAGGTTTCGTTCAGCACTCGGTTGATAGCCGTTGGATATCCTGTGCACCGAGACTGCCTCTAGGCCAGACCTGGCATTTCGTTGCGCGTGGAAAGTGTTTTGCATGGACGCGGTTGAGTGGTTGCTGTTGGCGTATGGAGTTGCGCCCAAGCGCATGTCGCTGATTCCCTGGTTGATTCTGCTGTCTACGCTCTCCCGTCTGAGTCCTCCGGCAGCCAGGTTCTCTCCCAGAGTAGCTCCGCCGAGCATCTGAGAGTCGGTGGATGTCGGCCTTTCGAAGCGGCGGTCGTTTACGGGGGACGTCGGAGAAACCATGGAAGCAACACTCATGTTGCTAGCTGACGGAGAGACGAGGGCTTGAGGAATCATGTTGGTCGCAACGGGGGAGGGCGTCTTTTCTGCGAGTGAGGACTGATATCCAGATCCTGCTGGGCTGAGCCCATTCACGTTGAAAGACGCAGCTGAAGTGTCTGCATGGGTTTGATTCCCGATTCTTGGTCAGTCAATCTGCTCTTTGTCTTTATTTTCCCGTTATATTGATTTTGGATAGGAAATAAATAATTGCAAAAAAAAACGTATTTCTTATCATGTGCTGTCATTTTTGCAACAAACCGCAAAGAAGTAAATACAGAGTAGTCGCTCAAGGCCAAAGACAAACGAGAGAGGGAGAAGGGGGCAGACGTACGTTTACTCGACGTTTCGGCAGTGGAGTAGAAACCAGAATCTCGCAGATGTGGTGGGGGGTGGGGGTTGCTCGCGGGATGGTCGTCATTATTGAGGATGTTATTCAATCCTGCCACCTTGGACGTCATGTTTGAATGTAGATTTTGATTGTCCATGCTGCGGTAACGAGGCGCACGTTTGCGTTGTTTATTGGTGGCCCAGTGGCTCTTACGTCGAGCGAGTCACTTTTCATTCACTCTGCCTCTCACACGCGACAACGACGTGATGTGCACGGCCGGTCAGCTTCGGGCGGCGAGCGCTGTTAGAAGCTGTCTGTTTTTTTTCGAGATGGCGAGGAATGGTGAGGCCAGTGCTAGAATGCAGGGGGAAAAAATAAAACTTAATATCAAAAAGGAAAAAAAAAAAAAAGAAGAAGAACAGACTGTGGGAAGAAAAAAAAAAGGAGGGGGAAGAAGGAAAGAAATCGTTGGCCTGCCCGTAGTGCGATTGGGTGAGGTTTGTATTACCGGTTTTTTTTTTTGACGCGGGGGAGGCTGCGGTCAAATGGAATACAACAGCAAGCTGTACTTGAGCGACAGACAGTTCGACTTTCCGTCAAACGAGTGAGGTCGCAAACTTAAGCGGCAGATCAACCGGCAACAACAGAACAGTAAAGCCCGAGAAGGGGGGGTGTGCTGCAGATGCAGAGAAAAGAAGGGCAAGCAGAGAAAGAAAAAGCAAAAAAAAATAAAAATAAAGACAAAAAAA
>JABAEC010000002.1:43231-57743 GCA_013435705.1 Claviceps paspali
GGGGGGGGGAGAAGTTGGAATCGTCTTGCAGCTGTGTCCGGAGGGGGAAACGAACACATGTATGTTGGAAACTGCGAGCTGGTCACGGGGAAAGCATCTCCTTCTCCCAATGGTGGCTGCTAGGTGCTGGGTTCTTTTTTTTTTTGTTTTGTTTCCGTCCTTTTTTCTTTTCTTTTCTTTTTCTTCTTTCTTTCTTTTTCTCGGCCTGCGGGATGGATCTGCTGGCCCCTGGGGGTGGCAGAACGTCAGGCGTCCAACGGCGCGAAACTCGGGGTGAAGAGGCTGAGGCTGCTGCGGCGCCGGCGCAGGGCGGAAAGTGGCCAGATGATTCAACCGTTGAGTCGGCGCACTAGAGCCAAGGCGCTGTCGACAAAGGTCAAGCAAGACGGGGTACACGCAGGTACATGATCCGCGAAGGGGGCGTGTGCTGCAGATGCAGAGAAAAGAAGGGCAAGCAGAGAAAGAAAAAGCAAAAAAAAATAAAAATAAAGACAAAAAAAAAAGACAACACGGGCTCTGGCAAGACGGGAGGGCTTTTTTTTTTTTTGAGACGGAGGCAAAGAGAAGAAGAAGGAAAACCAAAAAAAAAAAAACGACTGAGGAAAGAAAGAGGTCGAGGCCGACTTGGATTTGGGCCTGGAGGAGTGGCAGTGGTGGCACGGGGCTCGACAGCGGACAGCGGACGAGGGGCGGACACGGAACACGCCCCCTTCACAACTACTACTACAGTACTACTAAGCATTAGTGCATCGTTCGGCCAGGTACCGACGTATCGCGTCTGCGTGCGTAGGTACCTGCTCACCTGCTAGCAGGTGCAGGTAGTAGTAGTGGAAGGGGTCCCGCTGGACGGGGCCCTGCTCGACGCTTGACGGGGGTGTAGCGTGGCACGAAATGCTACCAGGTGCCACCTACCAGCAGCCTGTCCTGTGCCTGTAGTACCGGTACAGTACGTGCAGGTACAGTGTACTAGTACAGCACCTCAGCAGGCCACACACACACACACACACACACACACACGCACACACACGGCAACCAGACACGAACCAGACTCGCGCAAGGGTGTGATCGGATGTGCTGCTCAGATGGATGCCGGGATCATGGCCACGCAGAGTCCGGTTGATGCCAGTCGATGTCTTAGTTTTGTTTTTGTTTTCTTTCTTTTTTTGCCATGTCCCTCCTCCAAAGTCCGGCCCTTGCGGCGTCATGTATTTGCCCACCTGCCTACGTGGCCCAAGTAGGGGTACCTAGCCTCTTTGATCAGATACCTGCATGCACTAGTGCATTCTCGCCAACGCCATGCGATGGGGGAAAAGAGTGATGGAGGGGGGGGGGGGGGGGTGGAGTGGGGATCAAGCAGCCTGCTTCCTGATGGCAGTGGGATGATGGCGTGGCTGAGGTGCCGCAGAGGTTAGGTTGTACATGCGTGTCTGCTGGCCATGTCAATGGCGAGAGCGCCACGCCACGCGCTGTAGCTGTAAGCAACGCTAAAGCGAGCCAGCGCTCGCCGCACGCCCACGCAACCGCACACCCAACACACGGGGTAACCTTGCGCCTATAGGCTTACTCAGTCCTCGCTTCCAGGCACGGTACCTAGCACTTGGCCGGCCAAGTTGTGCCAGTCTGCTGTGCTGCTTCGCCAAAAGCCGCAGTCCCAAGTCCCGGCAAGAATGCAAGGTGGCGCCATGGCCAGAGTACATGGATACTCGTTGGGTCACATCACAGATCCTAGAGCTTTTTTTTTTTTTTTTTTTTTGCTGCGTCTGAATTGTTTGCCGCAGCTTGCTTTGCCCTCTTGTTCGGTGTGAGAAGAGATGAAAATACAGAGGGGGCAAAGAAAGAAGAAGGCAAAACAAAAGAAAACATTGTATACGCTCGCTACATGCACAATGTCCGGAACGAGAACGACGACTTGTGGTCAGGAATGAAAAAAAAAAAAAAACACAGCCCCCCCTCCTGCTAGGACCATCACCAGCCGATGTGAGTGAGTGTCCTTTACAACAACAACAACGCAACCGTAGCAAAGCAAATGCGCACTGGCCCGGGAGGGGGGGGGGGGGTCACTTAGGAAGGGAATTCGGGAATTCGTGCCTGGACAATGTCATATTGCTCAAGAGCGTGATGTGATCACATCAGATCAGCAGGGCGGCCACGCACCCACGTAAAATGAAGTCCCTGGTAAGTTGGATGAGTAATCTCTGACGTTGCGGAAAAAAAAAAAAAGTCGATACGACCAAAAAACATCATCATCCTGTATCCTCGAGCCGCGAGACAGCCGTGCCTTAATAAAAATAAAGTATTGTTTGTTTTTTTTTTTTTTTAAAAAAAAAAGAAAGAAAATCCTTTTCGGCCTTCACAGATCGCCGCTGTGCCTGCATGAGTATCATGCATGGCTCAGGCCTGCAACAGATGCTACTTTTGAGGCCGATCTATCTTTCTACGTTCTACGTTGCATCAGCAAGAAGGAACTTGAAGGATGGAGGGGAAGATCCATGTGCGTCATTGCACGGATGCTCCCTGTCCATCGCTGTGCAAACGCGCTCCGTCCCCCGCCCCCCCCCCCTGTCACCCCCAGACGGCGAACCTGGACTTCTTGGGGGGGGGGCGCCGGTTCGTGCGACTACAACGTTTGATAAAAGCCATATCGGCGCTGCTGACGCTGCCAGGGGAGGGATGCGAGTGCGTGACTTCCGGAGCCCCTGTAGTAATGTGCGGACGATGGCATGGCCCAGGCATGGCCCAGGCATGAATGAGTTCCTCTTGGTGCAACATCTAAAACAAAAAAATAAAAATTCGACATAGAACATCCAATAACCGATGCAGGCAATACCGCGCATTCCCTAAGAATCGCTGCTCCATCCGTTGCGGCGAGAGATGAGAGACCACTTGCTGTCCTGACAACACAAGATGAATAAAGAAAGAAGACGCGACAGGGGATGGGCGGCAGCGGAAGGATTGCCCGGTGAGGCTCTCATCGTCGTGGCCAACCATCCCAGTCAGCAAACACACACACACAAAAAAAAGCCCAACGTTGTTCCCAGGCGAGCGATTAATAAGCCCGTTTTTTTTTTCACAGCGATTGGTGCTTACCTAATACCGGTAATGCACAGCCGGCAATGGCCCCCTCTCTCCAACCATAAGTAATTGTTCATAGGTAAAAGTAAACTTCTGCTAATATTAGCGCAAGCATAGAGAGAGAGGGGGGGGGGGGGGTCGGCAAATGGGGCCAAAAACGAGCGCAGGCCACATGGGAAGCGGCAAGCCTTGATTGAGCCTTGTCTGTCGGAAGGTAAAAAGCTAAATGGGCGCTAGTTTGTCCACGCCGCGGCGGTGCTACCGTCTATGACCAAAGTCTTGAGCCTGCCAACCTGTTCTGGGCACGAACATGGGCATGGGGCATGGGCATGGCATGGCATAGCATAGCATGGCATGGCATGGCATCCGAGCCGGAAGGAGGGAGGAAAGGGAGGGGGGGGGGGTGCGCTGGGCTAAAGGGGTGCAAGGAAGGAGGCAGCTGCAAAAGGCCGCAGCATCCAGTGCCCACCACCATCCACGCAGGGTTTCTCGTACGAGAGGCAAAAAGTGGCAGCCGCGATTCGGATATGAAGATCTGGCCCGCAGCAGCTTGCTTGTGAATAATACCGGGGTAGCGCACTGGTGCCATCCAGTCACTAATGACCAGCGGCGACAAACTGGATCTGTTAGCGTGGTAGGATTGCGGCCGACTGGGGCCTGCGGTCCAGGCTGGAGCCTGGACCGGACGGCAGCCCACAGTGCTCCCGAAACAATCTTGGCAAACTGCTCAGTGCTGCTGCTCGGAGAAAGCCCAAGTGCAAGTGGACTTGGGACTTTCCAGGTTTGCTGGCCTGGTTCGCTGGTCGGCTGAGGGTCCATCTTCTAGAGTAGGAAGTAGGTAGGTACTAGGTGGGCGCTCCGTTTGTTGGAGCGACTACTGCTCACACTTTGGTAGCACGGCAGCACATCGCACATCAGTAGCATCGAAGTAGCACCTCAGTAGCACCTCAGTAACGCCTCAAAGCGCCTCGTGAGTTCCCAGACAGACCAGCGCCTTTATCTTCTTGGGCAAAGCGGGACACGACGAAGAAGCCGAGGGTAGACGAAGCTTCTGGACGGCATCACTGGTTTGTGTCCAACGTGGATTGATGGATGGCAGCTTTGTGATGGCAAGCTTTGTCGACTCGTTTGCCTGTTGGTGGGTGCATATAATGAATGCCTTGGCCCCGATGCGGGATTTCAGCCCCTGGACTGCTTTTTTTTTTTGTTTTTCTTTTTTTCTTTTTTCTCTTTTTCTTTTTTTCTCTTTTTTCTTTTTTTCCTTCAATAGAAGGGGGCCATGACACAATACTAACCAGCCCCGCGTCGTAAGGCGGCTCGTGCGTATGAGTATGAGAGCCCTTATCTGCAAGATGTCACGTATCTTCAGAGGTTTCTCCTATGCACATTCATTCGCCTGTCCAGAACATTCCCGGCCCAATATCATTCATTCTTTTTGCGATACGCCTGCGCCGTTGTAGGTGTCGGTTGTATCCAGGACCGCCTAATGTCAATGCGAGCCACGCTTGCACGTTGGCTTAGTATCCACCGGAAAGAGACGAGACATTAATTCAAGCACTGGAACGGGGCCGCATTCCAATATTGCGTCGCAATAATGCAAAAGGGGGTTCGTTCAACTCGTTCACCATCCGTAAAATGTTGGTATCTGTTTTATCGTTGGTGGCGGAGAGAGAGATAACCGCGGTCGAATTTTGCCTGGACGAGATGAACCAGATTAAACTAGCGGAGTAGAAATCCGATTCGGATCGGCACCAGGGACCATCTGCCATTGGTACCAGGAAATAGGACCGGCCAATCAGGGACGCAAAAAAAGAAAAAGAAAAGAAAAAAAAAAGAATACGATGACATACCTGGATCCAGCACCCAGTACCTACTACCTGCCAGAGAAAAATTGCACTTCTTCAATCAATCGTGTCGACTGTGGATAAATAGTACAAGCGGCTTCTGCAGAATTTTTGACCACCGGCTTACTCCTTCCATGTCGAGTTGGCTGGTTAGGCATCCACATTTGGCAGTGAGAAGGAACTCATCAGGAACGTCGCTGACATGACTGAGGTTGCACCTGCCTGGCGGAAACTGCCCAAAAAGTACAAAGTGCTCCTTCCCTGCTTGGATCAAATGAACTTGAGTCAAGGGTGCCAGGGTTCCTCGTGTTTTGAGCGCACCAGGTTCCTCGTAAATGTCCCGTTCGGGCCAAAGAAATATGAGGTCGGCGAACACATGCACACACATGCACACACACACACACACACACACACACACACACACACAAAAAAAAAAAAAAAAAAAAAAAAGGGCTTACGCACGACTCTTGAAGCAAGATGACGGCGTCAAGTGCTCGCTACATGTGCGCCGGTAGCTTGACGGGGGAAAACTCGACTGGGATACTTCGTTCAGTCAGTCTCGGCAAAAGACTCAACAACATCATCCATCATCAAGCTGACGACTTGCACCACGTGTGTCGTTGGCGCTGACAGTTTTCTCGCCACGTGAAGCTTCCTCCAGTTGCTGCCCCGCATGTTCCGATTGCGCCATGTGCTGCTCCGTTGCACCAAGTAAGCTGCCCTCGTTTTCAACGGGCAGCTTCTCTATTCGCTTCAGCCGAAGACACTCCCTACATGCATCCATGGGCCCGTTGATACGAGCGAAGGAACTGCTGCCACCGTCCGTTGTCACACCTAGCACAAACAGTACCTAGGTACCCATACGTCTCATACGCCTCTGTCGGCCATCATTTTCTTATGTATTTGCCGAACCTAGACAATCACGTCCCACCGGATCGACCCAACCAGCACACACCCCGCTGATAATTCGTGTCTGCTGGTCAACTCGAGATTGATTGTGTCCATCCCTGTGGACGACTCGGCGGATTTTACTCGGCTAACCATTAGCGAGACACGCATAGCAATATTCTATTTGCGCGAGAAGTCGCGGAAAGTAGTGCCTACATACACAACAACGGACACGTCCAGCCCCTCCCCAAACGCAAGTGGCCGTTTGCTGACCCGAGCTAAGAAGAAAGGAAGAGAAAAAAAAAAAAACTATATATGAGAAAGAATTGTTCAACCAACCGTCCAGAACTCACAGACAAGGCTCGGTACGAGGTGGATTCTCCGCCGCCATTAGTCAGTCACATGGGCTAGGTCTCTAACAGCAACGTGAAAGAACTCCAACGAACCACGTGCAACGTACACTTGATCGCGGGACGGCTCTCGTCTTGTTTGTTCATGGTAGGAGCTTGCTTTAAGCCATGTTGACAAATTTGAAACCGGCGCTGGTCATGCTCCTTGATTGCTTTGTCTCGAAGTGACGGAGAAAAAAAATTCACTCCAGCAAGAAAAACGTTTTCCTCATCGGCCTTCACAAACAAAAATCTGTACCCTGGTCTCTACCATGATCCCGTTATTTTCCTTCCTTCACCCCCTCTCACCCCGGCTTCGGGAGTCGCAACTACCGGCCAATACACTCGTAAGGGTAACGAATTGGCAGGCATCATCATTTTGCCCCATGTGAAACTGGGGAAATTCAGCAACTAATACCGACCTTATTTATGACGTTCCCCAGCCCCCCCCCCTGGGTGTTGTCCATCGTGGGAGAGGCATTGGATGGGTAGAAAGCTCCTGGCTCAAGTCATAGACAGTTTCATAGCTGATATGGCGACGACGTGTCCACACGAGGAACCACAAGATGTGATGAGGTCTGATGGCATCTGACCACTCCGTCGCCACCGATGATGTGGACACGAGACCTGTCTGTCGAGGAATCAGACGCCAAGGCAATATTCCCCTCATGACAATCCACATGTTGGAAATATACGGATCGGACATTGCATTGAACAGCAGCATCCCTTGACATCATTGCCTTTTATGCCAAGGTGGCACCTGCAGAGGCTATTTGCCATATGAGTCGAATTTGTCATTCATGAGCTCCTACGTGCAGCTCGAATGAAACAGTGGTCAAAAAAAAGCTGCGGTACAAGTCAATCCACCACAGCCGGGCGGTTATTAAATCATGTCACTGCACGTCTGTCTCAAAACGCTCATCGACGAATGCCACTGTCTTGGCCCAGATCGTGTTTCAGCTAGATACCGAGTCGTTCCGCCCTCCTGTGGTCAGAATAGTAAGGGGCTGGAGAAGGCCGCAGAAAACGCCAAGCATTGAGTATTATTTGAAGCTAAGAATATTCCAGCGCATTGCAGAAATCTATAGGTATCTCGTCGGACCATGAAATTGTTTGATTGAGCTCAGGGATCAGACGAGGTATGGGCGGGACGAAATGACATGACATGCTGCACCAACCGCCTTCTGTTGCAGAACTTGTCAAGGAATTTCTCCTCCCTTGACATGAGACGTTGCAGTGGGACTGTTTTCGTCCCGCTCTCGTGGGAGATCTGTCACTGGATCGATTTTCTCTACTACTATCGTCTCGAATCGGTCCTCTCAAGGCCATTCATTCATTGCCTGGCATCCATTCATTCTGGCGCCACCTTCTTCACAGAAGTACGTCTCAGAGTGTCTGTGTTGGAGGGGGGAAATGATGGTGGGAAGGCACAGCGTGCCCGCTTCTTCCCTCGGGCGATGAATGAACCCCTGACGTCTTTTTTTTTTCTTTTTCTTTTCTCTAACACATGTCCATGGTACCAGGCAGTGGCAAGTGTCATGATCCGTCGGTGGGCGCGCGTTTAGCTTGGCTTTCGACGGAGCGTTTTTGAAACCGGCGATGGAAAAGACGCACTCGTCTCTGCGAACAACGACGACACGAACAACGATGACAACACGCATGGCTGATCTCTGCGGACAAAGGACGAGAGGGTGGTTTTGTTGCAGGGTAGGCCATGAGCTTTGGACGCCAAGGAAGCCTATTCATCGATATTCCAAATCAGCATGCGTCGCATCGCCGTTTGGACTCAGATTTTTATTTGACCACGCTCATGAGTTTAAATCATGGCAGGGTGCATACATGATGATGACGGGCAGCCAGCCACCATGGCCCCACGCCCCAGAAGAGCACACACCACAACCGGGTCTGTAAGACTGTAACGAACGGGCGGCCAACGGAATCGACGGATGTCGGCCAGTCAAGACGTGTCTCATGTCCCTGATCGCCCTGGTTCACAGAGGGAAGATCAAGAGAAGAGACAACGTTTTCGCTAGCCATCGCGTACATGGATGTGCGATATGCAGGTGTAAATTAGCCGCAGCCTTTTTTTACGATCCGACATGCAGTGTGTGACCCGTTCTCTACATGCAGAGACGCACGCAGCAATACACACACGCATGCATGCATTTCATTACAGATACATGCATATCTATCCAATGCTTGCATGCGGCGCTAGCGAGCAAGCCGAGAGAGCGCCAGGTACGTTGGGGGGGGGGGGGGGGACCAACAACGGGGCAAAAGAGAGAAGGAAGAAGAGAACAAAATCGCACCGCCAAGCCAACGAGCGCATACCGCACACCTAGATACATGATACAGCACGCCGCTTGCACCTACGAGAATCAAACTCTGTCCGAGATTCACATGTCTTGTTCTGTCATGTAGGCAGCCAAGTCTCATCACCGTTGCAACGGCTTCCCCCCCCCCCCCCCCCACACCACCACCACCACACGAGGTTGTCAGAAACAAAGACACCTTGAGCAGCACACACCCATCCAATCATTCCAAATACTGGCAAGCACTCGTCCTTGCTTGTTTCGATTTGCATTTTTTCGACGGCTTTCACTCACACACACACACACCAAAAAAAAAACGGGCGGCTATTCCCGCGACAAATAAGGGGGAGGGGGTACAGTAGTGCTACAAGCTACCAGGACGCTCCATCGATGATCAACGGCTGGCGACGATCGGAAGACGAAGAGAGTGAGGGGACGGACGCCAAGCGAAAAAAAAAAAAAAAAAAGACTGACCCCCTCGCCGGTATAATTTGGAAAAAATCAACTGCAACTGGTGATGAATCACATCAAATGAAGACTGCGTGCAGTCTCCATTGCCTGCTTGCAGTTGCATGCTCGACGCCCGCAGACACGTCCACCCACATATCGCAGCCGTTCTTGTTATTTATTTATTTATTTATTTTCTTTTGCAAATCGGTGTTTACCCCGTGGCGATTGAAACGGGGACCTTGGTCTCTCTCGCTCCCTGAAAAAGACAAAGACAGACGCGAAACACGCCTTGATGAAACGTGTGTTTGCTCGTCGTGGTGATTTCTACCCTATCATCTACTCCTAGCACATCCGATCTTTTTTACCTTCCGTCGCGGTCTTTCTTCGGCGTATCGCGCGGCGCTATGGCATGGCGAGATTTGATGTGTGTGGCGGCGTGCTGCTCACCCAGCAGGAGGTAGGCGACTGGGAGGTAGGCAACCGGATATAGCAGCTGCCTTTGACTTGTTCACGCATATCCACAGTCGGGGAGGTGTACCTACTACTCTGGCATGCCAGGGCCGTTAGAAAGTGCAGTATAATACGTGGATGGCTCAAAAAGAAACAACAACCGCACACCTTTTGCCAAAATAAAAGCCATCACGCCCGTCGTTGGAGACGACTTCCTTAGTCTCTCTATCTCTCTCTCTATATATGCGAGTAATTTTTTCCAAGAGCACACATGTGGCATGTTCGTCTGCTACCTACATGACCAACCGCAACAGAAACATGATGACATCTCTTTACCCCATTTTTTATGTTCAAGAGAGGCGGGGGGGGGGGGGGGGGGGGGGGGGGGCGGGCCGCCCCCCCCCCCCCACCCACACCCCCCCCCCCCCCCCCCCCAAAAAAAAAAAACCAGCCAAAACAAAAAGATAGAAGAGCAATTCCAAAATAAATATTCAAATGCCGGTTAAAAAAGAAGAAGAAGAAGAAGACCAAGGAAAAGAAAACGGGCCGTTTTCATCAGAAATCAAACTCTGGTCGGAAAATGTCGGGATCCACGCCCGCAACCGTCTTCTCGGTCAGATCCCTACGCCCCATCTGGGTGAAGACGCGGCGCAGGGTGTCGTAGAGGGTGCTGCTCCGGTTCTGGGCGGACATGCGGTCGATGACCTCGTCGAGGTTGCCGGCGGCGCTGTTCTCGCCGAGTATCTCGTAGGCCTTGTGGCGGCCCTCGGTCTCGATGGACTTGTGCATCTTGAGGGCGGCGAGGAAGTGGGCGGCGGCCTCGTGCTGGCAGTTGATGTTGATGCAGCTGACGCCGAGGTTGTAGCGGGCGCGGACGAAGTTGGGGGACAGGGAGAGGGCGCGCTCGTAGGCGGCGATGGCCTCCTCGGAGCGGCCGCTGTTGGCGAGGGTGGCGCCGAGGCGGTTCCAGAGGAGGTGGACCTGCTCCTGCTGGTTGGAGGTGCCCAGCTCGGAGGAGTGAAGGGCGGAGCGGAAGCAGTCGACGGCCTTGTCGTACTCCTCTGCGCCGTAGAACAGCACGCCCAGGCCGACCTGCACGTCCGGGTCCATGTGCTCGCCGTCCGGGCTGAGCTGCGCGGCCTTGATGAAGAGGCCCGTCACCTTCTCGTGCAGCATCTGGCGGTCCGTGAAGCCCATGTCGGCCGCCGGGTGGAGGTCCTTGGGGTCCAGCACCCCGGGGTACTTGACCGAGAGCCAGCGCTCCAGCGTCCGGTACGCGGTGCTGTCGTACCCCTCGTTGGTGTACGAGACGGCCAGCCCCATCAGCGCCTCGAGGTTGTCCGGGTCCAGCTTCAGCGCCTGCTCCATGGCCCGGATCGCCGCCGTCTCCTTCTCGTTCTGCGCCTGCGCCTTGCCCAGGTACACCCAGGCGTCGACGTGCTCCGGGTTCTGCTGCACGGCCGCCTCGAAGGCCAGCGCCGCCAGCGAGAGGTTGCCGCCCTCCCTCATGACGCGGACGCCCTCGTCGAAGGCGTTCTTCTCGTTCGCGAACAGGTTCTCGTCCTCGAACAGGTACGTCTCGACGACGGGGTCGCCGAACCGGCCCCAGTCCCCGAGGGAGAAGTCGGCCGGCATGTTGTCGTTGCTCCACTCGGCGTCGAACCGGTCGAAGAACGTGTCGTCGTCGTGCGCCATGGATCTAGCCGCCGCTGTCTCAGCTTGGATTCCTTTCCAGAGGGATTCGAAGTCACCAAACTCATTCGTCTCCGACTGCATCGCCTTGTCCATCTCGTCCAGCTCTCGCTCCGCCGCCGTGGCCTCCTCGCCGTCGTGCTCCCCGAGCTTCCCGCCCTGCTGGTCCTGGATTTCGAGCTGAGCGAACTGCTCCTCCCACTGGTTGTCGTCTAGCTCGACGAGCCTGCCCTTGCCCTTGCCCTCGCCATGGCCCTGTTGTGGCTTTTCCAGCTGCTGCTGCTGCTGCCACGACGACAGGCCACTGTACATTCCATGGCCCCGCTCGTCCATGTGCGGGAACATGCCCTGGCCGTATCCCATCCCCATGTTGGGCATCATGCCGACGCCCATCATCGGCCGCTGGGGCATCTGGCCCAGGAGGCTGGTGGAATGCATCGGGCTGGAGCTGGCTGGCGGGCCTTGTCCGTTTGTCT
Organism: Claviceps paspali; assembly: GCA_013435705.1. Taxonomy (NCBI): domain Eukaryota; kingdom Fungi; phylum Ascomycota; class Sordariomycetes; order Hypocreales; family Clavicipitaceae; genus Claviceps; species Claviceps paspali. The sequence continues at coordinate 54,805 of JABAEC010000002.1, forward strand.
GGCGGAATCGAGCGAATTCGTCGGCGGAAAAGTGAGCGCCAGGAGGAGGCGGCTTGAAAGCCGAGTCCATGCCGTGTTGGCTGTTGTTGAAGTCTTGCGTCCATGACGGCGAGGCCGAGCTGGCACGCACGGGAGCATGTTGTGCTGGGTTCAAGGCGGGACCCGCCTGCATGGGGAATTCGTGCTGGAGGCCCGGCGCGCCGTTCAAGAAACCGTTGACGAGCTTGATCGCCACAGATGATGATGATGATGATGATGGGTTAGCATAGAAAACCACGCGCGCAAAGAAGGGGGTCCGTCCTGGTAGTGGCAGTTGATGGAGTCGTTCAGAAGGAAATGAGAGGGGGAACGCAAGACGCCTGGCTCAGCAGCGAATCCGTCCATCTGATGGACATGTATTTACCTCGTCTTGTGGCGCGCTGGAAGCCTGGCTTCGGAAGCCGCCCATCTGGCCACCCGGTCCTCTCCCCACGAGCCGATCTCGCTGCAGCGTCTTGTCATCCTGAACATGCTTTTGGAACCGGCTCAAGGGGTTCCCCGCCGTGGAGCACTCGGCTCCTCCCATGAACGACATGATGCGGGCAGGAAACCGCCGGGGGGGGGGTTAGGAGCGGAGGAAGAAGTCGCCAAAGTCAAGCAAGAAACAGAGGAGGCGATCCGTTTCAGAGCGGATGGGTTATGGTCTGGCTGGTCGAGGGCGGCCGGCGGGTCAAGAGAGAGAGAGGATGCGTCGTTGCTGTTTCAGTTCGTTTTTCGGTTCGTAGGGAGTTGTTGGAAGATTTCCCCTCCCCCTTTCGCTTTTTCTTATTCTTTTTGTGAGCAGAGCAGGGGAGGTGAGATGGTTCGACGTCGGATCGTCACACATTGAACATTGAACATTGAGCGGCTCGGCCGGTGGGGTCGGCCGGGTACCGAGGCAAAATTGGGTTCGTTCCCTTCCCGCCATTTTCTGTACGTGAAAAGGCTCGGGTGGCGAGGCACGTGACTCGATTGGTTGCGAAATCCCAGAACGAGAACAAGGGTTGGACTTGTCTTATCGATAGGCGCAGGGACAGGGACTTTTTTTTTTTTTTTTTTTTTTTTCTTCTGAAGTCATCGTCGTTGTCATCGCCGTCGTTTGTCGTATCGGGTCAATCACGGATTGACGATAGAATTGCCATCGACGACAGGCGCAAAATCCGTCAAGATGCTTCGTCAAGTGTAAGTCATACAAGCCGCACCGAAGACAATACGTCTTCCATTCCTAAAGCCCCCTCCCCCCCCCCCCCCCTCCCCGCGCGCGCCGTGTCAAGTGGCTCATTTCATCGTCAAGCGGCAATGCAAAAACAAAAACAAAAAAAAAAAAAAGAGAGAAAACTCCCACTCACCACCACTCGATTGTTTTTCTTCATTGCGCTTCTGGATTCTGAATTCTGACACGGATGAATGACACGTGCCACACACACGCGGCACACACACAAATAGAAAACCACGCAACGCCCGCTCAAAGCGCGCCCTCGACAAGCGAGAAGCCAAGGCGGTCGAGAACCCCAAAACATGCCTCTTCCTCCGCGGGACATCGTGCTCGCAGGTGGTGCAGGACGCCCTCACGGACCTGCACTCGATGCGGCTCCCGCTGGCCAAGAAGTTCACCAAGAAGAACGCGATCCGGCCGTTCGAGGACGCCAGCTCGCTCGAGTTCTTCTCGGAGAAGAACGACGCGAGCCTGCTCGTCTTCGGCAGCACGCAGAAGAAGCGGCCGCACGCCGTGACCTTCGTGCGCACCTTTGGCTACAAGGTGCTCGACATGCTGGAGCTGTACCTCGATGCCGAGACGTTCCGGTCCATGGCGCAGTTCAAGAACAAGAAGTTCGCCGTGGGGCTGCGGCCGATGCTGCTCTTCGCGGGGACGGCCTTTGAGAGCCCCGTGACGGACGAGTTCACGCTCGCCAAGAGCATGCTGCTCGACTTCTTCCGCGGCGAGCCCTCGGACAAGATCGACGTCGAGGGCCTCCAGTACATCGTGTCGGTGACGGCCGAGGACGTCGCCGGCGACGGGGACGCCAAGCCCGCCATACACCTCCGCGCCTACATGATCAACACGAGGCGCAGCGGCCACAAGCTCCCGCGCGTCGAGGTCGAGGAGATCGGGCCTAGGATGGACTTTCGCGTCGGCAGGGTCCGCGAGCCCGACGAGTCGATGCTCAAGGAGGCCATGAAGAAGGCCCGCGGCCTCGAGGAGCGGCCCAAGAAGAACATTGCCACCGACTCCATGGGCGACAAGATTGGTACCGTCCACCTGGGCAAGCAGGACCTCAAGGAGCTGCAGCTCCGCAAGATGAAGGCCTTCAAGAGGTCGAGGAGCAAGCCCGACGAGGACGAGGACCTGGTCGAGGATGTCATCACCCAGGACGCCAAGAGGGTAAAGCACTCGACGTGACGTCCCGGGAGAAACGTGGGGTACGAATTACGAGGGGTGAGGTGAAGAAGAGGGTCAGAGGAGAAATGAAGAAGAAAAAGAAAAGAAGAAGAAAAAAAAAAAAAAAAGAAACCACGAGGAGTATCCTCTGTACGATGCATGATTGCTGTGTTTTTTTTTTTTTTTTGTGAATTCCGGGAAAAAGACTCGCCATTTCAGTTCCCACCAGCCAATTTGTTCTTTATTCAAAGTTGCAAGAATCCACAGAGAAGGGTTTTTTTTTTGTTTTTTTAAAAAAAGAAATCACACGTAATTTACAGAATAAGAAATTTTTTTTTTTCCAAAATAAAAAGAAGCCATTATGTTCTGCGCTCTGATCAATGCCTCCTGGGGCCACTTTCTTCTTCTTCTTCTTATTTTAATGTTATCCTTTCTGCCTACGCTGACGCTAATATATGAACAATAAGAAAGAAGAAGAAAAAATTACAATGTTGATAATGGCGAAAAGGGGGGGGGGGGGGGGGGGGGGGGGGGGGGGGGG
>JABAEC010000002.1:57753-171200 GCA_013435705.1 Claviceps paspali
AATAATAAAAAATTAAAATTTTTTTATTGGCTAAAAAAAACCCCCCCCCCCCCCCCCCCCAAAAAAAAAAAAGAGCCACCTGCTCTCTTTTCTTTCTTTCTTTCTTTCTTTCTTTCTACATCTTCTCCCTCCCTCAATCCATCGGCGCAGTCATGAGCTCCAACTCTGCCTCCAAGGACGACGGCGCCGAAGACGAGGCAGCGGCGGGTGTACGGGCGGACAACTTGGAAAACAGTTCAATGTGGCTCATCATGGACTCGGAAGACGGCTTGAGGGTCTCGGCCTCGTTGCCGTAGTCGACGCCCCAGATCTTGGGGGGTACGACGGGGCCGCCGTCCCACAGGGCGATGCGGACGGGCCACTCCAGGTGGCGCCACCAGGTCGAGCCGGTCTCGAAGAGGCTCACGAGGCCCATGACCTCGCGGCGGGAGACGTCGCCCAGCCACCAGACGGGGGGGAGGCGCTGGAACAGGGCGAAGAAGCAGGCGAGGATGGCGAGCGCCCGCGGGCGCTTCTCCTCGACGACCTCGACGAACCTGCGCGACACGCTGGCGGGGAAGGCGAGCGCGGCGGTGGGGTCCGGGTTCCTGTGCGCCCAGTTGAGGACGCTGACGGCGTGGAAGTACCCCTGGTGGGTGGCGGTGACCCTGTGTATGGGCTCGTCGGCCAGCTCGTCGTCGAGGTCCTCGAGCAGGTGGCCGAAGAAGGAGGCCGGGCCCAGGGGGTTCAGGTCCAGCTGGAAGCTCGGCTGGGAGTCGACGACGGTGCGGACGACGGCGCTGCTCCGGATCCACTGCCACGAGGACGAGACGACCGTCTTGACGCCCTGGCAGGCGTGGAACCAGGCCATGGGAAGGGTGTAGGGCCTGGGGCCGGCGTCGCCGGGGGGGCCCGCCTCGGCGTCGTCCTTGATGAATATGCGCGAGGCGGTGGCCTGGAAGGCGATGAGGGTCGCCGTCAGGAAGAGGGCCTCGGCGTTGTCGGCCGTGATGCCGCTGTTGAGCGTCGTCACGTAGGCGGCCAGGGTCGACGCCGTGTACGCGTGCGAGGCCCGCACGAGGCATCTGTCGCCGGGCTGCTGGGACCGCAGGTGCAGCGCCGCGACGCAGAGCATCGCGTCGGCGAGGTAGGCCCTGCCGCCGAAGGCCATCTCCGGCACCGCCCGCTGCCAGACGTCGTCGGCGGCCGCCGAGTTGGCCACCAGCGTCTTGCACGTGCCGGTGGTGTACTGGTGCAGGAGCCGCAGCTCCAGCAGCCTGTCCGGCCGGTCTGCCGGACGCGGCGTCGTCTCTGGGTCCAGCGGCAGCGGCGACGGGAAGGACAGGGACGGGCTCACGACGGGGGCGGCGGCGACGGGGGCGGCGGCGACGGGGGCGGCGGCGGCGGCGGCGGTGTGCTGGTGCAGCAGCCTATCCGGCCTATCTGCCGGACGCAGCGCCTCTGTGTTCAGCGGCAGCGGCGATGGAAAGGACGTGATCGGGCTCGTGGTGGCGGTGGTGACGGCGGCGGGCGTGGATGCCGCGGGACTCGAGGTCGAGGAAACCGACGGAACGGGGTCGGCGGCGTCATGGAGCGGGCGGCCCTCGAAATCGCAGACGACGCCATGCCGGCAGCAATTTCCGCATCGCGGATGAACCTCGTCGCACTATCGACGTCGTCGTCGTCAGCAGCCAGGTAATGGAGGTTAAGGGGACGGCCATGACGAAAGCGCCAGCCCGGCCCGTCCAGACAAACACACACACACACACACACACTCTCTCTCTTTCTCACTCTCTCTCTCTCTTTCTCACTCTCTCTCTCTCTTTCTCACTCTCTCTCTCTCTCTCTCTTTCTCTCTCTCTCTCTCTCTTTCTCTCTTTCTCTCTCTTTCTCTCTCACCTTGATCTTCCTGTGCTTGCAGCGACGGCATCCAGCTCGAGACTTTTTGTGCGTGCGCCGAGAGCGCTTCATCGGGACATGATCACGCACACAAGGCAATGCGAGCCATGACATCAAAACATCAAGCAATCCATCCTCACAGCCCCTTCCGCCAAGAAGCACACCAAAACACGAACAGCAAACGAAGGACCAAGGAGAACCCGGCCGTCCGGTCCCATCGGACCCACAAATCTCACGAGGCATCGTGACCCAGCCACCCAGCCAGCCAATGACGGTGTACCATGACAAAGATACCCTAGCGCGCAGTACTACGCAGTATGGAATTATGGCCAGGGGCGTCGAAACGGCTGACGCCATATTCCGCACAAATTTCGTTTCCGTCCCTCCCTTCCCCGGTCTCCAGCTTCCTGGTTCGCTGGTATTAATAATACATATGTGATTTTTTTTTTAAAAAAAAAAGAATAAAGGAAGAGAAAAAGAACGGCAAAAAGAACGGCAAAAAAAAAAAAAAAAGAATCTATATATCAGCCTGTTTCTCGTACGTCCTGCTCCCTCCTCTTTCCTTCTCTCCCGTTCAATAGCCCATTCCATCCACGCGCCCCCGGGAAGAAGAACAGATAGACAGACAAACGAACAAGCAAACAAAGAAGAGGAAGAAGAGGAAGAAGAGGAAGAAGAAGAAGAGAAGGAAGAAAGAAAAGAAAAAAAAACCACAACCATGTCTCCGTCCACGCCCTCTGACAACGTGCCGTCGTCGTCGTCGTCGTCGTCGACCCCCGTCCACCGATTCGGCACGCTCGCCGTCCACGCCGGGTCGCATCACGATCCTCACACGGGTGCCGTCATCGAGCCCATCTCCCTCTCGACGACCTTTGCCCAGACGGCGGTCGGCAAGCCCGTGGGCGAGTACGAGTACTCCCGGTCGTCCAACCCCAACCGCACCAACTTCGAGGCGGCCGTCGCGGCCCTCGAGCACGCCCGGCACGCGCTCGCCTTCTCCAGCGGGAGCGCCGCCACGGCCAACATCCTCCAGAGCCTCGCCCCTGGCAGCCACGTCGTCTCCGTCTCGGACGTCTACGGTGGCACCCACCGCTACTTCACCCAGGTGGCCGAGGCCCACGGCGTCGAGGTCACCTTCGCGCTCGACATCGGGGCCGACCTGCCCGCCCACCTGACGGACCGGACGCGCCTCATCTGGATCGAGTCCCCCTCCAACCCGACCCTCCGCCTCGTCGACGTGGCCGCCGTCGCCGCCGAGGCCCACAGCCGCGGCATCCTCGTCGTCGTCGACAACACCTTCCTGTCCCCCTACATCCAGAACCCGCTCGACCTCGGCGCCGACATGGTCGTCCACAGCGTCACAAAGTACATCAACGGCCACAGCGATGTCGTCATGGGCGTCGTCGCCTTCAACAGCGATACCCTCAAGGCCCGTCTCTCCTTCCTGCAGAACGCCATCGGCGCCGTCCCCTCCGCCTTCGACTCGTGGCTCGCCCACCGCGGCCTCAAGACCCTGCACCTCCGCGCCCGCGAGGCCACCCGCAACGCGACCGCCGTCGCCGCCGTCCTCGAGTCCTCCCCCCACGTCGTCTCCGTCAACTACCCCGGCCTCGACTCCCACCCTCACCGCGCTATCGCCCTGAAGCAGCACCGCGACGGCATGGGCGGCGGCATGCTCTCCTTCCGCATCAAGGGCGGCCAGTCGGCCGCCGAGCGCTTCTGCCAGGCCACCAACATCTTCACCCTTGCCGAGTCCCTCGGTGGCATCGAGTCCCTCGTCGAGCTCCCCAGCAGCATGACCCATGCCGGCATCCCCCGTGCCCAGCGCGAGGCCGTCGGCGTCTTTGACGACCTTGTCCGCCTGAGCTGCGGTGTCGAGGACGAAGAGGACCTCAAGGCCGACATCCTCCAGGCCCTGGACCGTGCCGTCGCCGACACGCCCGAGAAGGCCACCTCCAATGGCGTCAACGGACGTGACTAGTTGGGTGGGGGGGAAGAGGAAAGATCCAAAGCTCAATTTTTCATTCCGCACGTCGCGCGAAATAATGAATGGGTTTCATGAATGCATGTTTGTTCCTCCTCCCTTTTTATAGACCATAGAGGCGGCATCTCACATGAGAAGAGACCAGCCATCTTGGGTACAACAGAAAAAAAATGAACAAAGAAAAAATATAATCCACAAGAAAACAAGAAAGGAAACAGGACCCGTCTTACGTTGTACCACTTGGAAACATGGAGAAAACAATAAAGCTACGGGAATTTAAGTAAAGGGGGAGGGGGGGGGGGGGGGTGGTAGGGAACAAAATATATATAGCAAAACCATAAAAATACAAAGAATACCGTCCTATGGTAGTAACTCATGTGAAAGTTCAAAAAAAAAAAAAAAAAAAAAAAACTAAAAGACAAAGAAATCATTTTTTTTTTCAAAGCGCCATTACTCCCAAGCTGAATGCGACGATTCGTCAGTTCCTGAAAGAAAAAAGAAGCAGAAGAAAAGAAAAGAAAAGAAAAGAAAAGAAAAGAAAAGAAAAGAAAAGAAAAGAAAAGAAAAGAAAAGAAAAGAAAAGAAAAGAAAAGAAAAGAAAAGAAAAGAAAAGAAAAGAAAACGCGTCGAGTACGCTAACCACGTCAACGTGCTACTCGACTACTCTCAGAGCGGATCTGGCTGCGCGTCATCCGCTCCGGGCATGTTCATCAGGTTATCCGCATACTCGTTGGCCATGATGTTCCCGGCAGTCCATTCGCTCCGCCTTTTGTGAATCTCATTCATGCCCTGACAGGCCGTCTCGGCAATGTAATGCAGCTCGTCGAGCGTGCCGGAATTGCAGTTGTGGAAGATGCCGTCTATGCTCTTTTGCCACTCCGATGTGGTGTTGTCGACGGCCGTCTGGTACGCGTTCGTATCGTATTCTTCGACGCGCGGTGCCTTTTCTCTGGACCGGAGTCCGCAGATCAGTCTGTCGTCCTTGGGGTCTTTGGGTAAGAACTCGATGGGCTCGCCCGACGACATGTTGGGCTGATGCACACCCATGACGACTTCGACGAAGCGTTGGGAGATACTTCTTCCGAGGCCACAGGGATCCATGAGATCAAACTCTGGCTGCACCGACATGTCCTCGCGCAGGTAGTGGTCGTAGGCGAGGAACGAGGCTCGGCAGATACGAAGTCCGGGAGCGGCGGCGCGGAGGGACATGGCCATCCACTGACAGTCCTCGGCGGGGCGCATGTTCGGGATGCCTACCCATAGGGTTTTTCTGGAATCCTGGTTCCAGTCGCCGGATTGTTCCGTCTTGAGGTAGATCTCGTTGAGGTAGATCTCCTCGAGGGTCTCGCCAAAGACGTCCACCGCCTTGAGAAACGACTCGGGCAGCATTTCGAGGCGCTTCAGCTCAAGGCAGGTGAGGTTGGAGAAGTGGGTGCGGGGCGCGGGCAACGAGCGCGCTCTCCAGTCCTCCACGGGCAGCTGCCAAAAGCGTGTCTGTTTCAGACCGCGGGGCGGCCGATCATCATGGTCTACGCCCACGAGACAGAGCGTCTCGAGGCGGTCGGCATGTTCAATCACGTCCCAGAGACAGGAGCCGAACAGGCCGGCACGCTGCGGTTCCAAATCATGTCGGCGCAGCGTCAGGACCAGGTGACGGAGGACGGCGACGACGGACATGATGTTGACGACGTCGCTCGGATTTAGCCAGAGGCTGGTGACGGTCACGTCGGCGACGTTTTCGAGGACCAGGGTCTTGAGACTGGCGGAATCGTCCTCGGGCCGAGAGGCGAAGGCCTTGAAAGTGTTGGCGAGAATCATGGTCGCGGCGTTGCAGTGCCGACCAACGAGCTGGAAGGGAAGATTAAGACGTAGACCTTGGACATGGCGGCAGTTGAAGAGAATTGTTTCCACCATGCGGTAGTACTCGGTTTCGGTGAAGGAGTCTTCGTTCATGCAGTACTTTTTATGCATTGCCTGACAAAAGTCTGTCATGGAGGGAACGCGGGCGAAGACGGTCTGGAGGAAATCGACTTCGGCTGCGCCGACGAGGTCAGCAGCGGGACAAGGGCGCGGCTCACTCGTACCAGCACCTCCAACACACAAAATGTGTCGTTGCCACGCACATGGAGCAGGGGCGGCACCTACTCTCATCCCGAAGAACCATCAAGTCGATATACAGGCTCTTGCAGTGATAGCCAATCGTCTGTAGAGCGTCAACGTCTGGCCGGGGCCTGTTGCCGGCCCTGCTCATACGGGAGAAATCCAAGCCGAGGGTGCAGCACGTGCTCGGCTTGAGGACCCTATCAAACAGGCGGCAGACAAGACGGAGCTTGAGAACAGTATTCTTTGGGCCTTTGGCGACGCATTGCTGCAGGATGGCGTCGACCAGCTCTCGCGGGAGACGATGCATGGCTGCGGCAGGAGGCGGGACAACGCAAAGCAGGAGGAGGCCGAGGGTGAAGCCGGCTAGCCCTTTATTTGTCGAGAGCGAAGTAGATGTTTCCCAGCATAAGGTGATGGGTTGAGAGGGGAAGAGAAAAGTCGCTGGGAAATGAAGGGTGATGGGAGAAGAAAAAGAAGAGGAAGTTGAAGATGGATTTGGCAGGGAAAGATAGCAACTTGTCAGCCAGTAAGTAGTAAGTACTACTGGTAGTACTAGTAGTACTAAGGCAGGTGGTTACACATGTTTACGGTCCGGCGGTACATGTTACATGCTACATGTACGCACTCGAGTCGAGCCGTCTCGATCCCCTTGTCAATGCGCGCTAAGCCGCTTGGGGCTGACGTAGACGCAAGTCCCGCTACCTGCTGCTACTAATGCAGGCGCAGGCGCATCTTATCAGAACCTCGCATTGTGGATTGTGGATTGTGGATTGTGAATTGTGGATTGTGGTTTTCACTGCTGGTGGTGGGCGGTTGAGAAAATCCTGACCCATCTCATCGCCGCCGGAGACGAAGACGACGACGACGACGACGACGACGACGACGACGGCGACGACGACCAACAGTGCAGCACCACGCCATTGGGTCTCGTCCGTCGATCTCGACAAAGACACTGCTCGCGCCTTGGCCGGGGACACATTCTTCACACGAAGAGGCCAAAAAAAAAAAAAAAGAAAGAAAGAAAAGAAACAAGAACAACATCTTGCGTTCCCCCCCAAAAAAGCATGGTCGCTGGGCTCAAAGACAAGTTCCGCCGCGCCAAGAACTTTGTAGTACACACCTTGCTGGCCGGGCAATCCTCTTCGGGAAACCTCCCCGAGTCGTCATCCCAAAGCGCGACATCAACAACGAACAGAGCGTCGGGAACCGAAACCCCAACGCCAGCATCATCATCATCATCATCATCATCATCGTCATCCCCCTCCCAACGCCACGCCATGGCCGGAGCCAAAGCGGCCGGCGGCGACGACGCAGCAGCAGCGGAGACGGCATCGCAGAACGACCAGAAGAGCCTCAAGCGGGCGAGCCCCCATGACACGCAGGACGACGACGATGGCGACGGCGGCGGCGAGTGGCAGGTCGTGTCGCGGCCGGCCAAGAAGGCCAAGAAGGTACCTCGTCCGGGCAAGGGAAACTACCCGGCGCTGGTCTTCTCGCCCAACGCGCGGCTCCAGTCCAAGATCAACCTGAACAACCTCCGCGACCTGATCGTCTACATCTTCGCCGACGGCGCCGGGCCCCAGTGGATAGGCGTGTCGCACAGACCGCAGTTCAGGAAGATTGTGGCCATCATGGTCCCCGGCCTGGAGGAGGCCATGTTCCGCGCGGATGCGGACTTGGAGACCTACAACGACGATAAGGAGGAGCGAGACGCCGCAGCGGCCTTCTCGCCAGACGACTACTACCCGCGGGCGCTGGAAAAGGAGACGCTGCCGTCGCCGCTGAAGCCCTTTGCAGACATGTTCCCGCACCTGTGGCCGGTGAAAACGCCAGGGGACGAGCGGCACGGCAAGATGCACTCGCCCCTGACGGCCTTCCTCACGGCACCTGCGCCCAAGGACAAGAACGCGGCCAAGCGCGGGGCCGGGGGCGCGAAGCAACAGTCGGAAGGCCAGGGGCAGCAGCGGCGCGGCGAGAACCGCACGCCCATCACCGAGTTCCTGGCCTCGGCCGAGGAGCTCGCCGACAACGGCTTCCTCGTCCACCCGGCGCTGCTGGCCGAGGGCGCGGCGCGGGACGGCTTCGCGGCGCCGGACGGATGGGTCGTCACCGACGTGGACAGGCTGCAGGACGGCAGCGTGCCCGACGCCGAGGTGGAACAGGGCAGCGTCACGGCCGGCAGGCGGGTGCTGGCGCTCGACTGCGAGATGTGCCTCACGGGCGAGAGCGAGCTGGCCCTGACGCGCATCAGCATCGTGGACTGGGACGGCGCCGTGGTCATGGACGAGCTCGTCAAGCCCGACAAGCCCATCACCGACTACGTGACGCGGTTCTCGGGCATCACCGAGGAGATGCTCCGCCCCGTGACGACGACGCTGGCCGACATCCAGGCGCGGCTGCTGGCGCTCCTGGACGCGCGCGCCATCCTCGTCGGCCACTCGCTCGAGTCCGACACCAAGGCCCTGCGGCTCGCGCACCCCTTCGTGGTCGACACCTCGATGCTGTACCCGCACCCGCGCGGGCCGCCCCTCAAGTCCTCGCTCAAGTACCTCGCCCAGAAGTACCTCGGGCGCGAGATCCAGACGGCCGGCCCCGACGGCCACAACAGCATCGAGGACGCCAGGACCTGCCTCGACCTCGTCAAGCAGAAATGCGAGCGGGGCAGGCTCTGGGGCACCTCGGACGCCCAGGGGGAGAACCTGTTCCGCCGCCTCGCCCGCGCCGGCACGGCCTACAAGGCCCAGGGCGGCGACGCCGCCACCGGCGGCATCGAGGTCGGCAAGACCTCCGCCGCCATCGACTGGGGCGACCCGTCCAAGGGCCTCGGCGCCGGCGCCACCCACCAGATCGCCTGCCGCTCCGACGCCGACGTCACCGACGCCGTCCTCCGCGCCGTCAACGGCGACCCCGACGCCCGCGAGATCAAGCCCCCCGGCGCCGACTTCACCTGGGCGCGCATGCGGGAGCTCGAGGCCCTCCAGGGCTGGTGGAACAGGAACCGGCCCGAAGCCGAACCGTCCGCCGAACCACGCTCGCCGCACTCACCGCCGCCCCCGCCCTCCCTCCACCAGGCCCTCTCCGACCTGACGGCCCGCATCCTCCGCATCCACGCCGCCCTGCCCCCCTGCACGGCCTTCATCCTCTACTCCGGCTCCGGCGACCCCCGCCCCATGGCCCGCCTCCAGCACATGCACGCCCAGTGGAAGAGGGAGTACAACACCCCCGGCAGGAAGTGGGACGACCTTTCTGTCCAGTGGACCGACGCAGAGGACCAGGCCCTCCGCCAAGCTGTACAGAAGGCTCGCGCCGGAATCGCCTTCATAGGTGTTAAATAGCTGTGAATGAATATATGTGTATACATCTATGCATATATGTATGTATGTATAAATATGTACGTGCCATGTTTCTATGTCTGTGCATGTGTGTATCTGTACAAGGGAAGGTGGCAAAGCCAAATACACCACACAGCCTGGATAACAAGACATTCCACAAAGCCATTCGGTCATAATTGCGTCTTATGTCAGGCCCCACAGCGTACGGACAAGCTCATTAGATAGATGGAGAGAGAAGAGAGGAAAAGACAGAAGAAGAAAAAGGCAAAACCAAGAAAAAGAAAACAAAAAAACAAAAAGACGGTCGCTAAAAACGTTCATGTGTGCCGCGCGTCCCTCGCACATCTGCTGTCTGCTAACTTCTGTATCCCAACCAGTTTCTCCAACGGCAGAGAATCGAATCCCCTTTCTCCGTCGTTCGCTCCCCTCTCCTTTTCAGCCCTTTTCGTGGGGTTTCTTTTTTTTTAAAAAAAAAAAAAAAAGAAAAGAAACAATTGCAAATTAGCCACCAAAAAAAAAAAAAAAAAAAAAAACTCCCCCGTAATTTGAAATATCACATAGTAGGAAAATTCGGTGGCCGTGGCGGCTTCTGACCTGCTTGTCTGCATCTTTCGGACATTCCCCTCCCCCCCCCAAAGCCAGGGCTATAACATAGGAGATAATACGACGTAGATATACCTACTCTTTTGTAGCATCGATCCAACAAGCGGAAAACATGTGAAATTTTCATAAGGGAATGAAGAAGAATGAAGAAAAAAAGAAAAAAAAGAAGAAAAAAAAAATAGTCGCTCTTCTTCGTCCGATTGCGTCGTGTGTCGTCGCTCCATTCATTTTCTTCTTCTTCTTCTCTCTTCCATACATCTGAGCACCAAGCTTCATGGTTCGGCAGATTTTACAGGCTCTTTTTTTTTTTGGTCATTAGCTGTGTTTGAGAATTGCCAGCTCATCTACCAGCTCAGCTGAGCTGCCAAGAAGGTCCAGGGGCGGGAGCTGAGGAGGGTCAACACGACTAATACCATGTTGGGGAACAATCCCATAGCTGGCCGGACTTTCTCCCTCCCGTCCGCCCCGCATATCAACCTCGCTCAGCTCACCGGGGAAATCCATGGAGGATTCGGACGACACCCTCTTCTGTGACGTTGTCCGCTCAAATGGCAATATGGAAGCCGTAGACAGGTGTTTCTCGTGGCCTCTGGACGCGCCTTCGTCTTGGGCGGTATCGTGGAATGCGCCGTCAGAAGAGGGAACAGCAGATTGAGAGCCAAACATGGACAGCGCAGACACAGGCCGGGGATCCATCAAGCTCGAGTTTCTCTTGGAACTCTTGCGCGGGATTTCCGGCGAATTGAGACCAATCAAGTCGCCTTTGCCCCCCGAGATAGTTCGGCCTCTCGGCAGGTTCGGCCGCTCTCCCTCCACAGGGCTGGTAGGATCCTCCGTGTCGGAATCCTCCCGAGACTCGTCGTCATCAGTAAGGAGATCATCATTAGGCTCACGCGTGGAAGATTTTGAAGTACACTTGGCCGGAGGGTTGTCGTCTTCTTCTTTTTCTTCTTCCTCCTCCTCATCAGAGTCATCAGAGTCAATCGGGCCATTTCTCAAGACGCCCATGGCGACAGGAATGCCTTCTGGTGGTGTCTCATCCCCGAAACCTCCATTTCGGACCATGTCTGGCGGCATTCTCGAGCTTCGGACGACCTCGAATCCCTTGCCCTTCTCCTTGCTCTTTCCGCCGAACAAGTTCCTGAACCAACCCGTGGCCGTGGCGACTGGTCCGGTTGGGTCGGCGGGGCCGGTCCCGAGCCGCCGCCCTGGGTTGTCCGAGTTGAGCGCGGGCCCGCGAACGCCATAATAAAAGTCCACCTCGCGGGTTGCGTAATCCGCATGGTTCACCGGCAAGTTCACGATACCCCCTCCCCCTAGAGGCGCAGGTGTCGCTCCGCGAGGCGTCTCTTCCAAGGCCGCGTCAGGGGCTTCGCCCGCGGCCCCCCCGCTCCCGGCATTCGCTGTCGACGTCATGTCGATCCCCAGGGCGTTGGGCGGTGTGTCCGAGTAGGCGGAGTATCCTGATTGGGGATTGATTGCTCGCCGCGGTGGTCGGTAATATGGATCGGATGGCTCCGTGTGAGCAGGCGCTATTACCGGACGTCCGACCGTGGGGGATGCGACAAACGAGAATGTGCTCGTCTCGGCTGGTGTGCCGGGCATGCAGGAGCTGTTGGTGTCATCGTGGTGGTGACCGGTCGAGAAGGCATCGATGCTGAGGAAGCCCGAGTTGGCGCGCGGCTTGTTCCGAGAAGCAGTGCCGCCGTAGCTCATGAAGGATGTGCTGCGTAGCCTTCCGCTGCTCGAAGACATGTACCCGGCTCTGACCCCTTCCTCGGCGTGCAACATCTCCATGGTCGAGAGCTGACTTGACCTGGAAGTCGCCGCGCGGTGCGTCTCTCGTCGGGAGAGCTCCCGCATGCCGAATATCTTGGTCAGGCCTCCTCGGGTGAGCCCGCCTACGTTGTCTCCTCCGGCGCCCAGCAGGCGTGCCACGACCTCGACGATTGTCTGCAAGGCACCGAGGAAGAAGCCCAGAGCCAGGACGGCCCCGTGGATGAGCAGAATGGCATACCCGATCCAACCTTTGGGTCCCTCGGTGACTCCTAGGCTCGGGGTGAAAGCAACCATCAAAAGTACGCATGTGAGGCGGAGGATGGAGAAAAGAGTGTGGTATGCGTTCATCGAGGTGTGCGACTGAAAGGGTCTGAAGGCGTGCAAGGTGAATATCTGGATGACCTCGCAAATGGCAAGCAGGACGACCTGGGAGATGCCACTTGCCTGGACGGCGCCGATAGCAACGCCTCGCACGAAATTCAAGAGCAGGGGGATGAGCGTAAATCCTGCAGCTTCGTCGGAATAGGTGTTGTAAAGGGGGCCATATCGCAGAACCGTGGGCAAATCGTCGTACAGACACGATTTGGGCCTTGTGCGCACAATCAGCAGCACTACGTAGATGGCAAAGCCCAGAAGCACAGCCAATGTGGTGGCGGCCAGGGCGATGGCATAGGCCGGGGACTCGCCCGCCGCGACCAGCTGGAAACACGACAGAGCCACGATGGGGAGCAGGAGAAAGTTGAAGACGATGCGGATGACATTGCCGGTGCTGAACGGCAGGTTTTTGGCGCGGAGATCCTCCTCGGGGATGTTGCGGATCTTACGATAGAGCCATTGCGCCAGAAACCCGGCTTGGGTCAGGACGAAGACGGAGATGATGATGACACAGAGCCAAACCATCATGCCAGCCCAGATGTCGACGCTTTCCTTCATGCCGACCAGCTGGCCGAGGGCGTGGAGACCATAGTTATCGCGAGTGTCGGTGACGTAGATGCCATCTTGCACGCTTTGCCACCCGGGAGACTGCGTGGCAAAGCTCTGGTTGAACATGAGCGCAGACCATCCGACCTGGCTCACTGCCGGCTGGAAGAAGCCGGGATAGCTGAGAGAGAGTGCGCCGGACAAGGCAATAAACTGCAGGTATTGCAGGCAATCCCCAAAGCCGGGCGTCACCAGCCGGAGCAAGTCCACGTCTCGGCCGTAGTTTGAAGTCCAGTGAAAGATGTTTGAGCTTCCCCAGGGACTGAAGATGCCGGCAAGGACAACAGCAAACCCCGCAGAAAGAAGAGCCATCAACGGCACAATCTTGAGTACCGAAGCGAGGTTTCCAAGATCCGGCGTGATGACGGAAGAAACACAACCTATGTTTGTGCCTTCAACATTGCCAAAAATAATCAACATGGTGGCGGCAAACGACGCAAAAGCATATGACGAGTACATGTCGTTTGTAATGTTCATGGATGGCAGGTCGTATACCGAGCTGTCGCCACAAGAGATTTGTTAGGTTAGCAAATTCTGCATGCTCGCCTCGCTGGACATGCATTTGTTTCTTTTCTTTCTTTTTTCTTTCTTTTTTCTTTCTTTCTTTCTTTCTTTCTTTATTGTCTCTCGTGGGAAAGCTTTCAGGCACGGAAGACGTTGCAAAAAAAAAAAAAAAAAAAAAAAAAGGAGAGAGAGAGAGAGAGCTTCGAGGAGGGTGCACTTACACATTCCCCGTTGTGTTGAAGACTGGCGGCAGAGGGCACGACCCATTCACTAGAGCCTCGTCGCAAAAAAAGCTGCGATGGCTCCAAGGCACATAACTGAGCATGGTGATGGAGCTCTTGACTGTGGTGCCATTTTCGGAATTTGCAGAGTTGATAATCTTTCCGTCGGTTTTGTCGGGATTCGTCCAGTAGTCTCTGTCCTCGGGCTTCGGGAGGTTACCCCGTTGGAAAGACCCCGTGACGTTGCCCCAGACTATGTATTGAAAGGTATGCCTGTCGCTGCTGGTGTCGAACCTGGCATCGGCTTCGACCGGGACCCATTGTAACGGAGGGTTCTGGCTTTGGAACGAGTCGGGAAGACAGTTTGTTGGTTTGATTCGCACTGCGGAAACGGGCGTCGAGGCAAGGACAGCCAAGAGAACGACGGCGATGAGCCTGCACATGGATCCTGATGTCGCGAACATGGAGGTATGCCGTGATCGATTTCTCCACGTCGGTTGTCCCGTGAGGTTAGTCGGGGTAGCAGCAGCAGCAGCAGCAGCGCAGACAGGGTTAGTGGCACGGCGGCAAGTGCCGATGCCACGAGGTGGAAAACTCGGACGTGGATGGGCCGTACATTTCCACCTCGAAGGGGAGCTGCGATTCTTGACAGTCGGCGATGAAACTCGGCCGCTTGAAGCGAAGAGACCACCGATCTGGCCATTGTCAAATCCCATCTTGCCAGCCATGCTGGGCAGCATGTGATGTGACGTCGATTGCATTCAAGTGCGGTACATCTTGAGTGAAAATTTTGACCCGTAAATCGCTGGCAGGTTGAAGATCAAAGGGGGGAAACGTAAGTCCAGCGCCTTGAAAATTCGTGGTGTCGTCTCAAGTCGGTTTTGAATCGAAATCCAGATGGGAAGGATTCGGATGCGAACGGAAAGGGAGGGGGGGGGGGGGGGGGGGGGAAAAAACCCAAAAAAAAATTGAAAAAAAAAAAAAAAGGAACATGCGCGGAACGAATCCCCCCCCCCCCCCCCCCCCCCCCCCCCCCCCCCCCCCCCCCCCCCCCCCCCCCCCCCCCCCCCCCCCCCCCCCCCCCCCCCCCCCCCCCCCCCCCCCCCCCCCCCCCCCCCCCCCCCAAGAAAGCCAAGGCGTCTCGACTGTTTGTTGAGAGTCGCGGTGCGACAGGACTTGGGAAGAAAACAAGCCAGTCGTAGGTCGAATTGAAACCAGTAGAAACTGCAGTCAGTCCGCCAGAGTTGTCATCGGTCGTAGTCGTCGTGTTCGTTGTGGTCGTCGTACGGTGACCAGGTTATTTTCTTTTTCTTTTTTTTTAAAAAAAAGAGAAAAGAGAAAAAGAAAAAGACGACGAAACGTGGGTTGCGTATTGAGAGAGATGGGGAGAAAAAAGGAAGACAAAATAAAACCAAGATCTTGGCGACAACGATAGGCGAGAAGAATGTTCGAAAAAAGGTGAAGAAGGGGGCGGGCTGACACGAAGAGAAGGGTAAGGCCGCGGGATAAATCAAGACGTCAAAGACAATAAATGAATGAGGCGCAATGGAACGACGGGCCCGTGGACGGGCCGGGTGAAGATGGGGGCTGCAAGTGGCCCAGAGAGGCCCCACCTTTGAGGCCGCCGCTCAACCCAACGGTGGCTCTGTGTGGTGTGTGGCTGGTGAGGTTGATCAGAGCCGCCGTTAGCGCGAGTCGCCCACGACGTTGCAGCTGCAGCTGGCAAAAAAAAAAAAAAAAAACCGCAAATTCGTCATTTGCATATATCGGTACCAAAACCAACACCAACAATGGAGGACTGCCATGTGTTCATTACAAAACTAGAGCATTCCGTCGGCAACCCACCGGCATTTGCACAAATATGTGTTTTTAGCTCTTCCAACAACCCCTCCCCTTGTGCGTCACTCGTTGCTGGCAGTTACACAACGTTCCGCATGGCAGCCACGCGGCATTCCCAGTCACCCTTACTACGTAGTATACGCAGCTATGCAGGTGTGTATATAATACATACACGTACGTGTTATTGATCATTGACCGCGAATCTTTCCCCGTCTCGAGTGCCATCGAACGGAGCCAGCATGGCCTCGCTTGTCCTAAACAAATCAAAATTTCTACTCACATCTCCTCGGGCGCATCGTCATTTCCCTCCAACACAGCCAATCCTGTTTTCCATCCGTAGGGGTCGTGGGCTAGCCAGATACTAGTGACCACTACTAACCAGCTAAATTAGCTCGGCATGGATGCCCCACACACATCGTACTCGCCAAACAATGCAAGCCAGACAGCTTTCGAGCAGACACGAAATTACTAATAATGCCCTGGCTCCTTGTTTCCCAGCTAGTAGCTTCTGTTTGCCTTCTACATCGTGTAGTCGACGTGGCTCCGAAATCCATTCTGCTGCATCCATGAGTCGACACGCCATTGCAGCCGCCGCTGAACTGACTGAAGGCCGTCGGGATTTGCGCTCAGTAAGGTGACGGCGATGTCGCCGGGTAACTCATATTGGCCCACCTTTTCGTGCTGGCTAACAAGACGTTCGAAATCGTCATGGCTAGCGTGTACGGTTGTGCAAAGATGCAGTGTATTCGCAACGTCCTGGCTCCGAAACAGAAGCCTCTCCGATGATTCCCAGCCGGAAGTGCCATACTTACTGAGGCTGACCTGCGGAAAGGAGCTCCGACCAGCCCTTGACAGCTCACCTGCCCAGTCAAAATCAACCATTCGCTCGTGGCTTTTCGTGTCATTGGGCTTCACGTCTTCTGCTTCGCCCGAGGCGACACTGCCGTTTGCTGGACTAATCCCATGCACGTGGGCCGGTGTTGAAGCAGGATCCGGCTGCGATACGTAAGCGTAGCCGAGTGGCGCGTGTTTCATCTCCAACTGTGATGTTTTCTCCATCATCAGAGGAGATTGCGCAAATGCCTGGGCAAGTGGTAATGACGGGGACGACAGGAGCGTCTCGTCTACACGCCTATTTCTTCTGCTGGCGGCATCGCAGCTTGGTGTCTCGTTGACGTGAGGATATTCATCGTCTCTCACATCGCCAGGAGCTGGTCTGCCAGTCACGTCGCGCAACAACGGCATGGTGAATACGTCTTGTTGGCCGTTACAGCGTGGGTGACGGCTCGAGAATCCTCCACTCCGCTGACTCAACGAAGCAGCTCTCGTAAGGGCGGTGTAGCGGTCATTGAACCGATTTATTGCGTCCGGCGGCGTGGGAGACGCATCAAGCAGTGGCAAACGCGGTCTGAGTGGGGGATTGTCCGGATCAATTCTATACCTGGGGTCAGAAGGCGGAGGCGTGAGCACCATCGGCGAGTGTCCAAGTAATGGCGCACCGGCGGCAGCCTCTCGGTTGTATCTGGTGGCTCGGATTGGCGGCACTGGCGACTGCTGAGAGCGTCTGCGTCTGTCCAGCCCGTCGGTTCGTGGACCGCGACGCGCCACGTCGTTTGCCCTTTGCAACGAGGGCGATCCAGTGACAGAGCCCACGTTTCTGGCAGGCCTCGCAAGTCGCGGAGCCGTAGATTCTAAAACCGGTCGTTCTGGGCTGGAATCCGCTTCGTCTCGCATCCTGTTCAAATCACTCGCCGTCAAAGGCTTCAACGGAGTGCGTTCCGGTGAATGGGGCCAGGTTGGATGCATCATGTTCTGGGCTCCCAGTGTATCTGCAGTCGTTGCAGTGTCGTCGCAAGCAATGTCAAAGTCTTGTCTCTTTGAGACTGGTTGGAAGTAGTGGCGAATGTTCTCTTTGCGAAGCTGATCCTCCACTTGAACCGGAGTTGCTCGGCGAGGAATTTCGACTTGTACAGTGTTGGTGCCATCATCATCATCGCTTGATCGATCATCGTCTTTCTTTTGACTCATATCGACAGTAAAAGTTGTTTTCAAAACGGCTCTGACTGTGTCTCGGTTGGTAGATGAGCGCTCGGTACAAATTGGCCCCCCGTGTCGAGCCACATTTCGGCCGTCATTTATCTCGACGTCGTCCTTTTCAAGACGGAGAGAGGGTTTACCTTTTATCCTGCTGCTGGCAGTCTCGGGCGTGACGGTGACAGGAGCTTCGCATTCTGAACCACCAGGTCCGGCGGAAGCAGGGCGGCATCGCCATTTCTGGTTGAATGACTTTTGGACAGCAGCCTGCAGCTTCTCCAGAAAAGACTTCTCGTCGGAAAGCAGTACCTCGTCCTTTCGAGCTGTGATGTTGGGGTCATAGCTCATAGGAGGGCATCGGATGCTTAATTGCACGAACAGGTGGCCGGTGGACAGCGAGATGTTGTCCTGTTTCTCGGTGCCAGCGAGGATCTCCCTTGCGCAGTTTGCAATCTTCTTGGAAACATGCCAGGAGCTTGACATTGGCCGCCCATCAATTGATATGAATACGGTCTGTTTGTGGATACCTGCCGAGAGCTGAAGGCCGACATAGCCCGAGAAGATCCAGTCATCAGACTCGGGAGAGTGATCCATGCTCGGCATGGGGGCGTTCTTCATTCGTTGTCTGATTTCTACGCAACCCTCGAGAAGATTGGCGCCGAATAATTGCAACATGGCCTCACGTCCCGATGCCACACGCGTCGGCGAGTACGACCACATCGGCTTTGAACTAGCCACTACCTTGAGCGACCATTTGATGTGTGGCCGAGCGAGAGCATAGGCCTTCACAGTTTCCTGTATTCTTGAAAAGATCTTGTTCCTCTCTTTCAAGAGATATTTTTTCCGCGCGGGCATGTTCTCGAAGAGCCCAGTCGCGGTAACAGTAGTCCCAACCGTGGCCGATACAGGTTGTTTGGCCCGAACGCCGCCGACTCCATGGACCAGTTCCAGTCGCCAAGCAACCGGATCTCTCGATTTCTTCGTGATGATGACGATTTTGGCAAGAGAGTTGGCGCTTGCCAGCGCCTCTCCGCGGAATCCCAGACTTGTCCCCCCGATGGTTGTCAGCTCTTCGAAGGCCGTGAGCTTGCTCGTATGTGCCCGCCGGCCCAGGGCGTTGAAGTCATCTATATCAATACCGGTCCCGTTGTCTTTGACAGAAACTCGGTCTATTGCGTTGGAGGATACTGTTATTTCGATGGCGGTTGCTTTTGCGTCAATCGCATTGTCAACGAGTTCCTTGATCAAGTCGCAGGGCGACGTCAGATTTGTCAAACACCGCAAAAGTCGAGCTGCAGAGGCCGGCAGAGGCTGTATGGACATGGCGGAAGATTATCTGTCGTATATCTATGCGAAACAGAGCGGACCGGAACAAATATGGGTGGGATTTCTTCCCAATGAAAGATGACTCTTAGATACTCATATATGTCGGAGAATAGTAAATATTGCAGCTCATAGACCAGATAACGAGAGTAAAAAAAATGGATAGGAATAAGGGGGGGGACAAAAAAAAAAGAGAAGACATCGTCTTGACCAGATGCTTTTCCCCCGCTGCAGTCTTGATGCCCGCACAGCTCCTTCCGTTGCTAGATGCAGTGAAGATGCAAGGCAGGAGCTATCCTCCACCGTCGCCACGTGTTGCGCCCATCAGCACTTTCTGAGCCACCGTGACTGATGGGCGCCATAGCAAAGAAGAGACTTTGAATAAAAACGGATATTCATCCATTCATCGCCTCGATCCGACGCAGTCGACGTTGACGGAGTGGGCAACTTCTGGTCTCTCTCTGGTTGCCAACTCGAGCTTGACTCGTGCAACAATAACCCGACCAACGCAAATGCAACTTGATTGG
Source organism: Claviceps paspali (assembly GCA_013435705.1). Lineage (NCBI taxonomy): Eukaryota > Fungi > Ascomycota > Sordariomycetes > Hypocreales > Clavicipitaceae > Claviceps > Claviceps paspali. The sequence continues at coordinate 76,862 of JABAEC010000002.1, forward strand.
CCATCAACGTCATGACACCAAAAGCTTAATCGTTCCCCGCCCACGCCGGATGCAAATCCACCCGTCCCAATGTTGTCGTAGATTCAACCTCCCCAACATCCCACCATCCAAGCTCGCCCGGCCATAACTGCTTTATACAGATACAGACACAGACGTGCAGCCACAAACACATACGTACGCACACGCGCACGTATATAGACACACATACGACATGTCTCTGAAGGGCCCGACCCCCCAGCAGCACGACGGCTCCGGCCTCCGCATCGCCATCATCCACGCCCGGTGGAACGAGTCGGTGATTGCGCCGCTCGTGTCCGGCGCCAAAGAGAAGCTCCTGGCTTGTGGCGTCAAGGAATCCAACATTACCGTGCAGTCCTGTCCCGGGTCGTGGGAGCTCCCCTTTGCTGCGCAGCGGTACGTCTGAGCATTTAGGTCTCGCTTCGAAATGCCACTCATTGTTTTCAATGCCGCGCATGCTTATTTTCCGTCAAACCGATTCACGCGCCCTTTTTTGTTTTGTTTCGCTAAACCATTCCATCCGTTTCAAATCGTGTATTCCTTATTTCATAAAAAAAAAACAAGCTTCTTCTTCTATGCACCCCCCCCCCCCCCCCCTCTCCCCCAAAAACAAAACCACACACTATCTAAATAAATATATCCTCCTTCAAATACACCGTCCCCCCAAGCAAACCACATAACAATCTAACTAAGATTCTACTCTCCCCTCCTCTCTTTCTTTCTTTTTTTTTTTTAAAAAAAAAAAAAGCATCCTATCCGCCTCCCGCATCCAATCCAGCTCTTCCAGCGCTCCCTCCGCAACCGACCTCCTCTCTTCCTCGACCACAGATCTAGCCTCCCTCTCTAGCAACACCGCCTCGGGCGCCTTTGACGCCATCATTGCCGTGGGAGTGCTTATCAAGGGCGAGACCATGCACTTCGAGTACATCTGCGACGCCGTCTCCCACGGCCTAATGCGCGTCCAGCTCGACACGGGCGTCCCCGTCATCTTCGGCGTCCTGACGGTGCTCAACGACGACCAGGCCAAGGCCCGTGCCGGCCTGGACGGAAAGGGCCACAACCACGGCGAGGACTGGGGCCTGGCAGCCGTGGAGATGGGCGCCAAGAGAAAGGAGTGGGCCGACGGCAAGATCGAAGGATAGAACTGTTGCGTGACGCTGGAGAATGATGAACGAAGATGAAACAGGGTGCTGTCCACGAATCAATGTGCTTGGAGACTACATATTTTGATAGTTACTCGACCAAACCAAGAAAATAAAGAGAATACAGCGGTGCTTGTTCTCCCCAACCCCCATCATCATATGGTGAGTACAGCCCGTAGACCATGACAGATACATCCCGCCGAGGAAGTACAAGCATTCATCTCATCCGTAGCCGTCACGCAATCCAAGTGAAGCACCTTTCCTCAACCGCTCCATCCGGTTGCCCACGCACCCTCATCATGTAAATAAATAATAGCTTCATTCTGCCGCATCCGCGGAAGGAGAAATCTCCTCTTCCTCTTCGTCTTACTTCCCCCCCCCCTCCTCCTTCTCAACATGCAAAACAAAAAAAAAAAAATCAGCCTATAAACAAAAAAAGAGAAGAATACACAAGGTGAAAGCATGAAAAGGTGAAAAACGTGCAGAATAAAAAAGAAAGAAAAACCCCACGAGGGAAATGAAACCGGAAAAAAGAAGAGGAAAAGGAAAAGCTAACCGGTCACATATCAAATTACATTATCCCCAAAGCCATCATCGCATTGACTTTACCAACCCCCCCCCCCCCCCCTTTCTCCTCACCAAGCCAACCACCGAGACCCAGGGCCCTCAACAAATGATACATGGCACCACACCAGTCAAATACCTCAATCAAGAATGTGGTTACTAAATTAAAACATAATATCCATATCTATCATACGCAAAGTGACGCGAACCGCCAACCTCCATTTGCTGCTATACAACCAGAAAAAGAAAACAAGAAATGTCAGGGAGAGAATGATGCCTGTATTTCCAAGAATGCAGTTTGTTGAAAGAGAAAAGAAAAAAAAACAATAGATGTTTGCCAAACCTTGCTCCTTGTTCAAACGCTTCAGAATCTCAGAGTGAGGTGGAGTGGCGGCATAGATGCGCATGTAGATGTATATGAAGAGAAAAAGAAAAGATGCCAGAATCCAAGAGAAACAAAGGAAGAAGCAGGGATATGTAAGGGAAAAACGAACAACCTCCCCTCAATGCATATTCATGAAAAATGACCAAGTATGCCATTATATCCGACTGTGGTATCCAGTTCTTCCGGCACCATAATTGTTCCCAGTTGACGAAAGTCTCTTCTTCTGCTTTTTTTTTTGATTCCCCCCCCCCCCTCGCTCTCAATGCCAGTCTTAAAACGCCACATTTAGTTCATCCGTCGAAATTCTTTTGCTCCGCCAGAGAGACCGCTTCTTTTCTCTCTTTGCCTTCATGGCTTCCCAGCCCTGCTCCTCGTCGTCATCATCAGATACCTCCCTCGAGTCTCTCGAGCTGCTCATGAGCTTCACGGTTGATTTGCTCTTGTCATCACTCCAGTTGGAAAGGTCTCCAGAAATGGTGTTGGATCGGACGTGCTGGCCGAGACTGGAGACCGTGGTCCCAAGCGCCTGTGATACGGGCCTGTATCGTCCGGGCATGCCCACGTTGCTTCGCTCGGAGGGTGCGATGGATTGCGCATACGCGCCGCTGACACCGCGAATAGACGGGATGCCCTGCTCAAACGGGGCCATGAAGGAGGATGAACTCGGCTGCACCATGCTCATGGTTCGCGCGTGGGGATGCGGCAGGTGAGGGGGCTCCATCATCACGGACTGTCGGTTCAAGTCCCCCATGGATTGGTTTCCCGGCAGACCAGCGGCAAACGGAGGCTGCATTGCCGGCTGCTGCTGCGGCGGCAACTGAGCACCGCCGTTCTGATTTGTAGCCATCATCTGCATGAACTGCATTTGCATCTGCATGAACTGCGTCATCTGCTGCGTCATTTGAATCTGCACCTGGTCACCCGGGGTGAGCATCGGAGGCGGCATCTGCTGCATCGGAGACAAGCCCGACATTCCACCCGTGTTGTACATCATGTGAGCCGGCATCGCGGCAAAGGGATCCTGACCTACGGGAGTTCCGTTGGGGTTGACTGCGCCGCCAATCAGTTTGTTCGTGTCGACACTGGGGCTGCCGCGCCGCATGGCCCGCGATCGCTCTTCGCTGGCAATCACGCCGACAAGGCCGCCGGAGGGCAGGAGCCCTGGCTGAGGCTGAGGAGAGGGCTGCCTCTTGGCGTCGCCGAAGTGGAGCGATTCCCTTATCGCAGGTCGTGCGATGCTGGCTCCGAGAAAGGGGTCCTGGGGCAAGTTGCGAGCGAATGCCGGAAGATTTGTATGGCGGCGGGTGTTGACGGTCGCGGCGTCGCCTACCACGAGGGAGGTCGGGCGTGCTGACGACGGTCCGGCCATGGAGGTGGGCAGATTTGGGTTTGACCCTGACGGGCTCAGGCGGTTGGGTGGCCGATTCTTGTTGGGGAAACCATGGGCCTGGAGAATGGCCAGGGGAACATCTTCGTCGTCTTCCTCAGACGAAGCATTGGTCACGGCGGGGTCGGGTGACGGGGTTTTGAGATAGAGAAGTCCTGCCGGGGTCGACGATGACGGCGGGAGAGCGGATCGGGGTGTGGGCTTCGTCGCGGGAGGCGTGGGCGTCGTGCCTGTTTCCCCTGTCACCTTCATCATCTGCTGTCTGTACACAGCCATGTGGGCCTCCTGCTTCCGTCGCTGCTTGGTTTGTTGTTTGGACTTCTCCTGCTCATCTTCGTCGTCATCGTAGTTGATGTCATCCCCGTCGTCGTCGTCATCGTTGTTATCATTGTCGACTTTCTGGGCGGCCGGTCTGGGGTTGGTTCGAGTTTCCCGGGCGGGCCCAGCCAACTCTTTGTCCCGACGATACTTCTCAAACTGTGCGGAAGTCATGACCTTGTTCCGAGGGGCATTCGAGCTTTGGAGAGTATATCTTTGCGAAGTCCGGGTGCTCCTGGACATGTTGCCCTCAAACATGTTCTCGTCTTTCTGATAAATGCCGGAGGCGTCCGGGTCATTCGTCGTTGAATCCCGTGATTCCGTCAGGAACCTCATGGCAGATACGGACTCACGCAGAAACTTGGCGTCCTCGTCCTCCATGATATCAGTCGGGCGGTCCGAGTACTTGAACGAATTCAAGTGCTCGTGTCGAGGGACCGAAGGCGGCCCATCATCGTGCGGTGATGTGGGCGATGGATAAGCATCACCATATGCCGGGCTGTGACGCTGACTCAGGAGAGGATCTGTCGGGGTGTTGTTATCCGGACTGAGCGGGCCCGGTGTCCCGTAGCGGTTGCCCGTCAATGATCTCGGCGCCGCGTTGTCGTGAGCAGCGAGGGTTAGGGTTGCAGTGCTTGCCCTCTTGTCGAAGCCTTTGAACATGGAGCCGAAATCACCGCCGAGGTCCATGCCACCTCCCTCCTGGTTGTCTGGCGTGACAGTGCTCGCCGTGGATGCAGTCATGCCTCTAGAGACCGCTTGATCCGGACTCTGCCGGGCGAGATAGAGGACAGGGGGCACGTCGGGAATGGGATCTTGGGTCGCTGGCGGGGGGATGCTTTGCTTCTTTTGTCCCCCAAATGAAAAGGTGCGGGTGGCTCGATCGAGCAAGCCGGCTCCAATGGACTTGGCGCTTGATTGGCTTGGAGATTCCTGGGAAGCGGTCTTTTGCGGCGGGCGGACGTCGTCGTGGCCGTTGGTGCCGCTCATATCCGCCGAAGATGGAGCTGTCGAGGCGTTGCTATGCCTAGACGAGTTGTCGGTCGAGGTCCCTTTGGTCGTGTTGGAGACGTTGCTTGCCCTGTTTCGAATACATCAATCAGTCAGCGTCGCAAAGGCTGGGGCTCTCCAAGCCATTTCCTGGCTATTCATACAGAAAGAGGACCGTGGGGACATGATGATGAATCCGATTGGGGGGGGGGGGGGGGGGGATGTCGGCAATCTGACTCACCGGTTGACCTTGAGGTCTGCAAACATGTTGTCTTGGGCACCCAAATCGAGAAAATTGGTCTTGGGGGAAAGTGATTTAGATGCCCTTCCCACCTTCGCACCACCATCGAAAGCCGTTCCGCCGGCTAGTTCTGTTCGATCGATGACGCGGAATGAAGGACCATCGGGAGAGGGCAACGTGACATGGTCAAGACCATCGGAAGCGGACTTCCGTTTGGTGAAGGCGACGGAAAATCTAGGCATGTAGAGTGCCGGGGATGGCCGTAGCCTGTCGTGGCCCAATAGTGGCCTTTTCTTTTGTTATTTTGTTTTTTGTTTATCTTGATTGATTTTGATTTTGTTCTGGAAAATGCCTCGGCCTCGAACCCAGAGAAGCGAGCGGTCGAGCCAACCAGTGTCGAGTGGTCCGAGGCTTTTTTCTTCTTTTCCTCCAAAGTCTGCTGCGTGGGATAGAAAGAGGGAATCGTCCGTCGGCTTAGATGAAGAACGAAACGGAAGTCGACGTTTTAGACGATGAACGTTCTGGGCGCCGAACTTGGTATATGAAATGAGAGGAGCAAATATCGCTGGTGCACCGGCGGAAGGTCAGTCATATGAAAAACGAGGAACAAGACCAAGACCCATCAGTGAGTCGACTCGTTTGAGCGTCATGCATGCCGGCCAGCCTCCACGTAAATGCAGCAAAAGCACATGGTAAAAGAGACAGCAGAAAGGGGGAGAGGGGCAGTGTACATTCGACCGGCGGTTCACTGGCTCAACACGCATCGTCCTCTGGACGGTTTGAGAATGGACGCCCGTATCGGGTACAGATGAAAGGGGTGGTACACAGTAGCGATTGTTTTTCAAGAAATCAAACCCCGGTGCAAGACTCACATTAATCTCCAAATGGATGTGTTAAAATACAGGGGCGTGATGCAAGATGGAGAGTTAAAAAAAAAAAAAAAAAAGGTAGAGAAGCACCGTATAAGCAGGGGAGGGGATGAGGGAACCCGCAGTGTGCAGGACAGCTCAACTTGGGTAACAAAAAAAGACAATCAGACTAACGAAGGATATGGAAGTTTGCTTGAGCGAGTGGTGAAAAGAGTTCAAGCCAAAAAAAAAAAAAAAAAGGTTGTAAAGACAAGAGGGAGAGAAAAGAGGCGTCAGCTGGGTACGCGGTAGAGAAAAGAACCAACGGCCCAACCGTACAAGGACGAAGGGACGGGAACAACGGGTGGGCAGCAGACGGGCAGGCAGTACGTTTCGACGTGGGCCGCGCCAGGTTGGGAGGAAGGGGGGGGGGGGGGGGGGCCGGGTCTGACAGCGGGCCTGGGAGGCGAGAACGGGGACGGGGGATTGGGGATGGCGTGTGATTGTTATCGTCGGTCGTCGGTCGTCGTTCGTGCGTTCTTGTCGATGTCGCAGCCGCCGCCGTCGCCGCACACACGATCGATCGGAGAACAAGTTCAAACAGCAAAGGTGGGCAGCGGGCGGTGGCAGCGAGATTCGAAGGCAAAATCACTCTGCATCCAAAAAAAAAAAAAAAAAAAAAAAAAGATTGGCATAGACAGGAAACGAGGATTTCCATTTCCGCGAGCCTGCGGGGTGGACGGCCTCTCTCTCTCTATTATCTTCCTGCCTTGGCTGACTCCCAGCTTGGCAGCTGTCGAGGGCTACGTCAAGCCTGAGGCAAGGTACTAGCCGGTGAAGTACCCGGTACCTGGCGTTCGCCGACGGTCCGTCATTGCACAGCCAAGCCGGCGCCAGGGCCAATCATGCGCTCAAGCTCCGGGCAGGCACGTACTCTTCGTTCTGCCAGGTGCCAGGCAGTCCGCAGTCCGGAGTGCCTGGCCCCCATTCCCGAGGGGGGCACCGACTTCTGGCGGATGCACAGGTACCCAGTACCTGGAGACCAGTAGCCCTTTCGTTTACGGAATGTCGAGAGCGCCTGACGTTGTTGCTGTTGGTGCTGTGCGAGTTGTGTCAGTGTGATGATGGCAGGCCCAGTTAAATTCTGCTGGACCCGGCGCCTCGTCTGACCAGAAACAGTTTCCGTGGACCGTTGTCCCGACTGCTTCCGTCTCCTGCGCTGGACGAAGCCCGCTGGAACTTTTTTTTTTTTTTTTATATTATTTATGATTTCACTAGAAGAGAGATGTGCAATACAAAACATTGCAGGGTTGCCTCACCCGACATGTCGGCAAGGGAGATTGAGGTTGTTGGCACAACGGGCCAGGGCGTGTATGTTATAACGAAAAGAGGGTGGAAATAATAAAAAAAAACGAAAAGAGGGGGAAAGGGTGCGCCATCCATCCTGCGCCACCACTGGAGCGTGTTTTGTTTTGTTTCCTTTTTTTTCCCCTTTCCTGCTTCCTTTTACTTTCCCTTTTCTTCTTGTGCCCCCTGAAGTGGCTCGGAGCAGTGGCATTTTACGTAGTAGCAATACTGCCGCCGAGCAACAGTGATGGAAAGGCACCTAAGGCTGCTTCTTCGTCCTTGTTCTGCTTTGTCCTTGTTTTCCCCCCTTGTTTCCTACAAAGTAGGTGCCTGCTACCAGCCCGCCTGGCTGATGATGCACGACAACCACAACAACAGCCCGCGTGCATGCACATGCATGCATGCGGGCGGGCAAGCAAACAAGCCGTGGGCGTCTCGAAAGGAAGTGATATCAAACCCTGGACGCTTTCTTTTCATTTCTCTCACCTCCCCCCCCCCTCTCTTCCCCATTTGCCTCCTCCTCCATTTCCAGTCCTTGTTTGTTTTTTCCTCTTTCTTTCCTTTCCTCTCTTCCCTCCGTCTCCGATCAAAGGGGGCAACTCAAACCACCCTGCCACCACTCTTTTGTCAACCAGCTTGCACGCCAAGCACACTGCCCGCCCCCCTTGAGGTCGTGACCGCTAACCCAGGGACTAGCGCCGTGGGGTGTTGGCGCCGCCGCTCGCCTGACTTGCTTCCGCGAGGTCCACAATTTCTGGAATCGTTTGAATAATTTGAACGCCCCCCCCCCCCCCCCCCCCCCCCCCCCCCCCCCCCCCCCCCCCCCCCCCACCGGCCCAAAAAAAAAAAAAAAAAAAAAAAAAAAAAAAAAAAAAAACAAACAAACAATTAAATACAGAAGCTTCCATGGCGACGAGAGCAAGACAAAAACAAGGCGGAAGTGAGCAAGCGTGCAGTAGTAAGTAGTAGTTGATGGAGGGATGGCGGTCCGGCTCTGTTTAGCGCGCGCATGTTCATGGTTCATGTTGTTTATGGCCCGCACAAGAAGATGGAAATGGAACCATGGCATTGAAAATAAACAAGCAGAGCGGGCCGCGCTCATGCAGGGCTGCGACATTCGTTCATGCAATGCACACACACGCACGCACCCACGCATACACGATAACACGCCACACGCACGCATGGTTGGAGCATGAGCATTGCATCAACACGGCCAAGACACTCAACTCACTCACTGTTTTTTTTTTCTGGAACACCGCGCACGTAAATCACATAGTAGCACGCGCTGGCTAAACGAGGGGTCAGACATCCTCCACTTCCGCCGGGGGGCCTCCCCTTGATTTGCCTGCGTCGGCCCGGGGTTGGGCTCGCTCGAAGCTGAGGTTCGGCATCATCTCCAGACGATCGCGGAGAGCGGCATACCTCAGGGACTTTGCTTCTCTGTTTTGCCCTCATCTCTTCTCTCTTCTCTCCCATCTCCTCTCTCTCCCCTCTCTCTCCTCTCTCCCCGCCCCGCAAAGCCGTGGATGCGTCGTCGGCGGCGCAAGTGCTGGTCGACGAGACATGCGGCCTCTCGACAGCTGGCGGCGTAACAAAACCAGGACGACCGGTCCGGGCGGCCCCAGGACAGCGCCAGCGCCAGCACCAGCACCAGCACCAGCACCAGCGCCAGCGCCTGCTGCTGCACCTTCTGCTGCTGCTGCTGCTGCTGCTCCGCCGCCGCCTGTGCGTGGAACGAGCCGCTCGTCTACGGCGTCGAGCCAGCGTCAGCGTCAGCATCAGCATCAGCAGCCTTCCTCCCGGCCAGCCTCCCGTCCAGCCAGCATCATTACTGTTGCTCCGTCCCATTCGTCCCATTCATCCCATTCGTCGTCCCACCCGCCTCACGCCGCACGCATCCTCTCCCGAGCCGCCGCCGCCGCCAGCAGGACGCGCCCCCCCACCACACAGGCATCCCCCGTGCTGCCGCCTGTGACCGCCACCGCCAGCAGCACCAGCACCAGCACCAGCACCAGCAGCAAGAAAAACAAGCGCGAGAGCCACAGCGGCGGTCCTCGCCACCGCAACACCGCCACCACCACCACCACCACCACCACCGCATCGCCCTCCACCGTCGTCGCTCCCACCACTCCTCCCTCCGTTGCCGGCTCGACGATCCCTTCCGTCTCCTCCCGCGCCTCGCTGCCCTCTCACCACCTTAAGCATTATGCCACGTCGCTGAGGCTCAAGCAGCGCCCCCTTTCTGCGACCATCGAGACCATCTCCAACATGCCCGTCGGCGACAGGCCTCGACAGCCCCAGCTGAGTGCTGCCGCGGCCAGGGCCGCCAGCCGTGCTCCTCTGACCCCCAAGATCGCGGCCAAGGGGCCTTCCGTGACCCCCCTGGCCAGACGACCTCATTCCTCGACCCCCGTGCTCGCTGCCGTCGCCGTCCCGAGAGACGACTGGTCCTCTGCCCCGGCAACCGTTGCCTCGTCGACCAGCAACATGACCGCTCGCGCGGGCCCTCGACAGACCCGCGTCGACAGTGTCGCCCCCCCCCCGAGCGGCACGCAAACGCAAGATGCCGAGAAGACAACCGACGAGCTGCCAAACACCAACAGCGGCAGCAGGAGCAGCAGGAGCAGCAGGAGCAGCAGCGGCAGCACCATCCAGCCCGACTCGACTGCCGCACCAGGGGACTCGACCAAGTTCTTCTACGCGAGCGACGCCAAGATGGCCCAGCAGGCAACGCAGCCGCGGCCGGCGTCCGTTCCCCACCCTCCGAAGACGGGAAACGTCTTTCTGTACGCAAACGGATCCGTGGCCGACGCCCGACGCAACATCAGCCCCCCCTCCCATCCCTCGCCCATGCCCATGTCCGCATCCGTGACGGGCCCCAGCCCGGAATCTGCATCAGCCAAGTTCTTCTTTGCCAATGGTGACCCCGAACTGCCGTTGAGGCCGAATCTGCTGTCGTCTGTTTCCGCATCCGTGGTATCGTCAAGTTGTAGATTAGCCCCCTCACGCCCGGTCTTGAGCCATTCCCGCCCCGCGTCCGTTGTTTCGACACCGAGACCGGCGTCCCCGATCAAGCCGCCGTCGGCGTCGGCACCAACGACACAGTCTGCGAGAAGCAGGGCCGCCTCGCCCACGTCGCCCAGGCAAACCTTGATTTCGCCTCTCCCAGTGCAGCAGCAGCAGCAGCAGCAATCTTTGCCCACTGTTTCCAAGCGAAAGGTGAGCATTGACGCCGTACCGCGGGACATGACAGGGCGTAAAAGGACCGGCAGCGCGGTCGTCCCCGAGCCTCTGGCGCCTTCTCGCTTCGCCATGTCGCCAAACCTGTCGGAAGCTGCACCGGTCCATTCGCCGCCCCTCAGCCCAGGACTCTCCAAAACCGGCATGACAATGGCGTCAGTCCTGCGGGCGGCAGAAGATCCGAGGGACGACGACGAGTCGAGGGAGGATGATATGCAGTCCGAGGCTCATAGTTCGATGAAATCATCAACACAGCTGCGGGACTCCGTCACCGAGCTGGTCGCCAACGCTCGTCGCGAACGAAAGGTCCAAGACTTGGAGATTACGAACGCCTCCCTCGAGGCCATAAACCGCACCCTCGAGAGGCAGCTCCGGAAACAGACGGCCGAGCTGCGGCGCTTTCGCCGCCTATCGAGATCGGGCGCCCTGTCCACGGCCTCGAGCCGAGTCACCTCCCTTGCCTTTACCGAGCCGCTCACCGACGTCTCCGACGTTGACGAGACGGACGGGACAGAATACGGGGAGGACAACAAACATGACGACGAGGAGGACGAGGGAGACGCGGAGGAGGAGGAGGAAGAAGAAGAAGAAGAAGAAAAAGAGGAGGAAGAGGAGGACGTGGACTCGCTGTCCGAGTCGGACCAGTCCAGCAATGTCAGCATGAACACCGAGGATATCCTGCTGCCGGGGGCGAAGAACGAGGCCCGGCGCAGGCGCGACGAGAAGCGGCTCCAGCTGGATCTGACCAAACACCAGGAACTCCTCGTCGACAGCCAAAAGATGAACCAGAGCCTGAAGCGGTGCCTCGACTTCACGGAAGCGCTGATCAAGGAGGGCCAGAAGGCGCTCGAGTACAGCGTGCGGGTCTCGGATATCAAATTCGGCGGTCGAATCCTTGCCCCGCCGGACGAGGACGACGAAGACGTCTCGTCTCTGCAGGCCGAAGACGCGACGACGACGACGATGATGAGAATGACGATGTGTACCGACCATGTCGGACTGGAGCCGCCCTGGCCGAAGAGCAATCAGGATCGAGACAGCGGGATCGAACTGCAGCCTGAGGGGGAAAGCTAACAGGGGGGGTTGTTTTGTTTCGTTCGGAACGGCTTTTGCGAGGAAGACATGCCCGTCACCATCACCGTCTCCGTCACCGTCACCAACCATCCACCCAAACACACTCATCCGCCCAACTCATCCACACACCCAACCCATCCACTCCTTGACTGCACCATCTCCTTCCTCATCAAACCTTTTGCCATTCCCCCCCCCCTTCTTGCCAAATCTCCACCTTTGGGTCAAAATCAAATACCCCTTCCCATGTCGGGGGACTCATATGCCACAAGCACAATCCACCTCCCCCTCCCCCTCCCCCTTTTTATGTAATTTATCTTCTTTCTTTCTTTCTTTCTTTCTTTCTTTCTCATTTACCTCCTTGCATGGGTATCACAGCAGAGCATTTACATTCCTGGCATCCACAACGGCGTTGATCTGGCGGAATAGACTTTTTGAAATTTCAGTTGATGGTTTTGTTTTTCATTCCCCCCCCCCAATGCTGATTCGTTCTATTCACGTGTGGAAAATAAGAAAATTCCTCGGGCGTGTTCATCGCACTTCATTCTTGCCAACTCTGGTGTGTGCTTTTTTTTTTGTACACCTTCCCTTCGTGCCGTGTTTTGATTTTGTTCTCGTGAGGTTCGGTCGATTGCGTAGATCTTGTTGGGCGATGTGGTGGGAAATTGGTTGGGATGGGTTTGTATGTTTTCGTTTTGTCTGGTGTGTGGAGGTTTTCCTGGTCCTGTATACTGAGTGTCCTTTCTTCTTTTTTCTGTTTGCCTTTCTTTCTGTTTGCCATTCTTTCTGTTTCCCTGGTCCTGTATACTGATTGTACTTCCTTCTTTTCTGTTTGCTTTTCTTCTTCTTCTCCTTTGTGGTCCGTTTTTATCCCGTCTTGTTAAAGTGTGTTCTCTGATACCCGGATCGAACATTGTGAGCGGATGACGGACGGGGAAATCCCCCCTCGCGGAACCAGTGCTTGATCTCTTGGTTATTTGCTTTCTTCTCGCTTTCCCCTTTGTGTTTGGGCTGTTATTTCCCCCCTCTTATACACAACATCCTGTTTTTTGTTTGTTATTTTTTTTTCCTTTTTATATACGACATCCCGCTTTTGTTTATGTTACCATCTCCATTTATATAACCCCCTTTTTTTATCGTGGCTATTTCCCTCTCTTCCGTTCCGCGCTTTCCTGCGAGATGCCCTCCTACACTGTATGTCGTACACACCGTGGACATGCGATGGGAGCCTACGCAGAGGGTAGGGGAGGTGCGAAATATGTATTATACACATCTTGCTTTTTGAATCTGCGCCTGCGCAAGTCACTACATCAAGTCACGGTGACCATTCCACAGGACGACTGGTCTGAAAATGCACCAAATCATGCAACAACTTCTTTCTTTTCTGTTTTAAGAAAATACATAAATAAATAGACGGGATATCTTTGTCGAACTTTACTCTACTATTCTTCTTCCGTGCTCGGCAAACAGGAACAGACATGCGTTTTCTAAAATCCCCCCCCCCTCTCTCTCAACAATTTCCCTTTGATCCCTTGAAAATGACAATGCCGAGATACCATCTATACCGCCGTGGTGGTGGTGGGTGACCTTCTCTCTCTTCCCTCCTCCTACTTCCCTCCTGTTGATTTTTCGACATGTGCGTCTTCGTGGCGTGTCTTGTGTGCGCTGCATGGCTGGTTCGCCTCCCACTGTGCTGCTTTTCTTGGGCGGTGCGCGGGTCCCCATGAAAATCTGCTGCCACGATATTCATCGTTTTGGCGTCTTCATCTGGCTCGAATCGTATTTCTAGCCCCATCATTGTGCAGCGATGTAGGCATTTTTTGCTACCCCCCTTCTCTTCCCATGTCTATGAACAGTCATTCAGGGGTGTGTCGGATTTTTATGCCTTGGGCACGTTGGGCGCATCGTTGGCCACTTCCTCGGCGTGGCGGTGGTGGCGCTTGTCCTTTTTTTCTTTTCGCTTCTTGTCTTCATCCTTGTCCTTCTTCATGGCCGCCTCGGCGACGAGTTGTTCGAAGACGAGATAGTCTCCTTCCTCTTCTGCCGTTCGCTGGGCCTGTTGTTTCGCATTCGTTAGCTGGTGTGGGACGAGATCTGACGTCCGTCGCTCAAATGGTACTTGCCTTGCAGAAGATGTCGCCGATGAGGACGAGCGCCTGCGCGCGCTCCAACCTCTTCTGGAGGGGAACCTTTTTGTCGTATAGGACGGATTCGCACACGTCACGCAGTACGCTCTGAATCTCGAATTTGCTTCCGCGCCATGCGGCCGTGAGGATCTTGCCCGTCACCCGGCGCTCGTACTCGACCCGCTTCTCGTCAGTCCAGTCATCGCCACCCTTGGCTTCCATCTTGGCCATGTCCTCGACCGTTTGTTGCGCGTCGAGTGCGCTGCTGATGGTGTTCCAAGTATCTTTGACGAGGGTGCCCTTGTCCTTCAGGCGGCTGAAGAAGCCGCCGATACCAAGGAACTTTTGACTCCGCAACAACCCGGAAGCTTTGGAAACGTACGTCTGGCCGATGGCATGGAGGATATCGAGTCCAAACGATTCCATCTTGAGATTTTCCACCTCGAGGCGCATCTTTTCCTGGAACGCCTTGGTGACGTCGGGACCCTTGTCTGTCTCGGTCCAGACGCTCACGCGGTCGAGGAGCTTCTGCGACAAGGTTTCGACTCGTTCTTTGCGGATCCGCGTCCGCTCTGCCTCGTAGGCGGCGAGCTGCTCGCGCTGTTCTTTTGTCAGACCGCTCTTTTTCTTTTCTTTTTGGCGGAGTTCGTCTTCCGTCGCTACGTGGACGGCGTCATCGTGGGCCTTGTCGGTGAGGGCCGGTCGCAAGGGGATCTGCATCCGGTTGCGGGAGCTGGAGGACGGGGCTGGCGAGGCTGCGTTGGTTCGGGGAGGTAAAGGTAATGTCGATCCAGCTGCTGCCGAGTTCGCACTCTTGTCTTCTTCGACGACGACGGTTGGAGGCGACGCGGGCGTCGTCGCAGGTTCTTCCGCAGGCGCCTTTGTCTCCTGCACATTGGCCTCCTTGGCATCAGGTGATGGAGAGTCCGTCGCGGCCACGGCCGCAGGCGCAGCTTCGTCCTCTTCGCCCTCGGCCATGGTGATGTCCATGGTCGCCGTCAGGTCCTTCATGAGACTGATCTCACCGATCCAGTCGAGAAATGCGTCGCCTCCGAAGATGGACGTGAAGAACTCGGCCGGGTCGGCGAAGCCTTCTTGTGGCTTGGCATGATCCTTGCCAAACTTGTCGTATGCTTTGCGGAGGTCGGTATCGGAAAGAACTTGGTACGCCTCGCCGATGGCCTGGAACTTTTCGTGGGCGGTAGGGTCATTGGGATTCTTGTCTACGAGAGCATTTATTGGCTTTGATTAGCGGAGCGGCAAGAGGACAGTGATGGAACGGAAAGCAGCGAGAAGGAGGTCATGGTCGCGAAAGCAGAAGCGCACCAGGGTGGTGGATGATGGCCATCTTGCGGTAGGCCTTTTTTATCTCGAGCTCGGACGCGGTGGGCTTCACGCCCAAGGCATCATAGTACGCGGTGTCGACAACCATGATGGGCCACGAGGATGGGTTGTCAAGGTGGACGAGGAACTGTGGACGGGAACGGGCCGAGAGTCGCGCGCAAGAAGACTTTGGCGGCAGGAGAAGGCAGTGAAAAGGCCGGCCCTCGCGCGGGGGATGGGGAGTTTATTGTGAATGACAGAATGAGGTTAGGCGGGAATCGCGGGATGATGATAAAGCGTCTGTCGGTTGGTTGCCAAAGCATAAGACAAGAGGGACTGTGGAACCCTCCTCCATGGCCACCACAGGCTGCTGCGGGAGAACATTTGCCAATTTGCCCATTTTTGCCAGCGAGACGAGAGGCGGCGACGTCGACGTAATCATGGCCATTGGCGGGGCCAGTCAGTGCCATAAGTACCAGGTACCAGAGTGTCAGTGTGTGTGTGTGTGTCAGCAGAGCCAAGTAAGTGCCCGGTAGCTGGCAGCCGACAGCTGGCTGACACTTTTGGTCTATTTTTTTTCATTATATCTTCTCTCGTGCGAAACAGACACTCGGATATCGCTTTTCTTCTTCTTCTTCTTCTTTTTCTCCTAGTGGTGGCGACGGCGGCGGCAGCAGCAGCATGTGTGTTTCTGGGGCAAATGGATACCTTTTCTTGCTCCCTTGGGCTAAGCCGGCCATGAGTCAGTCGACAGTAAAGTAGGCAGGCGCCTGGCTGGCCAAACAACTTCAAAACTGTTGCTAGCAAACTCGACTTCTCGCCAAATCAGAGCGACCAAGCTTAGTACTACTAGTATTTAGCTTAGCTGCCTGCCAAGACAGCTCGCGACGGCTTCTCTTTTCTATTCTTTTTTTTTTTTTCTAAAAAAAAACCCCCCGCAATCTTTTTTTTTCTTTTTGCATCATCCACAATGGCAATTCCTGCAAGGCTGGGTGGGTTTCTGGCTATTGTTGCTTCATGCTTCATGCTTCACGCTTCATGCTTCATGCACACATCACTGTGGTTTCGGTCGATGCTGACAGGCTGAAATGAACCCCAGGTTTTTCAGACGCGCTTGAATTCTTCAGGCTGTCTGTTTCTGTATCCATCGCGCCAGCCAGGTGACCTGTAGGCTGAAGGCGGACCAACTTCTCTCGAGCCATGCAAAAAAGCAGCCATAACTTTACCCCGCCGGAAACAACCAACGAACGACGCAAGTCTTGGCTCCCTGTGGTGGCACTGTCACATGGACCGAGCCATCGTCTCGTGGCCGCCGCCGCCGCCGCAAAAAAAAAAAGGCTGTGGCGCCAACGGTGATCAGTACCGAGGGGGGGTCCAAGTGGCGCGACTACATGTCGTCCGACTGCCAATTAGTTACCAGGCGTATTGCTGTGTAGCCGCGAGTCCTGACTTGATGGACGTCGGCGACTGGGGACTGGTTGGCTGATGGTCTGGATGGCGTGGCTTGGTGGCCATCGTGGTTGAACCAGCTTAAATTCCAAGGCCTCGCTCAGCTTCGTTTGCCGTCTTGCTACTCCGACCCATCCCATCTTGCCATCATCATCCGGCATCGCTGCCGCCACCATGTCGAGCGTCTCATCCATTGTCTCAGCTGTTGCAACGGCGGCAGCGTCGTCGGCTACACCATCCGCAACGGCAGCGGTGCATGAGCAGGGAGGCGTCATCGATGGCTTGAACCCGTCTAAATACGACCCTAGCAACCCCGTCATCTTGTTCATCATACAGGTAATTAAATTGCCCATTGTCTCATGGCCGTCGTCAATCTTGTGCATCTGAGCCTCTGACACGTCCCTCCTTTCCCGCTGAAAGGCATCACTCATCATCATAGTATGTCACCTTCTGCATTGGCCGCTGGCCATGATCCGCCAGCCTCGCGTCATCGCCGAGGTCATTGGCGGCATCATTCTTGGCCCCTCGGTTCTGGGCCGAATCCCAGGCTTCCAGGCCGCACTGTTTCCTGATGCCTCGATTCCCAACCTGAACAACGTCGCCAATCTCGGCCTGATCCTGTATCTGTTTCTCATCGGTCTCGAGACGGACGTTCGCTTCTTGGTCAGCAACTGGCGCATTGCAACCTCGGTCGCCGTGGCCGGATTGGCCCTCCCTTTCGGCATAGGTTGTGCTCTGGCCTGGGGTGTCTATCATGCATTCCACAACCAGGAAGGCTTGAAACCCATCGACTTCAGCGTCTACATGCTCTTCATTGGCATCGCAGTTGCCATCACGGTACGCCTGGAAACCTCGTCACCGCTTCTCAAGAAATGCGCATCTGCAGCAGTCCATTGACCTGTCAACAATAGGCCTTCCCAGTCTTGTGTCGTATTTTGACTGAACTCAAACTTCTCGATACCAGCGTCGGTATCGTGACTCTGTCAGCCGGCGTCGCGAATGATGTTGTCGGTAAGCTTTCTCACCTCGATGGCTGTTTCATGTATCTTAACACGGGCACAGGCTGGATTCTACTAGCCCTCTGCGTGGCACTTGTCAACGCGGGCACTGGCCTCAATGCGCTTTGGATTTTGCTTGCCTCCCTTGGATTCATCGTGGCATTGCTGCTTGCCGTGAAGCCCGGGCTGTTCTGGATCCTGCGCCGCAACGGTAGTATAGAGAATGGACCGTCGCAGAGCGTCATCTCCTTTATCCTCCTCATCGCTCTTGCCGCATCTTTTTTCACCGGCATCATTGGAATTCACCCCATCTTCGGCTCATTCATGGCCGGCCTCATCATCCCTCGTGAGGAGCGATTCAACATCCACGTAACTGAGAAACTGGAGGACTTGATTGGCGCGCTTTTCCTGCCACTCTACTTCACACTCTCCGGTCTAAAAACCAACCTTGGTCTGCTCGACACAGGCACCGCCTGGGGTTATGTATTCGCTGTCACTTTTGCAGCCCTCTTCTCCAAGATCATTGGTGCCTCCCTGGCCGCGCGGTTCAGCGGAATGGTCTGGCGAGAGTCGCTCACGATCGGTGTGCTCATGAGCTGCAAAGGTCTCGTGGAGCTTATTGTTTTGGTAAGAAGAAGCCTCGAATCTGGCGCCCCAGTAGCATCACAACCCAGTGACACCACAAAGCTAATCCCCCCCCCTCCTTCATGCAGAACATTGGCCTGCAAGCCAAGATCCTAAGCACCCGAACATTCACCATATTCGTCGTCATGGCTCTTTTGACAACGTTCTTGACGACACCTATCGTGTCAATGCTGTATCCGCCGTGGTACCAAAAGAAGATCGCGGCTTGGAAACGCGGCGAGATCAATTGGGATACGGGAGCCCCAATTTCCCCTCCGGCCAGCTCCCCCGACTCCAGAGAGACTCCTCGGGCGTCGGAGAAGATCACCCGCCTGCTGGTCTACCTCAGATTGGATACCATGCCCTCCCTGCTCCAACTGCTGTCCATGTTCGGTAATCCTCCTTCATCGCAGTCGACTGTCGCTGCTGCTGCGACAGACGACACAGCTGATAACAAGATTGTCAACGTGTCCGTCACGGAAGAGCCCCGACATAAGGTGGTATGGGCTCACGGTATTCGGCTGTTGCAGCTTACAGATCGCGACTCCTCTGTCATGACTGTCGCCCAGGTCGATGATTACACGCGCCACGACCCGGTTGTCAACACCTTCCGAACGGTCGGACAGCTCCACAACCTCGCAGCATCCGGCGAGGTGGCCATCATGCCCGAAACCAGATACGCTGAAGCCTTGGCTATGAAGTCATCCAAGATGTCGTCTGATCTTTTGCTCATTCCCTGGACCGAGACGGGAGCCATGGGTGATGCTCAGGTCCTCCTGTCCTCCACCACCGTCGACGACAAGATCGGATCATCCTACGGCACATTCGTCAAATCCGTCCTCGACTCAACAGACCACAACGTCGCAGTCTTCTTCTCCCGCACGAATTCCACCTCGGACAGCAAAGACAAGAGCAACGAGCGCGCCAAGCTCATCCGCGCCTACTCGTTCGGCGCCGTCAAGGAAGACGTCCCCGTCGCGCCCTTGCAGAACAAACCCTACCATATTTTCCTCCCGTATCTCGGCGGCCATGACGACAACCTGGCCCTGCGTCTTGTTCTCCAGCTATGTGAAAACTCCAGCGCCACCGCAACCATCCTCCGAGTCGAGCGCGCATCATCAGTGGCAGAGGCCTCATCCCCCTCCGCCACGGGGAACGACTTGTTCGAAAGCGCTTCTGCGCAACTTTCCCAGAGCATGGCGTCGCGCGTCAAGTTCAAAACCGCCAACGAGCCCTCGGCCACCGCCGAAGACTTGCTACAGCATGCCGCATCGGAAACCAATTCCCATGCCCCCGAAAACACAGACGGGCCCAAATTGGTGGTTGTCGGTCGTCGAGATGGTGCTGCTCTGGATGAGGGCAAACTGACGTTCAGGTCGAGAGACGAATTGCGCACTTGTTTGGGTAGCTTGGCCTGCACCTTGGTTGCTGGTGGTGTGCGCGCCGACCTGTTGGTCGTTCAAGCCAAGACCACAGGCCAAGCTGCAAGTAGTCATGGCTCATGAGCACGATGCCCACGGTTTTTATGTTCCGGCGTTTTTTATTTATTTCTTTATTTTGCAGGCAAATTTGGCGACCAAGTAGAATATTCCGTCGCAGTTTTACTCATACTGAACAAGAAAGACTCGGATGATTTTTGCGCCGTGCATTATACAAAGTGCCCATGATTTCACACATGCCCATCCTTCATCTCTAGCTATCATGCCGTCATGTCAACAACCCCAATTGAGTCACGCGCCAATTCGCACTCAGTAGACAAACATGCGGCAGCGGCAACGCTAAGACATTTGAAAAGATTCCAGAGGCTCACGAGGTTGCCTGATTGTCGATTCAAGTCGAAAATCAGTGAAATGAATGTTTTTTGTTTTCTTTTCTTTTAAGCAGCCTTGAGAGGCAGTTCACAAATGTGATGTGCAACAGTGCCGTTGGGAACTTGGCTCGGGCGCGTGGCTGTGTAATTGTCCTCGCCGCACAGCTCCTCGAGGGTCTTGCGCTTGGTCTCGGGAATGAGGAGCGTGGTGAAGCACCCTATCAACATGAACATAGCGTAAATCTGCAAGACGTGGTCCATCCAGGGGTTTGCGTTGTCCTTGGTGGCTCCTTTGGTTCGCAGGGTGGAAATTGCACCCTGGCCAATGATGGATCCGATCTTTCCTGCGGCGGCGGATATGCCGTGCGAGGTGGAGCGGTATCGGGTCGGGAAGACTTCACCAGGGATTATGAACGTGGTCGTGTTGGGACCTAGGTGGAGTGATGTTTGTAAGAATGATGACTCAGAGGTAGACCAGGAGAGGGGGAGAGAGAGAGAGAGAGAGAGAGAGAGAGAGAGAGAGAGAGAGAGAGAGAGAGAGAGAGAGAGAGAGAAGGGGGGAGGGGCTCGTCGATTGTGATGGCTTTCTTGAACTTACCAAAGTTGAAGAAGAACTGGGCCAATACGTATATGGCCAACAAGCCTTTTTCGCTGATGTGGTGATAGGCAAAGCCCATGACATTGAAGAGGATGGCTAGGATGATGAAGCCTCCCATCTGAATGGTCTTGCGGCCGATAGTGTCGACCGTGGCGACGGTTACGCAGTAGCCGGGGACGGTCCCGGCCATGACAATGATCAAGTTGCCTACGGCGGTGTTGTACAAGAGCTGGTAGATGCTGGTGACGGAGTCGGAGCTCGTAGTGTAGCCAATCGCGTCAAGAATCACGGCGTTGTTCAACGAGAGGCCGTGGAATGCAACAGCAAGAACAAACCACGATCCAGTTGTTCCGATGAGAAGTCTGAGGTTCTTGCGTTTCGAGTAATGTTCGCAGAAGTCCGTCCAGCCAGCTTTTGGTACCTCAAGAGCCTCATTCGAAGACTCAGAAGCGGCTGCGTGTGACACAGTGTCGACTACAACCCCCTTCCTCCCACTGATATAAGCCTTGACGTCGTCCTCGGCCTTGTCGACATCACGGGCTACATCAAACGTGTATCGAGGCGTTTCGGAGATGGTCAAACGAACTGTTGGATTCAGTCAGCTGGTGGACAAACCGGAGCATGTCACCGGCTCCCCAGCAGATGGTGAACTCACAATAGAGTGCGATGGACGCCGGCACGGCGCCGAATCCAATCAAAAGACGCCACATCTTGTCAACGGCAGCCAGGCAGTCGCCGCTACAATCTGACACGTTCTCGGCCGCGGAAAGCGAGCTCTTGAACCCAACGGTGATGAATAGCATCATGAAAGCGGCACACAGTTGACCCACGCCCTGCATGGCAAAAACGGCGGCCATCATGGCACCTCTCCATCGAGTGGTGGCAAACCTGAGGTTGCAGAAGTCGATGTCACACAGTCAGACGCTCCGGACTTAGCATGATGCCGTCGAATACAAAGGACTTACTCGGATATAATGATGGAAGAGAGAGGGTAACCACCACCGACACCCATACCCATGATGAATCGCCAGAAAATAATCAGACCGATGATGTTGCAAGAAGGAGAGCTGCTGGTGAGCGACTGGCCCACGGTAGCAAAGATGATGACGATGAGTTCAAGACCGTACATCTTCTTACGTCCAACAACATCTGCCAGGAAACCGAAACCGAGCTGGCCCACGACAGTGCCGGCTGAGGTTGCCATCTTAATGGCGTTGTCGGAGCTTGCGGGCATTTTTCCCACACCTGGGTAGTAGACTATTCCCAGCATTAGAGTCAAGAGGGAAGCGGTGAAGATGTCGTAGGAATCGGCAAAGAAGCCAACACCGGCGACCACGCAGACACGAACATGATGCCAGCCAAAGGGGGCGTTGTCAATCTCAGCAAGGGCCAAGCGACGACGCTCATTGAGGTCGGCAACGTGCACGAAGACATTGTCGGTGTTGTAAAAGGCGGTGCCTGCTGGCTGAACAATATTGGCCTCGGCCATGGCGCTCTCGGCAAAGTAATATTGAACAGACAAGGACCGACGATAGGTAGGCGAGCGAAGGGCAAGAAAATCCCGGCGTCCGGTTCCCGGCGTCCGGAAGCAAAATCGCATCTCACATCATGCCCTTGTCTTTTTTTTTTTTTCTGGGATGATGAAAAGGTCCAGTCGCTCGCATAAACTGAAGGCAAATTTCTACACATCCACCTCGCCCCGTCTACTGCGGGTTCCATTGGCTCACACAGTAGCTTTTATCGGCTTCCTTCGTGAAAACACAAAGAATCGTTCCATAGCCGGCGCTTGGAAGGTGAGACGGGCCTGGCCACTTGCTGGTGACGACGGGACCAATCCAGGTCGAATGGTATCGAATAATAAATGACCTACAATATCGGATCAATAGTTAACGCTCCTTCATGAATGGACCCATATGCAAATGTACACACTAGCGCAAGGCCCTGGGTGCAGAGTGCTGGTGGTGAAGAAACGTACTGCTTGAGGTCTCGTAGGGATCTGAGGTTTTTTTCGTTTCTTAGCCTCATAGTCTCTCGAAATCAACCGGAGACACAAAACAGCACGTGGAGCGCAAATGTAAATTAGAGGAAGTGTCTGATGTGAGACTTTGTCTGGCAGTTTCAACAGAATCGGAAAATTGCCCGTCGGTCGTTCTTTCCGAAAATACTACGAGTAGTAAGCTAACGACGTTCTAAAGCGGCATGCACAGCTTTACGAGAGCGTTCAACCGGTGAGATACACGCTTGCGTCAAAATTAATAGAGGAATATGCCGGTGGGCAGTCCACGACTGTGCGCGTTCGGTGCCTGAGGCAGATGCTCTGGCTCGGGGTTATACCGGTTGGCGCACTAGATTTTTCAACCAAAGTTGGTTTTTGTTTTTGTTCTCCAGCCCTCCTCCGCCGTTTGCGCAACGCAAAAGATGGCGGCGACCATGGCTCCGCAAGCGCCAGTAAAGCCGCCAAATGATTCACCGGCAGGAAAAGACGACGGCAAGGAAGCCATCCCCCCTCTGACGTTCCGCGTAGTCACGAATGAGGCCGAGAAGCAGGACGCCATGAGGCTCGTCACGGACAGCATCGCACAACAGCGCCAGGTGGCCGCCTTCTCCGTCATCGCTCACCCTGCATGTCTGACGGGGCTGGTCGCGGGCTGTGCATGGATATACCGCATGCGAGCGGAGAGCGACTTGGGCACGGCTCTCATCATGATGTGCGGCCTCGTCGTCGCGTACCTGGCTGCGGTGCGCCTCCTGACGGCCGACTACATACGGCGGGCCGAGGGCTTGAAGTGGAAGCAGTGGATCGCCAGGCCCGGCGGGGGCGACGACTACATCCTGACGGCTCGGTTCGGCGACGAGACCATTGCCACGCTGGTGTTGCGGATAGTGGCCGCCCCCAGCGGGGGGAGGTCGGCCAAGAAGACGACGATTTCACCCTCTTTCAAGGGCGGGAGTGGCGTCATTCGCGCCTGGACCACGCGGTACAGATATCGCAACAAGGGCATAGGCGGCGACATGCTTCGTCTCGCCGTCCTCACCACCCGAAGCAGATGCGGCGATGACGCCCGCGTGGGTTTCGACACCGAGCACGCCAACAGTGCACGGCCACTTCATGACATATTCAACGGACCATTTGTGAAAAGAGAGGAACGGGCCAGGCTCGCCTTGGCACAGGCCATTGCTTCTTGTGACCGGGGGGAGAGCAGTTTCGAGACCAAGTGAAGGTGCCTATGGAGGATGCCTACAGATGCATGAGAGTTGGCCTGGTCTAGCCTTGGTCTCAGGCGGCTTTTCCCTTGCCCTTCTCTGCAAATGGTGAAGGGGGAAGGAAATTTGTGGCATATGGGGACTTGAACAAAAAAAAAAAAAAAAAAAAAAAAAGAAACTCTTTGCCGACATTCCGGCTTGTCAGTACAACAAGTTTTGCTTTTCCCACTGCTCGTACATGACACAATTGAGAATTGTTACAAACATGACTCTTGCTGCATGCATTTCACCCTTCGGAGCCCGAATTATAATTATGACTCATCGCCGCAGCCTCAGCACAGAGCACAGAGCATGCCATGCCTGCCAACTTGGCCATGGTCCAGCGCCCCGCTCGAATGTCCTATCTTCGCTGGGCAGGGGGGGGGGAAACTGTACCAATCCTTGCATCGAAGGGGTCTGGTTCAGAAAGGAGTGGCTGTATCGGGCATAAGGAGGGTTGCGTGTGCGTATGCTTGCGCTTGTGCTTGTGGAGCACTCTGCCTGAGAATGGAACGAGCGAGGCTATGTTACGTTGGAGTCCTTGACTACAGTATCTACAAGGGGGGGAAATCATGGGGTCCGTGACTCACAGACTTTTCATGCAACAAACATACGAGTCGATGGGTAGTAAGGAAGAGCGTGATTGCCAGTGGCCAGCCATCCACACTAAGTACAATCAAGTACAGACCACAGGCAGGAGAGAGAAAGAGAAAGAGAGAGAGAGGACTATTTCTGACAGTCGTCCGGTCCGGTCTGGCCATTGTGTCCCGCAAGTCGAACTTACTATTTATATTGTGCTCTCGTCTCTCGTTCTCGTACTCAGTAATCTTCTGCTGCGGACGATAGATTCTGAGCTGTCTTTTTTATTCCCCCATCTGCACCAGCCTGACCGTGCATCGTCACTACCACAATATCCTGGCATTCATACCTCTCCACCGGACTCCAAGCGTTCAAAACTCTTCATCAGACCACAATGAGCATTCAGACCAAAATGAGCGACCAGGCCATGACGAGCAACCAGGCCACGACGAGCAACCAGGCCACGACGAGCAACCAGGCCACGACGAGCAACCAGGCCACGACGAGCAACCAGGCCACGACGAGCAACCAGGCCACGACGAGCAACCAGGCCACGACGAGCGACCAGGCCACGACGAGCAAGTGCAGAATAGTGAGAGAAGAAGACTGCACAGATTGTAGCACAGAGCGCAAATGTTCGCGCCACGATGGCTTGAAATACCCGTTGCCTGCCCATATAGCTCAGCGAGTGGTGAGTTACAAATCCTGTGGTCTACTTGTATTTCATCTTATTCTAACAATGCACAGGATAATTCTCTTGATTGGGGGGCCTCTGGGATAGTCGAGCTCATCTCTCCTGGAAATTATGTCAAGAAATCACCAATGCCGCATTTTTGCTCTGAGACCAGGATCCAAGAGGCTCAAGACATCGTGAAAGAGGCGCAGATGTATAAGATTCTGGGAGTTCACGAACGTTTTATCAAGATGATTGACTACTCTGATAATGGGATAGACAGCTATATCCTGTTAGAGTATATGCCAAATGGAGCTCTTTCCAAACATCTTGAATCCACGGCAGAGATTACGCAACATCAAAAGTTGCAATGGTCGCTACAGGCAGCTGAAGGTCTAGCATTTCTTCACTCACTTGACATTCTTCATGCGGATTTCACACCAAACAACATGCTTCTTGACAACAACATGTGCGTTCGAATCATCGATCTAGCAGGTTCGATGTTTAGCGATGCCGATCAACGAGAGATATGCATGGCGAATACGAGGTTTCGTATGCCTCGACCTGGGGGGAGATTTTTATTCCACACTTTTGCAACCGATATATTTGCTCTTGGATCTTCGATATACACAATCATGCAACGTTCGATTCCATATAAGGAGCTTGAAGATGATGATGTCGAGGAAAAATATGCACAGAACATCTTCCCAAGTCTTACGAATGTGCCTTGTGGAGATATCATCCTCAAGTGTTGGACTGGTCAGTATGCGTCAGCGGACTTGGTTGTTTCTGCATTGAAGTGCGAGGAGAGGCGACTCTGCACTGAAGTGTAGATTGCTAGAGAATTCCACGTTCTCAAGAAGCGACAGCAGACGGTCGACGGAGGAACAGGTGGGCAGGTGAAGGCGGCAGCGCTGCGGCAGAGGGAATGGATGAAACCGAGGGATGGGAGGACAGTCTGGAAAGCGAGATGGACATGCATCGTCGATAGCTCATGTAAAGCTGTGCGGATAGACTAGGAGAAATAAAGAGAGCCCAAGTATAAAACTGCTGGCAGGTTTGTTTCTCGGTAGTAGTGTCTTTGCGCCTTCGTTTCTCCCATGTCGTCTACGAAAAGAAGCTTTCGAGCTGAGCCAGCAGGCTCTGCGTCGCCTCTCCAGACTCGAAACCAGAGGGTCATTGTCTCGAACGGCCTCTCCTCGGTGTCCTCATCATTCAGACGGCCGATTTGACGTCTCAGCTCGCTCCGTCAGGTTCGCCTCCATCTTGGGTGGGATCGCGACCAGATTTTGCAAGCTTGCTCTGTCATTGCATGCGCATGTGGGAAATAAAGGCGGGCAATATTGTTCCGACTTTGTGTTGCTTCTCTTTCGTACCAAGTACTCAGCTACTACTAAGGGAACGCTCATGCTGCCAACGGTCCAAATCCACGGACTTTCTTGGACCTCACATCCTCTCTCTCGCCTTGCACCCTCGCAGCTACTACTAGTAGTAGCTACCATACAATGCCACAACACACGGACGCGGAAAGGGTGTAAGCTGGCCACTTTTCGCGCGTGTCTGGTCGATTTTCTACAAGGGTCTTTATGAACCCTGCTTCCTTGCGCGTGGTCAGAGTGACGTGGGTTCTATGGTCATGAGGAATACGAGCTTTAGGCTTGAATGAATTAGCAGTGGATAGGAATCGGTTGTTCTTCCCAACAGGTGCGTATGTAGTAGTATCTTAGTACTAATCCTTGTGTGTGTGTGTGTGTGTGTGTGTGTGTGTGTGTGTGTTGTGATACATGATGCAAGGGTCCAAGCGAAGGATTAGACGGGGCCCCTGTTGCTGCGGGCAATTCACGTGTGTTGTGTGTTGTACAATGTACTCGTCCATATTAGTACTAGTGTCACTACTGATACCAAGTACTGCTAGTACTAGTAGTAGTACTAGTAGTAAGTAGATGGAAGTACTAGTACTACCAAGTACCACTACTAGTAGTACTAGTAGTACTGGTAGTAGTAGTAGTAGACAATGCAAGGGTTACACACAACGGCTGCGGCCCGTCCTTGCTAAGACCTTTTTCGTTCGTGAAATTTCCATCATGGCAATCCACCAACCACAAAACTTCCAGCGTTGCGTGAGAACGGACGGAATGAGTGAGGCTAGGTGTAAGGAGCGTGATCGTGATCGTGCCATGTGCTCGCGCACTTGTGTCCTCCTATACTAGTGGTGATTGCAGTGAGCAATTCGTTACTGGCGGATCTTTCGACAACCATTGGCGTAACGGTCACACCTGGCCGGTACGTTACACTGCGCATAATAGAAGTCCTTGACTTGCCAAGACGATCTGCTAACGATCTAGGGTATGTGCTCTCGTTCATCGGTTATCTTCCTGCTGAGCTGTCTTCCAATATTGTCACACAGTCGCAACCCATCTTTTTCGCTCCAAGCACTCTTCACAGTCGAGCTCTTGTCACAAATATTGTCCCATCTACACCGGCCTGACCGTCAAGCGTCACCACCACAAACGGCCGACAGCCTTATCGTCCGTCTCTCAGGGTTACATACCTTCTTCACCAGACTCCAAAGCGTTCACACCTTCCTCGCCAGACCACCATGATTCTTGCCGAGCTGTTTTTCCGCGTCCACACTTCTTCACCAGACCACAAGAAGCAACCACGCCACTAGGGAATAATGCAAACACGGACACTGAAGCAAAAAAACAAATCAAAAACACTTGGAGATGGAACCACCGATGCAAAGATATTTTACAAATTGGCTGCTATGATCCTATTCCCTATTGCAAGGTTCGCGACCGTATGCACACACGCACGCACCAACTCATACCACAAACAGTATGGCGGGTGTGGCGCCCGGGCTGCATGCCCTAAACCACAAACACCACCACGTACTACGCTCCGTGCACCGCCTTGTGGATTGGCAATCTTCAGTCCATACGTACTAGTAGTATAATGAATGGGTGGGCTAGGCTGTCGCCCAATCAGCCAGGAGAACCATGCGTCGCCATCGGCATTGAATCAAGAATCGACCTCGCGTGTTAGCGTCAATCGCACACAACGGCTGCAGCCGTCTTTGCTACAATGCTCTTGGTGAAAATCCAATTATAGCATCCACTAGTAGTAGTAACTAGTAGTACGTAGTACTTCTCAAAACTCCATCCTTGCGTTAGTACATAGTACTGTAGTAGCTTGTGGAGCACTCTGCGTGAGAAGGGAATGAGAGAGGCTATGCTACTACGTAGTATATTGAAGTCCTCGACTTGCCAAGAAAATCTGCAAGGGGGAAGTATCATGGTTGCGAGACGCGTTTATACGGTAATTCAATCGCCGTGGTAATACCACTACTAGTACTGCAACTGCTACTATACGAGAGCACGAGCTACCATGTACTAGTACTAGTCAAGGAGTGCGGCAAGGGAGGTTTGTGGTTCGTGCAGCGACTGCAACAATGTAATTATACCTTGTACGTCAGCGCAAAGCTCTCTCTCAGTTCACGTGTGCGACACGGACATTGCCAATCAATCGTACGTACCGTGCGGCCAGGGTGCCCACAAATGAACTTTGACGGGCTCTCGTAGTCAGTAGTACTCTTCCTCCGCGAAACGGACGATAGATTTTTTGCTGAGCTGTCTTCCCCCATCTGCACCAGCCTGGTCTGACCGTGCAATCGTCACTACCACAACAGACTACAGCCTTACCGTCCGCCTCTCAGACGTTCATACCTTCTTCACCAAGCTTTTTCGCGTTCGAAACTCTCCACCAGACCACAATGAGCAACCAAAGCTGCACAAAGTGTAGCGAACAGCGCAAATGTTCAATGCACGATGCCCTCAGATATCCGTATCCCCCCGATGTCGCCAAACGATTGGTACGAGGTATGAGTCCTACAGTCTACTTATTCATGCTAACAAGATAAAATAGGAAAATTGTCTTGGCATTGGAATTTCAGGAATTGTTGAGATCATTCCCCCTGGGAAATACGTCAAGAAATCACCAGTTCCGAGGTGTTCCACCGAGTTCAGACTCCAACAGGCTACAGACCTTATGAAAGAGGCGCAAATATACAAGATTTTGGGAGACCACGAACGTTTTATTAAGATGGTTGACTACTCTGACAATGGGTTAGACAGCTATATCATGTTGGAGTATCTACCAAAAGGAGATCTTGGTGATTATATCAAATCCGATGCAACGATAACCTATCATCAACAGTTACAATGGTCGCTGCAGATTGCCGAAGGCGTTGCATTCCTTCACTCACACGAAATCATTCATGCCGACCTCAAACCAAACAATATACTCCTCGATGATAATATGTGCGCGCGGATTATAGATTTTGCTGGTGCATTTTTCAACAAGCCATCATCATGTTCTATGGGAAATGTACGGTTTCGCATGCCTCAACCTAAAGGTCGTGGTTACCGACCAAGTATAAAAAGCGACATATTTGCTCTGGGGTCTTGCATTTACACAATTATGCAACGGTCATCGCCGTATGATGAGCTTGAGGAGGATCATGAAGTTGAGCAAAAGTTTGAACAGGGTATCTTCCCAGCTGTTGATCATATACCTTGTGGGGATATTATCCACAAGTGTTGGACTGGTCAACATGCGTCCGCGGATTTGGTCGTCTCTGCACTAAAGTGTAGTTTGCAGAAGGAAACGCCATCGATCTGGTCGATTTTCTACAAGACTCCATTAACCTTGCTTTCTTTCTTTGGCAGCTGGTTTCAGAAAAGTATCCTCGCGTTGGTCAAATTCGTCGGTCGACCATTCTTCAATGTTTCGAAGTGATTTTGGACTTCACTTGAGTTGGAAATGAGAAAAAAAAGAAGAAGACTGGTCGCTCAAGGTAGTTGGTGTTTGGTGTGTGGGCAGTGAGTCGGGGGATGTGAAAGGGAAGTCGGGGACAATAGAGTAGTCACGCATCATCGTCGTCATTGAATTGAGGTTTTTTTTGCTGTTAAATTGCAGAGTCATAATTGAGATTGATAGTAACTTGTGTACGGAGAGAGGCATACGCGTTCCGCCATCCGCAATCGTGACATTGACATTTTGCGTCATTTCGAAGGAATCGCGCCTGATACGTAGAGTCAGGTGTAACACAATCATTACATCGGAAGAAGAATCTGACGATAGACCTTCATTTGGACCCGTCTCGTGCACATTATTTCACAATCTTGTTTTTGGCAAAAAAAAATTCTTCCCATGGATAACTGCTAGTAGGAACCGCTCCAATTGCACCATTTGATCAGACGATACAGACACTGGGGACGGAGAGACTCCCCCCCCCCCCCCCTCACGATTGACTCTACTTGGGATACTGGCTTTCCAGTGTGGGTGGGGGCCTTCGCCGAACCTGAAGCTATTCCATCCATGCCAAGGACTTTCTGGACACGATAGGTCGGCACATGACGAAGGGGGAGTATGCTTACAACAGCGCATACTCCTTACTACGTACACGTCGTCGTGGTGCAGGGCAACGTAACCTGCCGGCTATTTTCGAAAAGATAAGAGAAAAGAGAAAAGAAAAACAAAACAAGAAGAAAACACGTACCCTCCAAGAAAAAAGTGGACGGCACGCAGAGAACCCACCAGAAGACGATGACCAGCCCCCCCGTCGTCAGGGGCCTTGTGAAGGCGACCATCGTGTTTTCTGCGTGCATACTCATACTACTACATACTAGTAGTATGTGGGAACATTGGTACTCGAGATTCAACTTATCAGTAGCTCCGAATACGCGCCCACGACATGTCACATATTCTTTGTTCATCAAAAACGGTATTCCGCTGCTTCTTCGCGATGCATCGTGGGACCGCGGAAACAGGGGTGTCGAAATTGTTGAGTCGGCGTAGGCACCCATAACGGTTATGCTCGGCTGACTTTCGGTCTCGTGCATGAAGAAGAGAGATGCCATCAGAGAACGACGAAGTGGACGGCGGCTAGGGCGTCGGCAGTCACGAATACCTCTGAGCCTGAGGAATCTATGCTTGCTGGCAGACGAATATATAAGACCCAGTTGCTCAGAGGATGAAAAGGAAGAACCTGGACCTTCAGAGCATCACAATTCACTGTTCTTCACTTCTTCACACACACACACAACTTCCACCACACACAACTTCCACCACACACAACTTTCACCACACACAACTTCCACCACACACAACTTTCACCACACACAACCTTCAAATCGAACACACTGCAGTTTCTTTTACGCAAAAAATACACGCACGAAATCGTAGGTTGACCCTGAAAAAATTCTCTCTTCTCTTTATTAACGCTGTATCTACAGAAGATGTGTGAATCGACTGAGACAAAGAACACTGAAGCATGTGGATGCATTGTAGCCGTGACCGAAGTTAAGAAGTGCGAACAAGCCAAAGCTCGAGGGCAAGTTTGTCCTGGTACAAGACCGCCAAGAGAGGGGAAGTCCATGCATAAAATAATGTGCATTAAATGTTCAACTTCAATGAAATGATGGCAAATACTGTCATGCAAGCAAGGAAACATCGGGAAATGAGGAGGTCGTTGGAACGCAGGACTTGAACTCATCAACTACATCGCATGTATTAGCCCCGAACACAACAATACATCTATTGTTTCCCCGCAATGCATTCTGTGACCATGATCGACTGTGCCTTTTCGCATGTGACCAAGTGACACCAACAATGACACCTGACGTGGAGTCCTTCATCAAGTCGCTACTTTATGTCCTGTCTTCTCCCTGAGAGAGAAATCTGTATGCTTGTTGCTTTCTACGTTGGGAGAGTCGAGTCGTGCGAGTCTGGTGGAGGGAAATCGAGACCATTTTGCGCGTTGCTGCTCTCCTCGGAGTCGTCTGTCTCGTAACGCCGAGGAGGTACATCTCAAACATGTAATTCAAGGATACGCTCGGGGACGAGAGGGTCGTAGGTACGCAAGGCTCAACTCATCAATCACATCATATCGTATTAGCTCCCGAATACAACAAGATATCTGCTTCCCCCCCCCCCTTTGAAATGCCCCTAGCGGGCATACTGTGTACTCGTAGGTGTTATGCATGAAGAAAAAGAGATGTCCTCGGTCAGGAATACCTCTGAGCACTGAACATCCACCCTTGACTAGCTGCACCGCCTCCGTATCTGCATGGCGGTGGACCAAGCCTTCGCGAAGGCCTCAGGCATCCATCCCCCCCCCTCTTGTTTGTGTATAAATGTTTCACTCGTCCTGCCGAGAAGGAAGAATTCTTCTCTTTCCATCACTACTGTTTTCCATCACTGCCTTCTACAAGTCTACACAACCCCCCCCCCACCACACACACACACACAAAACAATACCACAGCTTGTCAAGTTCTGCACTCTACATCGTACGTTGGTCCTGAAAATCCCCCTCCTCTTTTCTGTCTGTATTAATCCTTCCTATAGAATATGTGCCGCGCAATCCAATCGGAGAAGTTCTACCTCTGCGGCTGTGAAACGTCCGAAAAGAAGATTGATCATTGTGAAAAAGCGGACGAAAAAGACTCGCAGTGTCTTAAGTCCTGGGGTGAGGACGTGTGCCACTCGATCGAGGAGACATTGTGCTCCACCCATTCAGTTGAAGGGACTACGCCACCATTTGAGACGAAGATCAAGAGTATCAAAGTCTCGTCCGACGTGGACGAGTCTTTTGTCCGTTCTTTTGGATTGTTTGGGGAGAGAAAGGGTGTTGATGCCCCCTCGAAGAAAACGGACCTTTCCTCCGACACGCCATCTGAAGTGTAAGGATCATCACACCAAGCCGCACAAAACAGATCTTTACCGCGATTCAAATGGAGGATATTTTGAGGAGAAGGGGGATGTTTCGTGTCTGCAAATGTACTTAAACACACGCATCTTGTATGTGTGACGCGCGCGATTTTGGGAGGATAGCTAGAATCGATGAACAACAATGACTACGAGCAACAGTGCCACCCGGCATACGCCTTGTTATCAACATGTATCTGAGTGTGTGACAATGAAAGTGACAGCGAGATGAAAGCCGTTTGAGGTTCTAGCATTCTAGTACCCGTGTTCCATTCATGAAAATCTTGTAGTATCTAGTATCTCACGAGTGCCGAGGCAAAGAAACCAACCATGTCTACCGAAAACAAGGTCCGATGCTCTCTTGTGATTGTTGTGCCCAGTCTTTGGGTCGGAGGGAAGCGTGTTCCCGCCAACCACATGTGCCTTTGTGTCGCCGCCATTGCTAGCGCTAGCAATCAAATGATTCATAGCAGCTTCTACGTAGTATCTGCAGCCAAGCCCTCTGGACAAGGGCCGAGGAAGACGGTCGACACGGTATCATCATGAGCAACGTGAAAGCCGAGAATACCCGTCAACGTATCTACTCCGCAGTAATGTGGGCGGTTAAGGTCTGTAGAAAACAAAAACGAGTGGTTCCGTGATCCCCATATTGGATCTCCGGGCGATAAGTTTCATGCCACGTACACGCTTACGCCGGGACATGAGGGAAAGGGCCATTGGGCCGCAAGACTCAACTCGTCAATTACATGACGCCTGATAGCTGCGAATACGCGCCCCCACTACACCATTTGTTTTTAATTTTTCTACCATGTATGCAATGCATTCTTTGAATGCGAAATGAATGGTACACGTTGATGAACTTAGAAAATGGCTCGTGGGTGCTGTGCGTAGAGAGGGGAGACATCGTCAGTCAGTCAAGCATGGCTCGAATGTAGCAGAACTCGCTGGTCTAAGGATGCCAAGGAAGGAAAGTCTAAGACATCTAGAGCACCCTGATTATGACAGTTGAATCAAACCCCTTGATACCATGTTCCTTGTCACAGTACGTTGTGCAATGTCCCGCGGCGAGAAAACTCATGTCTCAATATCTTCAGGTCACGGACGGCACGACGGAGTCCCAATCAGGAAGGAAAGTGCTCTCTTCCATGGATGAAGGTCATTTGAAATTCCAGTACATGGATCCGCAGTGAAATACGGGTTTTCTTTTCTTTTTTTCTTCTTCTTTTTTTCTTCTTCTTTTTTTTTCTTCTTTTTTCTTCTTCTTTTTTTCAATGGTTGGAGCTCTAGAACTACACGAGCTGGGGTAATCTATCCATCCCGTTCGTCTCATCCATAGAATGTTTGCAGTGTCGTACGAGTGCCGGGGCCAGAAAACCATGTTCGTTTGAATATGGAATACCGGAAACGAGGCCCGATGCTCATTTGTGATTGCCGTGCCCAACCGTGGGTCAGAGATGAGCCGTGTTCGTGCCCACCACCCCTTCTGGCCTCATCTGGCCGCCATCGTCGCCGGCAGGGAAGCAAGTTGCCAAGAATAGCACGGCGCGAAGAATAGAAAGGCGGTCAACGCGACATGGTATGAGTCACTTTGAGCCATGTCTACGATGTGTCGTGTCGTGTTTACTCCGCCTGCAGTAGCACTGACATGGGGCGGTTACTATCGCCCCGAGTTGACTGAGTGGTTTCGAAGTATGCACATGACTGAGAGGAACGGGGTCTTACAGGCCGCGATGTGCAGATCCCGAAGCGGTTGGAAAGGTAGAGAGACAGCTTGACCAATGAAATATACATACCACCTGGATTTACTACTACGTAGTGTGTAATGGTAGGTCACATGCATGGTGTGTGAGAAAGGAGGGTTCCGCGAGGGGTGCCTTTCCGGTTCGCTACACCTTCCATCCAGTATTTGGTTGATGGTCGCGGATGTACTTACGCACTGTACTACGTAGTAGTAGTACCAGTGCAAATAAAAATGCTCAATGCGAGACATAAATTCGGGCAAGGGTTACCACATTGCGTCTTACGTGCATCCCCATTATCTGTGGGTCCCCCTCTCCCTTATTTCGACGCGCCTTCAATATGCATTTGATTGATGGTCCGTGAGCACCTGAACATTTTCACACATTTTCTACATGGTAGTATAGTATACGTAGTAGTATGTAGTATGCATTTCATGGTGGTCTGTGAGTAGAACAACACCCCCCTTCCCCCTGATGGTCTGTGACTCATTTTCTGTGCACCTTCATCTCAACATGCCATGCCATTTCTATGCGCATTCGGCAAAGTCAGTCTCGTTGCAACGGTTGCGAGTTCGTGTGGTTGGTTGGTCGGCTGGCACGGCCCGGTCGCTTGGGGGGGGGGTTACATACTTACTAGGTACTACTAGGTACTAGTAGTATGTAGTAGTGGTGTCTAGTACACATGTGGTGTGTACTAGTACTGCATAGTACTAGTAGTAGTAGTAGTACGTACACAAGCAAGCCGTGTTCCGGTTCGGGATACCATCCGAGGCTTGCCGCTTGTGGAAGGCCGTTAGCGCCATGCCCCCACGTCCGCGCTAGTCTCCATTCATTTTCATTTCCGCGCACTGCCAACATGCAACATGCCATGTCACCGTCTGTGACTCATTTTTTTCACGTCCCATGGTGCTTTCAACATGGTCTGTGAGCAGACCCCCTTCATTTCCGTGCACTTGTCGACGTGCCCATTTCCGTCCTTGCAGGCAGGGCCAGCGAGCCGAGGGAGAAGAAAGAAAGACGACCAGCTCGACATGTTTCGGCCGTCCGTCGCGTGCATCGCATCGCATCACACCCTGGCAACGGTGAGCCAGCCCTGCGCATCGCCATCGGCTCGGACGGACGGCTCATATCCGTCTCCAACTCGAGACGAATTCCCACACCGACGTCGGCTTGCGCTGGCCACGTAGTATGCAGGATATTGTGGTTTTCGATGCCGCCGTCGGCTGGCGCGTCCAAGGATCTTGCCGTGGGTTGCCCTCCAGAGCCCGAATCGCAAATCAACACGTACCCATGCCATTCCATGGTCAGCGAGCACCTCAACATTTCTTTACGTAGTATACCCACTTTCCTCATGCATCTCATGGTCTGGGAGTAGACCCCCCCTCGTTTCCGTGCCGATTCTCGGTCTACTACGTAGTATGTGTGACTCATTCTCTCGCGCTTTCGACGTACCATTTGACGGCCTGTGACTTCCTTTTTTCACGCTTTTTTCTCTATGCAACATGGCCC
This sequence comes from Claviceps paspali, assembly GCA_013435705.1. Taxonomy (NCBI): domain Eukaryota; kingdom Fungi; phylum Ascomycota; class Sordariomycetes; order Hypocreales; family Clavicipitaceae; genus Claviceps; species Claviceps paspali. The sequence continues at coordinate 112,852 of JABAEC010000002.1, forward strand.
GTGAGCAGACTTCTTATTTGCCCACTCTATCATCATGCCATTTGACGGCCTGTGACTCACTTTTTTTCACGCACTTTTCTCTATGCAACATGGCCCATGAGCAGACTCCTTATTTGCCCACACTATCAACATGCCATTTCACGGCCTGTGACTTACTTTTTTTTACACACTTTTCTCTATGCAACATGGCCCGTGAGCAGACTCCTTATTTGCCCACACTATCAACATGCCATTTCACGGCCTGTGACTCACTTTTTTTCACACACTTTTCTCCATGCAACATGGCCCGTGAGCAGACTCCATATTTGCACACACTATCAACAAGCCTTTCCCACGCACTTCCAACATGCATTCCATGGTCTATGAGTCATTTTCCACCCCCCTCCAACATGCATCCCATGGTCCATGGTCCGTGAGGCGATGCCCTCGTTCTTCCCACCTCTCTCTGATCAGCCTGTTATCTCCGACGACATCATTCGTCAAAGCCGGCGCCACCTCGACCATTCCCCGGGCCGACCCGCATGACAGAATCACCATTTGCACCAATCGCACCGTTGTTTTTTGTTTTTTTTTATTAAAGTGGGGTCGGTTTATATCCCTGCACCCAACCATCTGATAATCTTTGCAGCCAACATGATGGCTGGCGGGTGAACGTGGTCGACGGCCCCGCTCCCCTTTTTGGCCGTCGAGGATGTTGTCGCGATGGCCTCGTATTCTGCGCTCCGCCGTGCTGCGACGTTGAACAAGTGCCGTCGCCTAACAGATCGCCCTGGGTGACAATAGATCCAGAGGATGTCTCACCATTTGCCGAGAACCCGGGGTGCCGCCGCCGCCGTTGAGTCACCCTGGTTCCGGCACGTGGGTCGGCCGACGACGACGCGGCGGAATCAACATCATGATTCTTGCTCATTTGCCCCCGGACGAGCCATCATCGTATCTGTCTCCATCGTTTCTGTATGCAGTCAGCTCAGGCTGCCTTCGTGCTGTTCGGCGCACTGCAACGGCGACACATGGGTATGTGTCAAATCACGCATGTGCATACAGAGAGGCCATGCATGGAGGGGCGTTGACAGCTTCCGGCATCAGACTTTGTACTCTGGTTACTCTACACAAGAGTACCATGTACTAAGGGTACCATAGTAGTACGTACTACATACGTACTTCCAGTGGTAAGTTACACATATGTTTTTTATGCATGCATAGCACTCTTCCGAATAAAAATGCTTTGTCAGCACTTTTCCCCAGAAGATAACGTAGTCAGCGACGAAAAATGCTTTGTCAGCGGATGTAACCGCCTACTAGTATGTGACTATGAGTTGCGCTGTGACACTACCCTAGAGCCCTCGATGAAGCATTTCGTAAAAGTCGCAAGACATGCCTAGATAGATTTCCACACTCACCTTGATGAATGAGGATGGGAATTTTGATGATGATGGTTTTGACAAACATAAATAAAACACTTTCTCGATGGTGTAGTTTTTTTTTTTTTTTTTTTTTTCAGCAAAGAGCGTCAATGGTAGCCAGAGCAGAGTCTTGCCTGTCAATCGATCTAAACCGATCGACGTTGTAATTCCAGACAGCATGTAAGCAAAGTTGGCTTTCTACCACGATCCAGAGAGTAAGCAAACAATATAGCCCCAAGCCAGCAGCTACAATACAACACCGCCTTCAATTTTCCAGAACAAAGTCAAGTTTCGTTTCAAATAAAAACACATTGTAAGCACTGAGTCTATTCCGCGGGTGTTGCTTCATCAAGCTTGAAAAAACTCCAACAAAAAAGTCCTCTCTCGCACGCTCTATTTTACTTTAAAACACAAAATACATTCTCCCAACCCGATTTGGCGAATAGTAGAGGAGAGAAAGGGGGGGGGGGGGGAAGAGAGAGGAGAATGACAAAAAAACAGATTGAGCCCAAATGATGATAATAAAAGAAAAGAATAACGCAAGGAGAGACAAAGGTACAGGTTACACAAAACCCCATATCCCGTGGAAGGTGACTGAGTAAAAATATACGAATGACACCCTCCCAATAAAAAAAACCGAAAGACTCGTGCTGTCCCGTAAACAAAAAGAAGCGGGGGAAAGAAATAAAGAAAGAAAAAAAGACAGAAATGCCAATGTTTTATAAATGAACGCTCAGGCAAATGCCCCCACAACAGCCATCAAAAGAGCCCCCATGACAACGCACACGAACGCTTGGAGCCTCTTCTTGCCCTTGAGCACGCGGTAGCTCTTCTCCGACAGGAAATCCTCCGCCAGGAGCTGGACGAGACCAGCGTACAGCAGCAGCCCGGCGGAGATGGCGTTCATGAAGCCCACCACCAGCAGACCGGCCATGGATGCCGGGTCGTACATTGTGTGTACGACGAGGCCGATGGCCTGGCCGAGGGGCGTGGTGAGGCCGTAGGCGAGCACCATCAGCCACGGCCGGATGGACTTCTTGGGGAACTGGATGGCGGCGATGCGGCTGCCCAGCGCGAGGCCCTCGAACGACTGGTGGAAGCTGATGGCGACGAGGAAGACGACGAAGGCGGGGCCCGTGGCCACCGAGAGGGCCATGCCGATGAAGACGCTGTGGAACAGGATGCCCGCTTCGAGCAGAAGACACTGCAGCATCTGGCGCCTGGCCTCCTCGGGCGACTGCGTCGGCGTGGCGACATCCGACACGTCGGCACGGGCATCCGGCTTCCTCAAGGACGCATACGCCCCGCCGCGGTTTCGGTCGTCGGCCGGCGCCGGGTCCAGTTCGTCCATGTCGAGGTCGAGGTCCGAGTCTTCGTCCTCGTAGTCATTGCCATCAGCCGGCTTGCGCCTCGGTATCGACGGAATCGTCGGCGTCGACTCCGGCAAGGGCGACACCCCGGCCACGAGTCCCTGAGAGGCCTCGGCATCGTCGAAAGAAAGAGCGGCGTCCGGCCGATGGCCCCTGCTCCTCCGCCGTCCCGACGCCCCGTGCTCCTCACCCGGAGAAGCGGCTCTGAACTCGCCACCCGCGTCGCTGTCCTCGTGGTCGAAGAAGTCGTGGGCGTGCGAGTGCGAGTGCCCCGCGCCGCGGGCCGTCAGGAACGACTCGACGCCGACCACGACAATGGCCGATACCATGGCCACGAATCCAGGCAGCGGCATGTACCCCTTGCTGAAGAAGTACGGCAAACACGGGTCCGTGAGGGATTCGAACGCCATCGGCAGAAGATGGACAAAGGCCGTCGCGAGGAGCACACCCGTTCCGATATGCTGGCTATAGAAAATGATATTTTTTTGTCGCTTGCCCGTCGTGGTTTGTCGACATATCAGCGGAAACCCACATGCTGCTCGCAGCACCCACCGTCAGCGTTCAAAATCTCGAACAAAACCCCGCACACGAGATGCAAAAAGAAAGAAAAAAAAGAAAAAAAGAAAAAACCACGCCGGTTCTTTGCGAACAAATGAACGACGACAAAAGGAGGACGCGACGAGGGACGGGGTGAGGGGGCCGCCGTACCTAATGTGCTCAATACCAGAATCAGAAGCAGCGCAAAGACATGCCCGACCGTGTCGTACCATCCCTGCGGTCTCCCGCCACATTCTTGCTTCTCGTCGGCATGCGCATTCGGATGCGAATGCGCTTGGTGTCGTCGTTGCAGCTCCGCGAGCAGCAGCTTCGTCGGCAGGGAGGACCACGGCGTATCTGGTGCATATGTTAGGCGGGCGCTCCCAGTGACAGGAGATCTCCATTTTTGGGCGACGACCGGGGGAGAGAGGGAGGAGGGGGTGTGTGTGTGTGTGTGTGTGTGTGTTGGCGCTCACCATTATCCATGACTGTCTCATGAAAGCCCGCTGTCATGAGAATTGCAGTTGTTGAAATGGACAGGAGGTCAAAAGTGTCCAAGTCCCAATTCGTAGACTGTAGGGGTCCAGGAAGTCCCGGTCAAATCTCGGTGGAGCCGGATTCAGATGACTACTACTACATAGTACGTAGTACGCACACTGTGCCTGCGCCGCACGTGGGGGGAGGCTACATGTGAGGATGTGGTTGGCTGTTCGGATTATGGGTCGTGGCGCTCAGCCGGCATTTGGCCACATCTAAAACCGCCTAAAGCCGAATGAATACAGGCTTTATTGTTGATGGCCAATCATGGCCATCTACCAGCCCCTGAAAAGCGAAAAGCTGGAATGCAAATCATCATCTCCGGCTCCAGGCCAGCCAGCAGCATCACCAGCAGCCACAATGAAGAAGTCTGGCCTTACACGCACACTCGCGTCACTAGTGAGCCACAGATTCGGCATGTGGCGTTGCTTTAAACACCCGAGATCCTTCATTACAGTCATAAATACTAGTGCGACAGTGGTATCTATACAAGTCAATCCGTCGTCCCCTCCTTTCCTGCGCCATCATCGCCCGCCGACTCGGATCACACCAGCGGCCATGAGCTTCTGAATCTTGGACCTGACCCCAGGGTTCTTCATGTGTTCTTGCAGAGCCATCGGGTCGGATTGCGCCTGCTGCAGGATGGACTGCATCACAGGGTCTTGCATGATGTTCATAATCTGCAGTTCGACCAAGTCAGCATGCTGCGAAATCACGCGTCTCCGTCTGGAAACCAGAAACAATGGCAGAGTCTGTCAGCGACGGTGTGCACTTACATCGGGGTCCTGCTGCAGTCTCTCACGAGTCTGCTCCTCGGTCTCGTTGTCACGGGCCGAGTACATGGCCGCAAAGGCCTTTTGCTGCTGCTGCTCAATCTCACGAGCATTGGCGCCACTGTGATGGTCCGCATCAACCTGCTGGGCTTCGGCACAGGCATCGACACACTCGGAATACTTGCGCATGCCAAAGTAGGCCTGAGCCTTGCGAATATATGCGCGGATGAACTTGTCATCCTTTTGGATTGCCATGTTGCAGTCCTCCACGGCGCTGGGGAATTCAAACAACTTGACAAAAGCAGCCGCGCGGTTGCTGTATCCACGGGCATCTTCGGGTGCTCTCTTGATCATTTCCGAGTAGGCTTCAACGGCTCCAGGGAAATCATTTTCCTTGAATTTCTTGTTGCCTAGCTCGCGGGCCTCCTCGGCTTTGGCAGGGTCGATATAGGCCTTCTTGGCAGCCTCGACCTTGACGCGCTCCGCATTTCGCAGCTTCTTCAGGACATCGGGCGTTCGATGCTCAGTCAAAGATCGGTTGTAGTACTCGACGGCCTTTTCGAAATCCCCCTGCTTCTCGTATGCAGATCCGATACGGGCATAGCTCTTTGCGATGAGCTTGAAGTCGGCGTAAATGGCACGACCCTCCTCAACCGCTTTGGTGCACACCTCAACACACTTTTCGTAATCACCCTTCTCAAAATAGGCGGCGCCCAGGTTGTTGAGGTAAGTGATGTCTTGGAAAATGTCCCACGCCCTGCTGTAGTGTTCGATGGCTTCGTCAAACTTTCGTTTCTTGTAGTTTTCGGTACCGAGGGCCTTTTCCTTTTCAGCCTCCTCCTTCTTCTTTTTCTTCTCTAACGCCTCCTCGTCGAGAGGCTCGGGTTCGGTCTCGGCCTTCTTGGGCGCAGGCTCGGTTTTCTTTGGCTCCGGCGCATCAGTCATGGGAGTGTCTCGGGGGTCCGAATCTCGCATCTCCATGTCGACACCCATCAAGACGCCGAGAACCTGTATCATGCGAGGGTCACTGAAAAGATCCTGTGAATTTCCGGGGTTTCGCTGCATCTGCTGCAATTTCGCCATGAAGGAAGGATCCGCGAGAAACGAGCTGGTTTTGGGGTTCTTGGCAAGTTTTTGGATCAAATTGGGATCGTTGAACATCTGGCCCAGCCCGCCGGTAGGGTCTGCACCGAAGCCGCCTAAATATCCGATGTTAGTTTATTTTCCCCCCGGCACATTCGGAGAGAGGTGTAACACAGCTGAGAGAAAGGGATTGTCATGTACCTGCTTCGCTCTGCATGGCCTTCTCAACAGAGGCGAGTCCGCTTTTGAGCTGAGCATTGCTCGGATCGTGCTTCAAGCCTTGTTCGTAAGCATCGTTCGCACCGAGAAGATCGCCTTTGCCATGCAAGGCGGCTCCCTTTCTTCCCCAGCCCTTGGCCCAGTCGGGCTTGAGTTGGGTCGTCTTCTCGGCATCTTCCAGAGCGTTGTTCCATTCCTTTTTGGAAGCGTAGGCTGCTGATCGGTTGCTGTAGAGAATGTGGTTCTCGGGCTGGAGAGCGATGGCCTTGGTGAAGTGGTCTCTGCACGGTGTCGATGCAAGTCAGCCATCACCATCTTGTCTTATAACGTAGAGGCAGAGGGGAGAGACTGGACGGGAATGCCCAGGAAAGTGTGAGCATACATGGCAGCGTCAAAGTTCTTTTCGGCAATGGCCTTGTTGCCAAGAGCTTTGAGCTCGTCTGCAGAAGCCATGATGAGTCGATATGAGGAAAGATGAGAAGTCGGATTTGCGCCGATTCTGAAGGTGGTGTCTGGAGTCAACTGTGAGGTTTTTTTTCTTGGTCCGAGAATTAGACGGATTGTGTGAGTGAGTCGTGATGTTTAACGTTCAACCAAGATAACCAAACCAGGTCGTGTCGTCAAATGGTTCAGCCCATGGTGGGGACAGAAAATGATGGAAGAGGTCTCGTTCGCATGGAACCAGCCTTCTAGGAGCTTCGATGGCCAGCGAGCAGCAGACTGCCCCGCCCCATTGGCTGTAGCCCGAAAACTGGTGTGCATCCGCAGACGCATTGACCACTCACGAATTGTCTATTTACCCTGCAGCTGTTTGAAACCTATAAAAGACATGTGTGTGCATCTCCAATAGTACTATTACGTAGTAGTTAAATGATTGAACATACTACATGGAGACTTGAGCAGCCTGCGTCGCTACAGGACGTCCACGTCCTCGTTCGGACTTGGCCTTGCAGGTGTAGTCCCCAAACTGTCGAGTCCTCGCTCCCCGACTAGGTCGGCATTCATCCCTCCAGAAATCGCTGTACCTGGCTCCATCTTCCCCCGGCTCATAACTTCTTGGTACTTCTCGCCAGCCTGATCCAGCAGTGACTGAACCTCCGCCTTCCTCTTGTCAATTTCTTCTCTTTCCTTCCTTAGATGCTCCAAGTGATTATTCTTGGTCTTGAGGTCGCCCTCCATGGCCTTCAGAGTCGTCTGGAGTCTTGCTAAACACTCCGATAAGCTTGGCAACGGGGTGATCTTGGATGGGACTTGTAGTAGCTCTTGTGAGGCATCCTGACGGGGTCTTTTCAAGCCGTCCAAGCCCGCTTTGCTCTGGGTCGCTTCGTACGCTATCCGCCGTTCAGCGTCACTATCTGACGAGTCGTCTGAGCCATGTCCTTCGGCTGCAGTGATGAGTTCAGCCATCTGCTGTCTATCTTTTTTTCGACGCTCTCTAGCTGCCCGCTTGCCGAGTGACAGGCCTCCATCCTCCACATAATCGTCAAATCCTTCCCCGAGATGCTCTTCCTCGGCGACTAGTCGACTTTCGGCCTCCTTCTTGCGACTGAATATAGTGGCATCATCGTCTTCCAGCGATATAAAATCCTGCTCTTTGGCCAGCCGAGCTCGACGTTCCTTCTTCTCGCGTATCTCGGCCTCGGAAAGTATCTTTGTGCCGGTATTCGGAGAGGATGTTCCCAGATAGTCTACGACCACTGCTCCGTCAAGCTCTGAAATATCTAGTTCCATTTCATCGCCATTGTTACGGTGTAGCGTCGACACGTCTCGTGGTGTGCTCGGAGTTGACGACTGTAATTCTTCCAGATATTCCTTGCTGTATTTGGGCCGGCCGTCTTCCGCCTCATCCACCAATCTCGTAGACAAAGTTCGCAAAGCCATTCCACGTTTCACCGCACTATTCTGAAGCGCACGTTTCCCAAGGTCCGATTTTGGCGGAGCTGAAGCGTCTCCCGCGTCATCACGGTCTGCATCACCACCGAAAGACAAGCGCGACTTGGCTGCTTTTTTCTTCTGTTTTGTAGATCCCACTCGATTCAATCCAGGCCGAACGACGACAGGCCCGTCATCTTCCTCACTCTCACCTACCCGGCCGCTTGCCGAGTCGATGCCAGAGTCCTCCGTCGCATTGAAGGCTTTACGAAGACCGGATTGCCTGAACGGCTTTCTTATCGACTTGGTTCCAAATACTGGCTTACTTGGCTCTGTTCCGACGCTTCGAGTCAGCCTTTACTGCTTCTAATCAGCAATACATTCTCGCTGAATAAGCAACTCGAGAACAAACATTCAACCTTACCTTTTTCAGTGTCAGGTGCATCTATGCTCGCGGCCGCGCTGTCGTTAGAGGCATCGTCATCGTCGTCAACCTTGATCACTCTGACCTTCCGTTTCGTCGCAAAGGAGGCCATTTTGCAATCATGAATTTTTAAAGAGCAAGGCGTCGCAATGTTCTGCTAGAAGTCATGTTGTTGCGTTGCAGGCAGTGTTAGCGCATGACGCAGGTACGACTCATCTTATCACCACGTGATCGTGATTTTGGGACGAGCTTGCTCGTCTTGCAAGTGCGTGGTGATGGAAACAATGGGCAAGCATCCCGCACCTTGGAAAACGAACAGAATCAATTAGCTCAAGATGGCGCCTGCGCAACCTGAGCTCAAAAAGGTATTTTCGCCCGCTAAAAGATTTGACGTTCACACCACAGAACTTCATTGGGCATTGCTTGTCGGAAGTCGACAGAAGCCCATCTGCATTGAGGCGCGATTCCGTTCTAACAGTGCCGTTAGTACCTGGAGAAGAGACTCTTTGTGCAACTAAACGGCAGTCGCAAAGTCATCGGAGTGTTGCGCGGTTACGATGTAGGCCAGAATCCGGCAAAGACATGGCACCTATCCTGACCCATGCTGACCCTCGATAACAGGTCTTTCTGAACATTGTGCTCGACGAAGCTGTCGAAGAGAAGGAGGGTGGCGAGAAGGTCAAGATCGGAATGGTCGTGAGTATCCCAGACACGATGAATCGATCCTGCTGTTCCGCAGTCGAGACTAAGAACCTCTCACAGGTCATTCGCGGCAACTCAGTCGTCATGATGGAAGCTCTAGACAGAATCGGCGGTGACGACCGACGAGACCACCACCGATAATCGCCGCGCTCAACGACGAATGAGATGGATACCTTCGATGGAGGAAAGAAACAGGAAACAAAAAAAAAAAGAGAAAAACAAGATCATTTCGTTTTGGCGTTCTCGGATGATGTATGGTGATGTGGAATCAGAAAGCAATTTTTTTTTATTGTTCGACGCATATCATCGATTCATGTCGTGGTCTTAGAATCGGCCACAGCCGGGCAGCACAAGGGGAGGAGCGCAACCCTTCCCCCTAAGAAAGAGATAACCGAATTCACAGATTTTGCTGCGTCCAGAACTTCTCGTCATACCATTCCATCATCTTCCCGCGGTACTCCTTCTGCCAGCCCTTGATACCCCCTTTCAAAATGGCCGATGACATGCTCGCTTCGCCGATCTCATTAAAATAGTCCTGCATCCAGCCGGCGCACCTTGGGCCGCGACCGTTCGAGCTTCCTGTCATTGCCCAGGGCTCAGCCTTGCGTCTCAAGTTCTTGATTCCGTGGGCACAACACGCGTGGGCCGACCACACGGGCACTGGCTTCTTACCACAGTAGAAGATGATGGTCTTGACGCCAGCTTGCTTGCACAGCTGGTAAATTACCGACCTCGTCTGATAGACCGTGTGAGCGGGGAGATTGATCGACGAGGCTATGGTACCACCCTCCCAGTCTGTTTGGCGGACATCGACGAGAAGGAAGCTCCTGTTGCTGCTGAATGCGTGGCTCTCCAGAAGCTGCGCGACGTCCGATGGCGCGAGGGCGTGGACGGCGGCTTTTGGTTCGGGAAAGCAAAACCACCTCGGCAACGTATCTTGGCCTTCAGTCGCTGCCATGATCAATAACGAGATTTTTTTGCCCGTATTCAGTCAAGAATGTGTCGTTCTCTTCTTGCGTCTCTGGACACTCTTCTGGTCTGGCTTTTTCAAAAACGAAAAAGCGAATCCAGATAGACGTACGCAAGAGCGTGTACATGTAAGCTTGTACATGTGCGGGGAAGTTGTCATTTGGTACTACTCATGATAATGAAGTCGACTGTGTACTCCAACGCCTGATTTGCCACCTCACAATCACTGCATCTCGTGTCCAACTGATCATTACAAATGTGCAGGTTTTCGTCTTTATGTCTTTATATATACAGAACCTAATGATCGCCTGCCCTCAACTCAGGCATTGCTCCCGGTCTTGGGTCCCCAAGAGCGCCCGTGGCCGTCACTTCCATCATATTTACATCTGTGGAGACGGATTTCCTGGTCCCAGCCCATCACCCATAGAGTTCATTGTAAGCGCACCCCAATCCAGATATCCGTCAAACCATATGGTGGGATCAACGCCGTCCAGGAGGTCGTAGGTCCAAGGCGTGCTGCCCAACATGTTCTGGATCTGAGTTTGGTCCTGTGCGAAACCGCTACTGACGAGGCCGTTACCCGACATCTCCATGCCCCCAGCCGCATCTGATGTCTGCGGATATGAGCCTCGCCACTGCTGAGTATTTTGTGCCTTGCCCATTGGATCGGAACTCTCGGCGGCCGCTGCGGCGACAACCTCGGCCCATTTCTCTAGTTTCACGCGGGTTATCCGGACTTTGAGGGCACTCAATGTCCACATGTTATTCTCAGTCTTTTCGTCTGGCTTAGAAGTCTGCCTGAATAGGCTGTTCACTTCTTCGCATCTCGCGCATAGTGTTGCAAGAATCTCGGGAATATTGATGATTAACCCTGGCTGTGACTGGAGCTGGAGCTGCAGGGCAGCCACAGCATGGATGAGACCCGGACTACTATACTGCTGCTTCTGGCTCTCTTCCTGATTGGGTTTCGACGATGGTCTGTTCTCAAGCAAGCTTTTTGTCGGTATTTGGGCGTCTGAGTTGTACATTGAGCTTTCGCCGCCTGCTGGCATCGGCGTGCTTCCCTCATACACTGTCCTGGGTGTTGCCAATTGAGCCCATCTCCCAAGCATGGTGATGGCGTAGACGAGTTGAGACGTGCTGGATATCGGTTGCCGAAAATACGAAGAAGCAGGAACCATTAGCCAGGTGTCGAACCAGTTTCGAAGCGCTGCGCTGGACTGATACAACTGGTCGAGAGGCGTGCCGCGACCAATTTGACCCGCAGTCATGGACTCGACAAGAGATTTGACCAAGGTTATGTCGACAGCAGGCGGCTCGTAGAGGCGCAGTCTTGCCGTTTTAAGATACATCATGAACAGGCCTGAGCACAAAGTTAGCGCTATGAAGTTGGAACGTCGGCGACGGCCGCAGAAGTCACCGGTCCACATACTGTCGTTTTGGAGCCTCGTGGGCAAACTGTCGTGTATTCTGTCTATCTCATTCTGGAATGCCGCCATGTAAGCTGATATCGGGGCGGACGGGATGCCAGGAATATCTTCCTGTCCCCTATCCTTGGACGTGAGCTCAAAGATTCGCTCCGTCAGTCTCTGTATCCGAACTAGATAGGAAAGAGTGGCGTCGGATTCGTATTCGCCTTCATTCTCGAGTACTTTCAAGCATTCTTGAATGTAGGGGGTAAAGTTCAGCGATTCTATCCGATTGAAGCTGACAGAGATACTTTCTTGGTGTTAGTAGTGAAGCGCTTCCAGGACATCTTGCCTGTTTCTGCAGATACAAAAAAAAAACATACTTGCATGTCAAGAACCAGACACCGAGGAGAGCTCTTCGCTCTTCGTTGGTGCGGCTGGGTGGCTCATCTGGTCGGGCCACCATCAGGCGGGTTGGCTCGCGTATCCCAGGAGGAAAGTTCAAGCCCAGATCTGATACCATGCTCACTGCCAGAGAAAGGAGATTGTTCAATTGGGCATGCATCAAGCAGTGATACTGATGCCAAGCAATCATGACGAGTAAGCCTTGGAGAAGTTCTAGCGATCGAGCAGACCGCAACAGAACGTGATCTGCAATGTAACTCATGAGCTTATACAGTTGAGCGCTCATCGACCTGAGGCTTCTGAACGAGGTAACCATCCTGATGGCAGACATCAAGAATGGTCTGCTGGCCTGCAGCTCCAGGGCAGAGACTGAGGGTGGAATGATGACAAAGGGGAAAACAGGCTGCATCTGGGTCCGAAAGAGTTCCAAAAGCACATGGTCAGACTCCGGGGGAGGAGGTGCGCTGCCGGGTTCGGGCCGGCAGATGCATGATGGAAGCGCGTTGGAGTTGTAGGTTTCCGGAATGACCCAAGGACTTGAAAAGGGCTGGTAGGATGATGTGGAGCTGGCTGAGGGTGTGTCTTGGGTTATGGCTGAATGTTCCCTGGCCGCGGCATCGCTGAGGGTATTGAGCGAGGAGTGGTTGGAGTGATTGCCGGGAAGTTCGCCGGAAGCCTGAAGCAGGTTGACCAAGCCATTCAATCTCTCCTCAATCTGTGCCGTCCGACTGTTTCATTTTTTTTTGTTCGAGCCTCAGCGCTTGTAATTTTATGATACCGCGACTGCGCCGTTGAGGCGATGGAGACGAAACTCAGCTGCCACCGGACCCAGAAATACCACGGAATGTCTGATAGCACCGCCGGAGAGTTTTTTTTTCCATTAGGGAACGCCACGCGATGACTGACTTACGAAGGTTTCACTTGTCGCTTCTTCCGCGGCCGATGAATCTGTCCCGTGCATTCTTTCAATAGTCTCTGGCACCTTCATGTCGAGAAGCACATGCAGGACGTGTTAGCCAAGAAGAAAACACCCACCCACCCACTCACTTCTAGTAGTATGCAGCAGCAGCAGCAGCAGCAGCAGCAGCAGCAGCAGCAGCAGCAGCAGCAGCAGCATCGGTGCAGAGACTAACCAGCGGCCGTGGTTGCGATTTCTTACCTGTCGCATTTCGACTTGGAGTCAGGATTTGACCGGATGCATTTCGCTTTCGCTGTGGCGCACGCAGCGCACGCAGCTCCCCATTTCGCCGTTGGAAGTCTGGTCGTGTCGGCTTTGTCGTCGTCGTCCCTATCGTCGGACATTTCTGCCGAGGTTATCGCGTGACCTCGGATGTCTCTTCGCCGGGGTTGCCTTGGCGAGCCGAATCTATTGCGCGAAACTGGTATGAAGTCCGGCGGCCTTTTCCTGCAGGGGAAAAAAAAAAGAAACGGAAGCTTTAAGATGGGAATGGGAAGCATTTGGACGACCAAGGATGACGAGGTGACGACAGGCGGAAAAGTCCGTCCCTGGTTTGTCAGTCAGTCAGTGTCCGGCACTGATTGGTCGAGCCGCCAGGGCGCGCGGAAACAGACCAAAAAAAATAAACGCCGTCTCGTCGTTACCATGCTGATCTGCAATCGCACGTCCTCTCCTCAAGGCATCGAGTCTGCACAACGCTAACAGACCCTTCACAATACGAAAGGGCTGTCTGTATCATGAAATCTAAGCGAAAACGAAAACAAAATAGACAGAGTGTGACGCTAGGCAGCGGCCGAAGGCCGCGTGATACATCTATGTTACAGTTCTTTCACATTTTATTTGACCACCAACTCCTAAGCCGTCATGGAGAAACTCTCTCCGCATCCGTGGCCATGTTCCCGAGCTACTTGTTTCGTGAAACACCTGCTCCAATCACCCCGGGAAGCCTTTCCTCCCCGACACTGTACAACAAGCCAATAGACATGGACAGAATGGCGATCATGGCCAACGTGAATCCGGCGAAGAGCCAAAAAGGTACGCTGACGTCTTGTTTGGCGCACGACGCACCGCCCCAATGCGTCACACCTTTGCCCTCATCTCTCGTGGCTTGGCAGTGGCAAGCAAAGCACGACGCAGCAGCCTTGGCCCCGTCACCACTGGCGTACTTGTCTTTGCACACTCCGTGGCCGGTGCAGTTGCGGGTCGCCTCATTGCAGGCCGACAGAGTCTCGTAGCATGAAGCAATACGGCCAGTGGAAGCCAAAAACATGGTTTGAGGCGCGGACGATGAGGTCATTGGCGGTTCCGCTTCGGCCTTGTTGATCAATGACACGACTCGCTCAGCTTGTCGACGACGCAGTTCCTGCTGCTCATCATCCGCCCACTTATTGGAGCTCGTAGACGAAGGCAGAGCGATGATGGTTGTCTCGAGATCTCTGGACTCGGCGAGCTGGACGAGCTGCCGAATCTGCTTGGCAATGTGCTTGATGGTTTCGGGATCCTGGGGTTTCATATGTCAATCCTCTTGCCTCTATTTTTTACGCCAACCATCACTCTGAGGAAAAATTCCGTCGTCAACAGAAACATACCTCTTTCACGCTATACTTGGCCACGGCCGAAAGTTTGCTGTCCCAGCAGTCTTCCATAGGATTTGCAATTTGCTGAATGGAACATTGATTGCCGTCTGCCGCGCCCGTTCCATATAGGAAATCCAGCTGTTTTAAATCACCATGCGTCCTGTCGGCAGGCGGATCCGCGACCGTGAATGAGGGGCTGGTGCCGACAACTTCGCCGAGTTCCTTCATTTGCGTATCGCTCATGCTGTCTAGAATCAAGACGAGCTGATTTGGCTGATTGGTCCCGCCGGCCGAGAACAGCGGCGGGGTCGGCTTCCCGAACCGATTTAGAAACGATACTGCATTGTCGACGTTGACGCCTCTGGGGATATCTTGTTGACTGAATCCCCGACCGTTTGAAGATAATCGATGCAAAAACAACAGCCTGGCGAGACCAGGGGTGACAGCAGGTGGTGACGACGCATCGTTCTTGGGAATGATGTAGACTTCGGCCGACTGTCGAGCAGCTGCCGCGGAGCCGGCAAGAACGGCGACGAGCGCAGAGTTGAGCTTCATGATAGAGGGTGAAGCGTGAAGGCTTTCGGGTTGATGACCAAGCTGAGAGCTGGAGACGTCACCGTTGGTTTTGTTGTGGTGAAATGACTTGAGGCGGGCAACGCCGAGCAGCGCCGCCGCAAGCGTGTGTCGGAGCTGCGGCGCCAAATACTCCGGCCCGCCCTTCAGCTTGGGCCTTGTCGCAATACGCCTTGCGTGTCTCTGCTCGATGCATTTCTTTTCTTGCGATTCGCACGGTACCGTGCCTCCCGCCCCATGAGAAGACCTGATTCTATTCCGACCTCAGCTGTTCGTCTCGCTTACTGTCCGTCGCGAGCGAGCCACTACGGACCAACATGCTGCCTCGCGCGGCAGCCGCCTTGGGGCGTGCCTCGACAATCACCTCGTTGCCATTAAACACCATGGCCCGCCGGGTGCCTGCAACCGGTCGGCAGCTCTCTCTATGGCCCTTCGGAAAAAGCAGAATGCCTCAAGATATCCCTGTGTATTTCCCCCGCACCAGGCCAGCGCCTAGACCACATGCTTTTTGGGGGCGGCTGGGGTATGTCGACCATCTTGTACTTGATGAACCTGCGCCTAGCCTCGCCATGCTAAGTGTCAAGCCTGCAGTCGGATCGCCTTTACGACTATATCATTCTACATATGCTGGCACATCTTTGCCAGCGTTGTATTCGATCCGTTGCTGGAATGGGCCGACCATGAATGGGAAGCTTTGTCAGAAGAGGAGAAGCAGGAAATGGAAGATGTCGCCGAAAGCGAAGACGAGCCGTTGCTGTTTCTACCGTTCCCCTTCACAACGACCGAGGTGAAGCAGCCGCCATACAAAGGATCTGATCCAGAATGGAAAACCTTCATCGCCATCAACAAGGACCCGCAAGCGCAAAAGGACATCAAATGTACGAATGTTGGAAAACTCTTGACTCTACATCCGTTCCAGTCCAATGTGCTGATCCTTCACAACAGTTGGCTTGGCAGATATCATAAAACGAGGGGTTGAAAAGCATCCCGAATATGTCAAAATACTAGGAGGGAAGGAAATAAAGCTGAGGAAGATGTGGCTTGACATTATATATCCTGCTGCGCCGCCGCCAAAACACTTCATATACGGGTGAGACATAAGATAGACAACGCCGTCATCTGCGCTTTTTTGGAATCCTCATGCTGACCAAGCTCCAAAGGATCATCGTTGACGACGAGGGGATTTTCTGGGGCAGCCGACCGATCGACTCCCTTGCCGCGGGCCGCCTCGACGTGGCCATCTACCCCAAGACAGTCGCCCTCACAGTCTGGACGTTTCTTCAATCTCTCTGTAGACAGACAGCTCACGATGTAGGTAAAGCACTGGGCATACGCACAGAAGAAGCCGAGGGCACGACCTGGCAAACCGTCGCGATCAACCGTATGAAGGAGCAAGGCGGGCTAGCCTCCCCCGATAAGCAAGCCGCAAGAGTCCCCGGAAGGGGCGAAAACCCCATCAAGTTTCCAGCCTCAATCACTCCTGGAGAGGTACCAGGACACCCGATCGACAGCGACAGCCAGCTGGATCCTCGAATCCAAGGCGCACTGCACGACGCCGCCGCGACATTCAGCAAAAACTGGCAGCCGGTGAAGCAGCCGCCGAACCGCGGATGCATCCGCGTAGACGGCCTCGTGGAGCTGCAGGGGAAGAACGCAGTCATGGCCGTGTACGTGATCGGCTGGTACGACCCCAAGCAGAAGACGTACATGGCTATCAAAACAGGCCTCAAGCACCTGATCCTCCTAAGGCAGAAGCCAGCGGCGGGTTAAAAAATAAAAAAAATATATATATAAAAAAAAACAGAAATAAAAAGCGACCAATTGCAGTCCAACCCTTTCGACCATGTACTCATTAAGTTTGTGTTATGGATGAAGTTAAAGGGGGGGGAAGAGCGAGCGAGCGAGCGAACGAGCAAGGCATACCCGGCGCCCGGATGGCTTTGAGCATGATACCATGGACTTTTATGGGCATATAATTGACGTGTGTCTTTTTAAGGTTGATTATTTGAACATGAAGCATCACAACGCACACATTCATGCACTCACACAGAGAAAGAGAGGGACGGCGAGAGAGACACAGCAACTTCTCCATCTTGGTTCCCCCCCCTCCCCCATTTTCCATCTCACTACATCCCATCAAGCTGAGCAACATGGCTCACGCCTCTCTCCGTACGACGACCTACATTCAGAAACACCCATACATAACGCATGCAAACAAAGCGCGGTATCATTAAAAAGAGAAAAGAGAGAAGAAAAAAAAGTAGCAACATCTAGTACAGCGCCTCTCGTACAAGGGAAATCAAGCACGTCTAAACTCCAAACTACCATTCCCCCCTGTCAAGATAAAAACCCAAACCTGTTTGGGGTTCCCACACATGTAGGCCACCCTCCCCCCACCCCCCCCAAACCTCTGCGTAGCCCAACTACTAGTACCGAAGAACATTGACAAATGCCGTAAACACCTCTAGCTCAATTTCTGCACCGACGCGCTCGCGCTCGTGCTTGGGCACGGCGGCGATGAGATGCGCCTCAATGACGTTGACACCCGGGTGGAGGAGGACATCAAAGGCACGCTCTTGCGGTAGCTGGTTTGGGATGGGCTGATGGCATGGCTTGAGAGGTTGCTTGTCGATGAGAACCCAGAGGCTGTATTGGCGGTCTTGCAGGAAATCGGGGAGGAGGGGGACAATCATGACGCGGTTGATGGCTGGCGGGAGGTTGACGGTCCCGGATTGCTGCATCTCTCTGGAAAGAGGATGCATGTCGAGCAAGACGGGTTGTTCGGCGTGCATTGCGGGGTGAATTTGAATCCGTAGTCTGGAAATGAGTGCGTCCTTGAAGCCTGGTTGGAAGAGAAGGAGAAATATTAGTAATGGTTTTCTTTTTTGCTTTTTTCTCTCCCTTTTTTTTTTTTGCGAAGGGTTTTGACAATAACGCACCTTTCCCAGACGCACGCAACCTCTTTGGCTCAACGTAGCCCAACGCCATGGGATTTGTCGATTGTATCTGAGGTGGTCCAGGCGGATGTGGTGGCAGAGTAGGCGTCGCGGAAGGCCCCGGCATGGGTCCGGGTGTTGAAACCTGGGCTGCTGGTGACATCGTTGGGGCCTCTTCGGCCTTGGGGCCAAAATGGGTAGAAGGGCTCGGCGACGGGACCGAGGCAGAAGCACTCCGTGCTGTGTCCAACGTCGGCTGTCGCACCGCGCCGTTTACCGGAGGGACGACAGCAGATGGCTCTATGGCCTGTGTTGTCTGTGGTGCGGGCGAGTCAACAGAGGTCGTTCGGCCACCAACGTGTATCGTGACTCGTTTGGACGAGTTCGGGACGTCGGCTGATTGTCCAACCTTCAGTTTGATCTTGGCCTGAGTCGGTTCTTGGACGGCTGCTCGCGCCTTTTTCAACAAGTCATAGAATGCTTTCTGTTCCCATGTTTTAGTTGTGCGTCATGGTTTTTCGAGACAGACGCGTCAGCTCACTTACTTCGAGCTCCTGGGCCAGATCGTGGATTTCACTGCCTTCCTCATTATAGAAGTAGGCATTTGACCACAGTAGTTTTGCCCTTTCTTCCAGAGCATTCCAGCTTTTAAAGTCGCTGATACCAGTTGGATCGCCACGACCTTGGATGCCCAAGATTTCCTTCTGCAGCTTCTTCAATGACAAAGGATCTGAGATGACACGATAGTAGTCCCTCAGCGAGCGAGGTGGTAGGTTGACGAATGGTTCGAAGTACCCGTCATATCTTTCCAACACCAAGTCAGCCTCGCCTTCCCAAGCGAATAAAAAAACTTCTCGATAAAGACCACGTACTCTGGCTGTTTATAGCGTAGGAGCTCTTCCACGATCTTCTCTTGGGCTTGTTGAAAAGTCAGCCCTTTGAAGGGGACGTTGTCGTATTCGTGATCGGGACGGCTGCTCGACTTGGACCGGCGTGGGCTGTCGGCATACGAGACCGCGTTTCTCGACGACCGCCCGGCGCTTGTTCTTTTCAGTATGATGGATCTACGCCTGGAAGCGGGCTCCTCCTCTTCATCCTCCTTTTCTACTTTTGCCTCCTCTTGGCCGGCCTCCTCACCCTCCGCATCTTCTTCGTAACCCTCTTCTCCCTCTTCCTCTGCCTCCTCGTCATTTTCAGGAGGCAGAGGCGCCGGAACTGCTTGGTAACCTCGAGTCTGGTAGGCAGGGTTGTTCTTGGTCATGTAATTGCTCAGAGCCTTCCGCACACGCTCTGCATCCTCGAACACGGGTGATGTTCGAGGATAGAATTCTTTAGCATTGGCGATCATTCGCTTGAAATAGCCTTCCAATTGTGCAAGATTCTTGAAATGGCCATCGTTGAGCTTTTCTTCGATGCTCTGCAGAGAAAGTGGCATTCGCGTGCGTTTGTAATATTCCTCATTTCCTTCTCTGGGGAGGAGCTTCTCGAAATACGTCGCGACAAGTCGCCCACTGCAGGGCGCTTTGTCAGCACATCATGAATGCTGACGGGCGTGACGTCCGGCAACGATCTGTATTGAGAAATACCTTTTGTCTTGTGTGCGCCTGATTTGCTCAAGGAATGCTTGTCCATAAACTGTTGTCGATTCGCGCGTTTCGCCTTTGGATAGATCAAATTCCTGTAGCATGTCGTGTTGGGGTCAGATAGAGTTTGAACACATTGCCATGCTGCCATGGCATTGCCGCTGGCTGGCCGAGGCAGCAAGCCACCACTTACAGCCAATTTTCGTCGTTTTGCATTTCGATCGTCCGGCTCGGCGGCAGCATTGCCGTTTGCCTTGCGCTTACTGTCCATTGTCAAGGGATGTTCTCAGGCCGCAACCGCAGCATTGGACAATCAATCCGGAGAGTGCGAGGGGGTGGTATCGCTCGTGGAGAAAGGCTGCTCGGCCTTTCTCAGATGGCTCCGCGAAAGCAAGATATATATGAGGACTGATTTGGCGATGCGCTTGACGCGTGGGCTTAGTGTCGCGTTGCATTCAGGAACAGAAAGTGCACAGCAGGCGAACTGGCTTTGTTCGCGAATCGAGGAGCCCGGCTCGTCTGCAGAACAGTCGTGATTTCGGCGCAAATTTCGACTCGAGATTCCCCCCAAGCTGATAAACCAGGTGCAAAACTTGTTTTTTTTTCCCGCGATGGACCTCTGTTTGATGGTTGATCAACCAGAGGAGACTAGCTCAAGCTTTTCCATCCGCACGAGGTACGAGGTACGCGGGAACAAAGGTTGCGGTACGTGCCAGCCTTTCTTTCCACCACTGAACGCTAGTCCATTTTCGGTAATCAGGCCACAAGGCAGAGAGAGACGAGGGGGCCTACCTTAGTACGTACTACTAGTACGTACGTCGTGGCCCTCGAAGGTGATGGCAGTGAATCGACGTAAAGTGAGGAACAGTAGGAAAACAAAACCGACGAGTGGTTGACATTCGTTAGAGGATTATGGATTGGATCAAAAAAATTGGACTGCATTTTTTTTTGTATAGTGGCAATCTTCGGACCTAAACCAAAACCATCAACTTTTATCGCCTTGGTCCTCTTTTTCTTCTTCTTCTTCTTTGTCCTGCGAGGCTCTGAGCAACGAAACGCAAAATATCAAATCTGAGCCAAAGAGGTAAAAAAAAAAAAAAAAAAAATCCATCATCACCGTGCCAGGCGAGAAGCAAGCAGCGAGTAAGCGTGCCATCAGGTTTCTCACTTCTCTGATCGGCATCAAGAAGTGATTTCCACCAAGTCAAACTCCTGAAGCGGGGCACGGGGCAGCTCGCCTCAAGCCCCACCACGACCATGGGCCACGACGAATGGGCCGGCCGGTGAACCATGAACCAAGTCGTCAGCCGTCGCAAAGATTTCCCAACTCCAAGATCCTGCATCGTCACAGTTACCAAGGGCGATGGAAGATTCGTCAAAGACGCCGGGTGATTCTCCACCCGGCTGTGCACAAGCCGTGCCCGGCCCCGTTCCCAAGTCAACAGGACCACCTGTCCGAAGGCCTCTGCAACCGCTCGACCTGCCGATCATCAGACATCTCAACTCAAAGAGAGTAGTGCTTGCGTCTGCCTCACCGCGGCGCAAAGCCCTGCTTCAACAGGTGGAATACCCGAGTCCCTCCGGTCGCATCCGTCCCGCGCTTTGCCCCCTCCCCAGACTAATGGCGGAATAGGTTGGACTCGACAACCTGGAAATCACACCGTCGACCAAGCCGGAGGACTTGGACAAGACGGCATATGGGCCCTACGAATATGTGGCCGAGACGTCTCGGAGGAAATGCCTCGACGTCTACATGAATTGTCTCAAAACCCAGCTCAAGTCCATCCCAGACCCGGATCTGGTCATCTCTGCCGATACCGTGATTGTTACCCGTGACGGCCGCATCCTAGAAAAGCCTCGCAGCGTGGCTGATCACATCAGGATGCTGAAGCACATGCGCGATACAGAGATGCACCGAGTCCTCACAGCTGTCACCGTGCTGGCACCTCGGGACGACGCCCGCCATCCTGGATACTGCATCACGACGCATACGGAAGAGACGAAGGTGTACTTTTTCAGCGAGGACAACGGGCTGCCAGACGACGTGATTGATGCTTACGTCAAGACGCGCGAAGGTGTTGACAAGGCGGGTGGTTACGCGATCCAGGGGATTGGCGGCATGATCCTGGCCGAGAAGATTGATGGCAGTGTTGACAACGTGGTCGGACTTCCTGTCAGAAGGTGTCTGTCTATGGCGGAGAAAGTCATCTTTCAGCAGGAGGCAGATGAGTTTGATGTCGAGGGATCTGATGAAGAGGTCTTGATTTAAAAGCAAATCCCACAGCTCAACAAGGATGAGCCGCTTTGGGCGCGGGTCCATTCTCTATCCATGGAAACAACGACTTGGAGGGAAACGGATAGCATCTCAGCCTGTTCTTTTTCTTTTTCTTTTCTCCCTTGGTCAAAATCTCTGACGAAGGAGATGTGTCCAGACAGCAGGGAATGGGTCAGATGACGTGGCATCTCATGCAGGCGAATGCAGGCGAATGCAAGCGAACGAAAATAGGTGATTCCCGACAATAGCATGTGGTGCAGTCGCCATTGCGGATGGCCAAAATTTTCATTTCATTTCCATGGGCCTTACCCCCCCCCCCCCCCCCCCCTGGCGCACTTTTTGTCTTTGCAAAAATGTTGGCCGTGCGTTGTGTCAAGGTAGTTTGCGGTGTTGAACTGGTCGAGAAGCAGGTCAAAAGGTGGGTTGCGCACCCTCCAGCCCAATGCGATGGGGCTGCCGTCTTCATCTAGTATTTACTACTACTTAGTAGTAGTACATGCTACTAGTAGTATTGGATGAACGATTTAATTTGTACTGAAGACGATTTTAGTTCAGCGCAGTGTCGGAAAAGGGCCCGCTTTCTGCGGCTTTTGTTCGCCTATTCCCAGCGCTCTGCTCTCACAGTGCGACTCAGCCACAGCCAACAGCCCATACCCAAGGCAACAAGGACCGGAGAGGAACATGTGAGCATGTGACAGAACAGTCCACAGTCCACGCTGAGACACCACAGATGGCTCTGTTCCGCCGCCGACGCCGCCTCCGCCCGGGGGGGGGGGGGGGGGGGTTTGTGTTTGTCTTCTCCAAATGCCACAAGACTTTCTCCACATTTCCCTTCCGGCAGGCCGCTTCTTTTGCCCTTTTTGTCGTGGCGAGCTTCGAGGGCCCCAAGTGCGAGGCTGGAATCAAAAAGGCTACCTGCCCTTCTCCAGCAGCGTCCAACGCACCTTGCCCTCGCTTTTTAGATCGGCGACCTCGAGCAAGAGCTGCAAGACAAGTTCCGAAACCACCGCGGGTTCAAGGGGCGAAAGGCCACGAAGCCCCGTTTCAAGCACGCACTGCGCTCCAGAAACATCGCGCGCCCCCGACGCTCGACATGGCCATGTCGTCGCCAAACGATGCGTCGGCTTCCTCGCGGGAGAACGGCGCGGCCTTCACAGAGGAGAAGCCGCGTCTGACAGAGGAGGAGAAGAAGCAGAACCACATCGCCTCGGGTATGTCGTGTCGTGTGTGTGTTGTGTTGCTTTCGAGCCATGCTGCGGCCGTCTCCTTCTCCCCAACAGCTCACACCCACCCACCTTTCATGGTTGTACTTTTTTTTTTTTTTCTAACCTTGACCCGTCGCACGCCCTAGAGCAAAAGCGTAGACAAGCCATCCGCGAGGGGTTTGATCGCCTCACCGAACTCGTGCCCGGTCTAGAGGGCCAGGGCCGATCCGAGGGTCTCGTGCTCAAGCGCACTGTCGAATACATGCGTCAGCAAATGCAGGAGCGGCGCGCCCTCATCGAGCGCATCGAACAATACGGCGGCCACGTCGATGATGACTTCAAAAAGTAAGTTCCTGCCCGCCCTTTTTTGCGTGCCCCCCCCCCCCCCCACCACCACCACGTCTCTCCTTTTTTTTTTGGTTTCCAATTTCAGCTCCATTTCCTCATGATTCGACCCTTCCCCTTCCCCCGCCCCCTTTCCTTTTCTACCTTTCCTTAGCAAAAAAACACTACTTAATACCCCGCGGGTGGCAACCCTCGTTGGTGGTTGCCGCCTCCTCGCCTGCCGCGGTAGGACCTGCCGTGGTAAGAATCTAACACGCCGTCTTCCCACAACCAGGGTGCTAAATGAGCAGAATCACACACGGACAAAGGGTTGAACCGAGACTCTTCTGATGATCAAGCATGCTGGGTTCCCCTCCGGCAATGGTGGACAGACAGTCTTTTCAACGTCGTTAAGAAATTGGCAGACACCGGTGGCACCGTGGCATTTGAATCCCCCCTTTCTGCGTATGTAGTAGTGCTGGGGAGGGGAAAATGTGTCCCAAATACCCTGCTGGTTATCCATCTGACCTCAACGTGACGTTCATCTCACGACAACGTCCCGGAGCCGAGACGTCCTCCGGTGCCCTCTCCCTTCTTCCTCCCTTTTTTTTCTCCCCCATCGTTCTCGTCAACCTAGCAAGCAGTTTCACACAAGTCCCGTTCGAAAAATGGCATTGGAGCAAGGAGGTATTCACTTTCTTCCCACGTCGTGGCTCGTGTACATCGATTGGCCTGGTGCCAGGGGGGCGGGGAGTCAAGGTCGGAGCCCGGACTTTGGACCAGGCATACAAGAATATAATGACAATAAGAGCAATGATCGCGTTCAGTGGCAAGTTGAGCACGAAGAAAGGGGTAGGTGGACGGATTGGAAGGGTTGTTTGAGGTCCCCCCCGTCAAGGAGAGTAGAGACGCTAGACAGAAGCAAATGTGTTGTTACACATGATTAATGGTACATGGAAATGGCCAGATATCCTTCAATAGCCTATTCATATGCACGAGCCATGTTGCGCAGGCGTTGGCGCAATTCTGAGGGTTGCATCTTCTCCTTCCCTACGGTCACTTGGCGATTTTTCACATCCTCCTCTCCGACGACGACGATCTGGCTGTATCCGTTTGCTCGGGCGTCTCGAATCTTGGAACCGAGTGTGCGCGGCGTGGGATCGACGTCGACGGCCAGGCCGGTCGTGTCCAAGGGCCCGTCGGCTATGGGATCACCTGGCTCCCCTCTCAGCCCCAAAAGCACGTCCTTGACCTGATCGGCCCATCCCAGTACGGACGGGGACGTGTTGACGGTGAGAATGACGGCCTGCCGCGGGTTGAGCCAGAAGGGCCATTTGCCGTCGTAGGATTCGATGAGTAGCGCCATCAGCCGTTCGACCGAGCCCAAGACGGCCCGGTGGACCATGACTGGTCGCACGGGACCATATTCCGCTAGCAGCGCGGGATCGGTGGTCGTTTCACCCCGGGCTTCGTACTCTGGGGCGGGTGCCTGGTATTCCAAGCCGAATCGCTTGGGTAGCTGGAAGTCTAGCTGTATTGTCGCCGTCTGGTGCTCTTTCCCGTCCGAGTCTTTGATCACGATATCGATCTTGGGTCCGTAGAATGCGCCGTCGCCCTCGTTGACACTCCACTCCATTCCAGAAGAGTCCAGAGCTCGTTTGAGGCTGTCCTGGGCCCTGTCCCACTCCTCCTCGGTGCCGATGAAATGGTCCTTTGGCCGCGTGGACAAGGCCAGCCTGTAGCTCACGCCCAATCTCAACACGCTGTACACGAGCTTGACAAAGTCGAGCGTATTCCCGATCTCCTCCTCCACCTGACAGGGCCTGCAAAAGATGTGACCGTCGTCCTGGTGGAAGCGCCGCACACGCGTCAACCCAGACAGAGCACCCGACAGCTCGTTTCTGTGCAAGGGACTGAAGTCGGCGTAGCGCACGGGAAGCTCCCGGTAGCTGTGGACCTTGGAGGCGAAGATGAGGCAGTGGCCCGGGCAGTTCATGGGCTTCAAGCCGTACTCGTCGTCCGCCGCGGGATCCTGTGCCGTCGCACCGTGGCCCCCACTGCAGCACGTCGAGCTCGGCGGCTGTTCCTCCTGCCCCTTCTTTGGCCGGTGAGAGGCGTTTCCAGTCACCGAGTACATGTCGTCGGCGTAGTTGTCCGCGTGGCCCGACTTGACCCACAGCGCCTTCTTGTATATCGTTGGAGTGATGACCTCCTGGAAGCCGTAGCGGACGTATTGCTTGCGCAGAAAGTCGACGAGGCGGTTGAAAACCCTGGCGCCATTGGGGAGAAAGATGGGGGAGCCGGGGCTGTATGGCGAGGTGATGAACAGCTCTTGTTGTTGGCCCAGCTTGCGGTGATCGGGCGGTTCGCGCCTGTCGTGCTGTTTCGACGAGTATGTGCGACGTGAGAGACACGCGGGACAAGTCCACTGGGTGCGTGCCACGCGCAGAACTGTTCGAAGATGGGTTCGTGAGCGCATCGTGACGACGGCGGCGCGCAGTGGCCGCGGTTGGAATGGCGAAGTTGGCCGGGAAAACCCAACGGGATGGGATGGGATGGGATGGAGGAACGACGGATTGGATTTGTTTTCCTCAGCTCATTTCTGGAACCGGATTGGCTCCACCTGTGCTGTCGGCGTTGAGTACTACTATGTACATGGGCGCCGCTTGCCGCAGAAGCAACAGGCGACAACGCGGATGGCTCACAGCTTGACGACAGGTTTTCTTGGGGGTTGGCATGTTGACATGGTGATGCGAATGGCTGGTCGCCAAAATGCAGCAAGGCTGGCTGCCTGCTGCCTGCTGCTGCAAGATGAAGAAGCCATGGATGGATGGATGGATGGAAGGCGTGGGACCCCTCCAAGCAAAAAAAAGTCGTCCGTCCAAACAGAAACCCCCACCAAAGACCCGGACCCGGGCCTTGCCTTGGACTAGCGGGACAATGATTCAACATCCTCACAGGTTGTTCCTTGCATCCGCCTCGTCTCACCACCCTCATCCTGCTCTTCCTGGATGCCGCAGCTGCTGTCCTTCGAGACGCCCGTCATATTCTCTGCAGACTAGGCAGGCGGGCGGTTCCCGAACCGACAACGCGCATCAACCATGAGCTTCGCCCTGGAAGTACCCGGCGAGGCCAATCCCCTCTCTCTCGAAGCCCTCTGTCGAACACTACAGTCCGCCACTGCCAGTGACCACATCCAGAGACAGGCCGCCGGTCAGCAGCTCGTGGCATGGGAGCAGGTACCTGGATATTACTCCTCGCTGCAGGTATGACCGAAGACATGGTGGCTAGCTAGGAGGGAGAAGGGAGGGAAGAAGAAGAAGGAGAAAAGAGGGAGAACAAGAAGAAAAAGGAGAAGAAAAAGAAGAAGAACGAGAAGAAGAACGAGAAGAAGAAGAAAAAGAAGAAGAAAAGGGAGTGTACCACCACTAACCGTTTCCCCAGGCCGTCTACCTCGACAAATCAGCCCCCGCCGCCATTCGCTTCTTGGCCGTCATCCAGCTCAAAAATGGAATCGACAAGCACTGGAGGCTGTATGCCAAATCCAAGAATGGCATCAAGCAGGACGAAAAGAGCCTCATCCGATCTCGCCTTTTCCAAGGCACAATTGATGAGGAGGAACGGAGCTTGGCTATGCACAACGCCTTTGTCGTCGCAAAGGTCGTCCGAATCGACTATCCGACAGACTGGCCCGATGCCCTCTCCAGCCTAATAGATCTCTTGCGGACCAGCAAAGACGCAAACCAGCAGCACTTACACGGAACTCTTGAGATACTCCTGCGGGTTGTCAAGGAGCTGGGCACTGCACGTCTCAAAAAGTCACAGACATCCCTGCAGTCCGTGACCCCCGAGATCGTATACGTTCTAAACGAGATATACGCCAGCAAGTCTTCATCGTGGCTGTCATTCCTCGCCAGCAGTTCGGGGCCGGAGAGTGGCGCCAACATGGCCATGCTCAACAGCTTGCTGGCTCTCAGGATTCTTCGACGGCTCGTCATAGTTGGCTACGACAGGCCGCATACAGATACTTCAGTCGAGACTTTTTGGACATCATCTCAGAACCAGTTCGGTCAACTGCTTGGCCTCGTCGGCGCAGATTCGACCTTGCCTTCGAATTACCAGGCCATGGTTGGCAAGCATATTCTCCAGTTCGCCAAGCTACACATAGACATGGCCGACAGACATGCTGCCAGCTTTTCCATTTTACCCAATTCTCTCCCACTCGTACACGCATACTGGGATCTTGTGGCCAAATTCGCCGACATGTTCGCCACGTCTGGCGGCATTCGCCAGGGAAATGGAAACTCGAACGTCTCCAAGGCGAAAACCGAGGGGCCCCTGCAGGAGAGACTGGCGCTCAAGGGATTGCTGCTTCTTCGAAGTTGCATTAGAATAGCCTTTCAGCCTTTGCAGACATTCAAATACCGAACACCCGAGGTGAAGGCGGAGCAGGAGCGGGCAAAAACCATAATCAAAACGGAATTGTTGAAAGACGGCCTGGTCATCCAGATTGTGAACTGCATCATTTCGCATCTATTTGTCTTTAGACGCTCAGACCTGGAGCTTTGGGAGGAAGACCCCGAGGAATGGGAGCAACAAGAACAAAGCGAGGGAAATGCTTACGAGTGGGAGGTCCGCCCCTGCGCCGAAAAGCTGTTCTTGGACCTGCTCACAAACTTCAAGCAGCTCATCATACCTCCCTTGCTTTCGTATTTCCATACTGCGCAATCCCCGCAGGCTGACATTGCCGCAAAGGAAGCGGTGTACACGGCCATGGGTCTGGCGGCCGCCCATGTTTCCGACGTGTTCGACTTTGACCGTGTTTTGGCGTCGACGGTGGTGAACGACGCGCAGCACCAAGGCGGCCTCTACAAAGTATTGCGGCGGCGGATAGCCATTCTGATAAGTCAGTGGGCGCCTGTCAAACTGGCAGACGAGAGCAGACCAATCGTGTATCAAATCTTCCGGCACTTCCTGAACCCGAACGACGAGACAAACGATGTGGTGGTCCGGATCACCGCGGCGAGACAGCTCCGATGGATCGCCGACGAACTAGGTTTCAGTGTCGAGGCTTTCCTGCCTTATATGGCCGACGTCCTGTCGCAGCTCATACAGCTTGTCCAAAGCGTCGACGTAGACGAGACGAAACTGGCGATTCTCGAGTCCGTTCGCATCTTGGTGACTCGGATGGAAACCCAAGTGTCCCAGTTCGGCGACCAGTTGATGGCAGCACTGCCCGGCGTATGGCAGGGTTCGGGCTCCGAGGAGTACATGATCAAGCAGGCCATCATCGCCATCTTCGCCGCGCTCGTCATGAGCATGGGTGAATCGTCGCAACGATACCACGGTGTCATGATCCCCCTGCTCTCCGAGGCAGCACGACCTGGTTCCGATCTCCACGTGCACCTCATCGACGAATCGCTGGAGCTGTGGAATGCAATCCTCATGCAAAGCAAAGCACCCCTGGCACCCGTAGTGATTGGACTGGCAGACCTGGCTCTTCCTCTGCTCGAGTACCAGTCAGAAACCGCCTCCCAAGCGTTGACCGTCCTGGAATCCTACATCCTCGTTGCGCCGTCGGCCATGCTCGAGGACGGCTTACGCCGCCCTACCCTCGCAGCCCTGTCCGGCACGTTCGACTCCAAGAGCCGCGAGCATGTGCGTCTTGGCACCCTCTGCGTCGAATACCTGATTCGCGCCGCCACCGAGCTGGGCGGCGCGGGCGGCATTTCCGTCGTCGTCCAAGACCTGCTCGAGACGGGCTTCATGAACAAAATCATGACCAGCCTCCGCGACGCGTGGGAGGCGCACCAGACCACGGGCCCCAACCGGAAGATCAGCAAGCTCAACACGGTGACCGAGGGGGACTACTTTGCCATCCTGGCACGCGTGGCGCTCGCCGAGCCCAGCATGTTCGTGCAGATGCTCACGGCCTTCGGCGGCCTGGACCAAGTCTGGCCCTGGCTCGCGGCCGAGTGGTTCTCGCACCTCTCCAGCATGGACCACCCAGAGCGACAGAAGCTATACCTCCTCGGGCTGACGAGGCTGCTGGAGCTCCCGTCGCCGATGCAGGAACACACCCTGTCCAAGCTGCAGGACTACTTTGACATGTGGACCATGGTCACCATCGAAGTCCAAGAGGGCGACCCCAGCGGACCAGACACCCTCATCTGGCACGGGCTCGAAACCACCGACTACGACACTCCGAAGAGCATCCTGGAGCAGCAGACCATGGCCAAGGATCCTGTCCATTCCGTATCCACGTTCGGGTTCCTCACCGCCCGTCTGCAGGACCTAGTGACAAGGATGGGCGGCGAGGCCGCTTTCGAAGAGCAATGGGCCGTCAATGTAGACAAGGATGTCCTGGGACGCTTCAGAGAGCTTGCGGGTGCTTCTCTACGATGAGCACAGGACGTGCCACCCGCGGAACGGGGAGGAGGAGCTGTACATATAATGAAAAAAAAAAGGCATGTCATGAATATTTCACGATCTGAATATACCAAAAAGCGCCGTGGTGCTTTTTTTATTTTTTTTATCTTTATCTTTTTTCATTGTTTTTGGACTGCGCGAAAAATGGAAAAACTGAACCGCAGGGCTGCTTTTCCTTCCTTGGCTATCTGACCTTGCTGAGATGGGAAAAAAAAAGAAGGTTACATTGATTTATAATAAGCTGGCTACTAATGTTTCATGCGCGGATGGATTCAAAGTGATATGCTCTTTTGCCCTGTGATTCCCTGGAAGAACTACACTGCGGTATAACAAAAGAAGAAGAAGAAGAAGAAGAAGAAGAGAAAAGAGAAGCGCGAAGAAAACTGTCTCTCGATAAATGACATATATATGCAAATTACATGACGAAATTGGGAGGGGAGAAACACGAGAAACCCCCAAAGTATATAGGAAAGCATAGATGGTATCATCCCCTGAAGGAGCGGTTCATCTCAACGCCTCGGTGCTGCAGAAAAAAGGTAAAGAATAAGAAGAAGAAGAAGAAGAAGAAGAAGAAGAAGAAGAAGAAGAAGAAGAAGAAGAAGAAGAAGAAGAAGAAGAAGAAGAAGACATTGCCTGCCGTTTTTTTGGCCGACCCCAGGAGAAGAAACTTGGTTCTTCACATTAAAACCGAATCGAAACCCCAAAGCACATTGTCCCAACTCATCGTCTTTATGTCGAAATCCGTATCCAACGTCTGCCATCGTTGGGTCGCGTCCATGGGCACGTTCTGCGACATGCCAGTCCCGTCATCCATTGGGGACGTGGTGGCCTGGTCTTGGTTCGATACCGAATACGGAGGTTGCTGCAGTGGGGTGTCGATGGAGGAGCACGAGGCTGCGGCGAGGGCCGAGATGATGAAGTCGGGCACGTGGTACTTCTTCAGCATCCGCGAGGTAAAATCCAGAAACTGATCTATCAGGTTCGAGTCCTCCTCCAAATCGCCCAGGATTTGCCACGCCTCGATCATCTCTGGCCGCTGGCTCTGCAGGTCCTGGATCTCCACGCCGGAGCATATATCCAGCAGGAAGATGGCGCTTGCTAGGAGTAAGGCTCGCAGACAGCTGGTAGATCTCATGCGCGGCATAAGCCAGGGTCTGTCTGTCTTGATGACCCTGAATATCGAAACGATTTCCTGAGCACATTTGAAACATACTTGATAGGAGAAGGAGAACCTCTCGTCAACGCTGGCAAACGACAAGTAGCGCAAGTGGACGATGCATCGGTTAATATATATCAGGCAGTTTATGTGGAGGCTTTGGAAAAAAAGCGCCGTGTATTGCGGGCTGTCTGGCTCCAGAAGCAAATCGCCGGGCTTCCTCAGGGCAAGATGAGCTGGAAGATTTCTCTGGAGTTCCTCCAGCTTGAGATCGAACGCGCGGAGCTTTTCTTGATTGCGTTCGTGAGAACTGACCGCGGACAGTGGACAGCTGTCGACAAGCTCGCGACCGATTTCGGCGAGTCGAATTCGTTGTATAAAATGCAAGATGTCTGTTTCATCGGTCCGACCGCCCGCGATTGGCTGCTGATCACACTCCATGTTTGGTATACTGCTTGGCATATTGACGGCCATGTGCTGCGGATGAATGGTGTAGACGCCCTCGTGAGGCCCCGGGAATATAGCAAGAAACCTTTTTGTTACAGGTCAGCCCTGGGTTTTGGTCCTCGATCCTTTCGTGTGGAGGAGTCCTGTGCGAAGCGCAATTGCTCCGGGGACAGGATGCCGAAGGAAAGGAAAATGAAGGTCTTCGTCGAAAAAAAAGTATACAAGAAATACTCACCAGTCGATTGAGACATTATCCCACCAAACACGCCGTGCCATCTCGACTTCAAAGGGAGAGTTGAAATTCAACCTTTTCTCTCCAGGCAAGTCGATGCGGTGTATGCCAAGTTCACGAGCCATTGCCATCGAGGTACTAACGAGGCTGCGATTGCGTACCGAACTTCCCTCCGTGTAGCATGATACTTTCATCAGAATAGTCTGAGCCTGTAAGCATATCAAGCTATTGAGTCCCCGGCGCTTGACCTCGTCGGCCATTGCAAACGCGGCGCTTATCCATGTTGAGCAGTGCGAGTTCGCCTCAACATGGCTCCCAAAGAGCCGGCTCATATCGTCACCCACAGAGCTGGAATGTGTCACGGAAGCGATCATGCCGAGGAATAGCAATAACTGGTCGAGAGAGACCGGCTTCTGTTCCTGTATGTTGGTGTAGACAGTTTGAATGCAGATGAAGAGTGTGGAGACATGGGTGGTGGGACTTAAGACGGTCCAGTCTGACGTGAAGCTGTTTAGAATGGTGCAGGCCTCGTGGTACAAAGGAAGGAAGATGCACGTCTGACGTTCTCCGGCGAGAAGCTGTCCAGCAGAGGCATCTTGAAGAACACAGTAGGGCTTTTTGATGAGTTTGATGGGTGATAGATGGAACGAGATGCTAGCATCAAAAAAGCTCTCGGTCTTTATTTTTTTGGACCAGCCGACAGAGAGATCCGATGGTCAGTCTTTTTTTGGCATGGCCAGACGGGACAGAGACGAACGGTGTGTTTATCTTACCGCGGATGTTGATGTGAGAATGACATGCGGCTTGCTGAATATCATGTTGCCACCAATCCACTCGGCATCCGCCGTCATTTGTCTGAGAGTCGAGATTTGAGGAGCAGAAAGCTGGCGAATGAAGGTGTCGATGGAAGAAAATTGCTGGTCGTACTGTAGGTTGCGGGGACGTCCTGCTTTTTCTCTCGTGGACGACGATGCTGCGTCTTGTTGAACGTTCAATCCGGTAATCCAACTCTCCAACCTGTCCAGACGAGCTTGAATATTTGCGCTTGGAAACAGCACTGAGACGGGTTCAATGCCGCCGAGGGATAGCGAGGGCTCAGAAAGCAAGCGTTGCGACTTGCTCGGAGACGGAAGATCACGTTGATTCTCGGCGGTGGCGGTAGCAACCGTGTCAAGCTCTCGAGACTCCTGGGGCTCGTAGAACTGGATGCATTTGATGCCACGCGACGTGCAGTTGGAGCAGGGAAACTCGCGCGAGCAGCGTATCTTGCGTCGACGACACGATTGACAGGCAATCGGTCGCTGGCGCCATTTCCTGCCCATGGCGGACAAGTGTCAGAGTTTCAGAGGCTCTGCGAAGAAGACGGGCCCTTGCCTGGCCCTGCTTGGCCCTGCTTGGCCTCGGCCTCCCTCGTGTCGGCGGCGGCGACGGCGGCGGCGTCGGAGCCGGCAGAGGTGGGTCTGAGAATAATTAAAATGTGGCGGACTGTCGTACAAGAACAAATTGCAAAGCGCAATCGCTCTTTGTGCTCGGTAATGAACCTCAAAACTGCAACCGTTTGTCGGGTCTGAGGTGATAACCTGAGCGACCCCTGCCCGAATGGGCGGGTTTGGTTCCTAAAGGAGTTGTCTTCCTGGTCGGAGAGGCGAGCGGAACAATTACCCGACCAGAATGCGAGGGCTGCTTCTTACTGGACTTGTTAGACGCATGGAATTGGCTTCGTGGTTCGTGCTTGTTCTCGAATTCGACAAGAAAGTTGGCGGTGGAGTTTGGAGATTGACCTCGCACTTTTACCTACGGATGTTCCGCGCACTCCGGCGGGCTGGAAGGCAAGAAGGCAAGCAGGTATATATATGTGCCAGTAGTAGCCAATTAAGGATCCCCGATACCCCCCCCCCTGGCCGTTGGAGAAAAAAAAAACAGAAAAGAGCGCAATTGCCATTCTAGAACAACGCTAGTTGGTCGTGCTTTCCCCGTTGAGCCGGAAGCTGCGGGTCCGTAGAGAAGCGGCAGTTGAATCAGGGCTTGGCACAGACAGGCAGGCACGTAATGTCAAGTCACCATGTGACCAGTGACCACCATGTACATGCTTGCATTGCAGATTGCAGGTACCAGGTACCAGGTAGCCATGCACATATAATACAAATACAACCATGCATACTATGTATAGCCATGCATCTACCGAATAGTGTACCCAGTATGCATGCATGCACGCGCGCATGTACACGCTTGCGCACACGCGTGCGTAACACGTGCACGTGCGAGCAGGAGCGACTGGCAAGGCTCTCGATATACTACGTATACCACTAGTACGTACTAGCATATATCATGTCTCGGCTCTCACCCCTCACACCGCCCGCCCCGGCAATCCCATAAAGATGACAAGTCCTGCTCTCCCAGAATCATTGTCCTACCTGTCAAATACGCCGACGAGATTCGGAACGACAAAGAGTTTGATTTCGCTGGCTTTTCCAATGAGGTGCTTATTTTTCCCCTCTTGTTTCTCACTCATTTTCAGCTTGGAAAGTCACCATGCCCTTCGATCCGAGGTCGAGATGAGAGCCGGGGATGTTTCTTTGCCGTAGATGGGGTCAAGACGGTGCTGGCGCACCTACTGCTGAAGAACGACTTTCGGCTGAACGAGCAGGAACGGCGGACTAGATCAGCCATGCTGAGCTCGTACCTGGAAGGGAGACAAGAACATATATACCGATTGTGGTTCGTCCTAGGCGGTTTGGCGGCACACACAGGGTGCTTTTGACAAAAACGGAAACGCAGAAGTATTGGGGATCACGAACCATACGGATTGAGAGTGGGCATTCCTCCAGGTTTCGATGTTTCCTGATTTTTTTGATCATTGTATTCACTTAAAAATAATAAAGAGACAAGGATGAGTTAACTGGATACAAAAAGGTCTGCTCTCCGCCCCCGGAGCTATTGCGCCAGCGCCAACACCAAGAGAAAAAAAAAAAAACCAAAGTTCGACTTTGTTCACGGAGTACAAGCGGCGGTCATTGGATGAAACAAAAAAGAAGAAAAAAACGGAAATAGGCAATGTCCGCATTTTGGTTTACAATCTTCATATATTCAATACCAGTTTCATGCGCTCGTAGGTGTAGAAGCTCACGGCCACCATAGGAATCACTTTAACGTAGCCGATGGTCAGGCCGACAAAGAAGCCACGGATGCCACGCTCCTGGAAGATCAGGCGGGCCGTCTCGCCGAGGTGCATTCTGTGGCCGTCGCCCACAGCGCCGCTGACCTGCATACGGCGGCGGATGACTTCGAGGGGATACGAGCAGGTTTGCGAGATGAGACCGGCAATGCCGCCGCTCGTGAGCTCGGCCCAGGACCGCAGCGGCGCGGGCTTGTCGCCGGAATGTGTGTTTCGTCTGGGGAGGGTGGTGTGCCTTGCGATGGAGGGGTGGCGGAACAGGTCGGACACGGTGTCGTGTGTCAGGAATGACATGCCGGCATAGGGGAGCATCCCCAGCATGGTTGGGTAGAAGCCGCGGTAAAAGTTGACGAGCCCTCTTCTCGGCAGGATTGCGGAAGCGGCCGAGGCAGCGCGCGGCCCCTGCGTCTGCGCGTTTCGGGCAGGGCTCTCGCCGTATATCCGTCTGCAGATGGAGGCCAGCGAGGACCGGCCCTCGTGCTTCGTCTCGAAGGCGAGACGCACCCGGATGACCTCGAGCGGGTAGGTGAAAAAGACGGAGGTGACACCAGCCAGGCTGCCGCTGAGGAGCCGCCGCAGAGGGGTTTCATGCCTGGGCTGGTGGATGAGCCTGGCGCGGATCTGCTCGTAGGCGAGGAAC
This sequence comes from Claviceps paspali, assembly GCA_013435705.1. Classification (NCBI taxonomy): domain Eukaryota; kingdom Fungi; phylum Ascomycota; class Sordariomycetes; order Hypocreales; family Clavicipitaceae; genus Claviceps; species Claviceps paspali. The sequence continues at coordinate 148,065 of JABAEC010000002.1, forward strand.
TTGATGCCAGCGTAGGGGAAGATGCGCAGCAGCGTGGCCGAGTGGCCGCGGAAGAGGCCCTGTACTCCCTCGGACAGGTATATATCCTTCATGGCGGTGGCGACGCCAAAAGAGGAGCCCGTGTACTTTGCGAACTGGGGGTTGCTGGCCTGGAAGAGAATCTTAACCCGGTCAAGGGGCGCGACCATGGTTTTGGCCTGAAGTCACGAAGACGGAGGGGGGGGGGGGGGAGGACAGAGAGAAGGAGCGACGAGACGAGGTTTGTTAGTGACGAAGGCGATCTACGGGTTGAAATGGGCTTCCGATCGGGAAGAACTAGGAGTTTTCACAGGCAGCACACTCACAGCGCAGCCGGCCACACCGCCCGCGACGCCAGATCGCCAGACGTAATCCCAGGACCGCGTCCTGGCCCTGGGCGTCAGCGCCTCGTTGTCGGTCGGACAGACGGCCGGGTCTTGTCTCTGTCCGCGTAGCGGGGAGGAGGCGGCCGGCGTGGCGACCCCGACATGCTGTCGCACTCTATCGCGGGCAATCTCCGTCATGGAAGGGTGGTCGGCGAGAGAGGAGGACGAGGGCATTCCAGACGTCGACAGCGCGAGGGCCGTAGAGGGAGAGAGGGTCGAGGACGGTTTGGGGGATCACCGGGGTCGCATGCCGTCTCGTGTATGGTGGTGAGCTGGAGTTGCGTTTGTGAGAATGCAGGGATCTGATGCTGCGTCTGAGACGTGCGATGTTGGATGTTGGTTGTTGCTTCGGCTTAACGAAGGGGAAGAAGAAAGTCGTTGGATTGATTGGACCGACGCCCCCCTCCCAGGCGACGGGCCGACACGCCCTTTGTCATTTGTCATTTGTGCACACACTCTCTGCACTCTGGACTCTGGGGGGGGGGGGCCAGCCCAACTTAGGCATGCATGGCAGCTTCAAGCCGAGGATTGCCGAGAAACCCCGCCGCTTGTCTTGGCCATCGGCAATCTCCAAGGAAAAAAAAAAAAAATAAAAATAAAAAAAAACCAACCCCCCCTTTCGCGCGACTTGCACTCGGCGCTTCCATCAACGCTCGCACGCCCACCAACCCATGTCAGGACCCGGCGACGGGGCCTGCACGAGCTCCGCCAGCGTGCTATTCCGGAGCGAGGACCGGTCCGTCGTCCTGCTCGACATCCCGCGGTCTCTCGAGGAAGCCCAGGTTCCGCCGGGTGACGACCCGCTGCGCCGCATACTGTCGGGCTCGCCGCCCCGCGCGCCCTTTGCGACGCCGGATCCGGCCACGGACAGGGAAGAGGGGAGCCGACGCCATGCCTCGTCCCGTCGCCGCTCCCGTGCCAGACCCGCGGCGCACCACTGCCCGACGGGGCAGTCTCCTGCCGCCCAGATCGCCGACCTGATGAACGCGGCGTCCGTCGAGGCGGCACTGCGCCTGCTCGCGAGCGCGTACGACGGGACTTTTCATCTTCCCCGCCTCTCGTCGGCGTCTTCATCGCAGCATCAGCAGCAGCAGCAGGAGGAGGAGGAGGAGGAGGAGGAGAAGGAAAGCAGCTGCGACCAAGACTCGCCCCCCTCCCCCGGCACGATATCTGTCCGCGACGCGACGCCACTGCACGGTTCCATCGACGACTTGCGAAACGTATTCCGCGCCACGGCCCCCGCCTTCGACCTCATCGTCCTCGACCCCCCCTGGCCCAACCGCTCCGCCAGACGCCGCTCCGCCGACCCCTACCACACGGCCGGTGACCTCGCCGAGATGCGAGCCCTGCTGGCCGGCGTCCCCGTCGCGGAGCACCTCGCCGCCGACGGCCTCGTTGCCGTCTGGATCACCAACAAGGCCAGCATACCCGAGCTGTTGACGTCGCCTGCCCGCGGCATCTTCGCCTCCTGGGGCGTCGAGCTCGCCGCCGAGTGGACGTGGCTCAAGATCACGGCCGCCGGCGAGCCCATCTTCGACCCGGCCTCTGCGTGGCGGAAGCCGTGGGAGAGGATCCTCGTCGCCAAGCGCATCGGCAGGCCGGCGCCTCCGCGTCTCGGGCCAAAGGTGATTGTCGCGGTGCCGGATGTTCACTCCCGGAAGCCTAATCTGCGCGGGCTGTTCGCCGACGTCCTTGGACATGCCCAGTATCGCGGCTTGGAAGTGTTTGCCCGCAACCTCACGGCTGGGTGGTGGAGTTGGGGCGACCAGGTCCTTCACTTTCAGAACAGACGGTACTGGACGCGTGTCTGATGGGTCTCGGGGGGAAAGGAGAGAGAGGCGGCTGCGCCATTTCCTCGAGCAGCCGGGATATTGAAAAATGGCAAATTGATTCCATCCGTCTACCAAATTGATTCCCACCTTGGGCTTCTCGCCGCGATGTAGTCACGCTCTCTTCCTCAACGTCATGCCCTTCCAAGTAATATACAGTCATATCCTCCACGTATTCATGATACAATTCCTCAGCACGCCTAATTTTCAAAAGTCGGTGCGGGTCTCCCAGCACGGGCCGTCATCACCGTGTCTATCCGTGCCGCATTATTTCATCCAAAACAAAAGATGCCCTGGGGAGGGGGGGTGGGGAGGGTCCAGCAGACATCTCGTCTCTATTTTTTCGCCTCCGCCGCCGCCCTCTCTCTCTCCAGAAGAGCATCCCACTTTGGATCCAATACCACATCGTTGGACCATTTGATCTCTCCCTCAACCATCTTCTTGGCCAGGTTGGCCAGCTCCTTTCTCTCAAGGGACAGGGGCTCGCTACTCTTCAGGGGTATTTGGGACTTCTGTTGGTCGACCTGCTCCGTGTTGCGGATCTCCATCGCGTCCTCCCTTATCTTCCACAGTTCGTGGCTCCACGGCTCCAGGTTGGTCGGCAGCTCCGGCCACTGGAAGGGCTTGGCCAGCTCGACCGTCATGATCTTGAGCGGCTGTGGTCTGTAATGAGACCGCGTGAACATGTGGCGCTGCTGCAGCGGTTGCTGCTTGACGTAGGACCGCACCTTGGTCACCTCCACATTGTATAGATTCCACAGGTAGTCGCGCAGGTCGAACTTGGTAAATCGCAGGGGTACTTGAAAGCAGGCTTCGTTGGGGGGGAGATGATCCTTGCGGAGGAAGGTGATGATGTGGTTCGGCCTAGTAACGGGGTACGAGTTAGCAAAAGTGAAGTCCCGACGGAGCAAAGCAGCGAGTATTCAATTTTCTTTCTTTGGCTTATTTTCTTTTTTATTTGGGGGACGGGGAGATGGCGACATACAAAAAGACCTGCTTCTTGCCGAGTTTGAAGCTCGGCAATTGGCGGGATACTGTTTTGATTGCTTCTGCCATGGCTGTGTATGGACACAGACAAGGTTGTCGCGACGGATAGACTGGCGAAGCGCCGAAAGTTGTTCAATCTTGTGATGTTGGTCGTCGTTTCTAATGGATTGGGGCTGGATTGGGCCTAGGATTTATTACGTAAGCAGGCATCTTCCCATAACCCCTACAAAACCCATTTCGCATTTCCGCAATGTACAGTAGTGAAGGTTCGGCAATAAATATTGGGAATACTATTCTGCAAAAATGACACCAGTTCATTTGGTTTCCTGCACATTCTGTTCCGGAGAACGTCTTCCGTCCTCTTGCCCGCCGCAGGTAGTGCAGACACAATGAGGCCAAGCACAGCTGCTCGATTCCGACTTGCGAGAAAAGAAAAGGGAGAATTGAAGAAAGAAAGAGCGACACGTTGAATGAGAAAAAGGAAGAAAGAGAGAAGAGAGAGAGAAAGAGAAATAGAGGGTGAACGACAGATCTATCTTTCAGTCCTTGCCCCAATGGAGTGGTCTGTATTCTGGAGTCTCTTCTCGTCCAGCGTCGTCATATCAGCAACCCTCTTGGCCAGCCAGTCGAAACACTTGATATCCGCATACTTCTTCTCCTCGCCAGCGGGAACGCAACTCTCCAGCACCTGACACATCTCATGCAGGCCGAACCCCCAGAAATAGGCAATGCTGATGCGCTCCTTGCCGCTCCAGTTCTGCGCCCTGTGGATGGTGCTGACGTACTTGTCGTTGGTGATTCTCTGCAGGCAATCCGCGATGTTGACGACGAAGGTCTCGGGCAGGGGCCTCGCATTGATCCACTGCCCGTCGCGGTTGAGCACCTGCAGACCGCCGACCATATCCTGCCAGAGGATGGTAAACAGCTGGAAGTCTGTGTGCGAGCCGATCGAGACCCTGGCATCGGGGTCGCCGGGTACGCGGGCGGCGGCATCGGGAATGGGAGGGTAGTGGTTGAGGTTGATGGCGACGTCAGGATAGGCGATTTTGCTGTCAAATGCCGTCTCGGGAAGGTCGAGGGAGAGAGCGAATGTGCGCGTAAGGGCTCTGGCCAGGGCGAGACAAGCGGTAAAGTACGTGGTCAAGGCCTTTTTGAAATTGGGCACCCTGGCCGTCTCGGTGAAGTGGTGATGCTCCATGTGGATGTGCTCCATGGCGTCTGCGGGAATGTCGCGGATGTGCTTGACGGTGGGATCCAGCCGCGGGTCGTAGGACATGGAGAAGCTCTCTCGCAAATCGACGCCCTCGTCCGGGTTGAGCCTCTGCGTGTCTGGAGCGCGGTAGCCATTGTAGAGGCGGCTCTGCGCGATGGTGGCATCCAGCTTGTGCCGCAACTCCTGGCGGAAGAAGCGCAAGGTGGCGTCGTAGACGTCCTGTATGACTGCCGATGGGATGCCGTGGTTCTGGATGTAGAAGAAGCCCGTGTTGGTCGCCGCGTCGTGGACTTGTCTGGCGACCGACTGGCGATCGGCGAGCGAAGGGCTGAAGATGGCCGATACGTCGATGATGGGAATCTCAGAGGGCAGGGCGTCTCGCAACGGAGTTGGCAGCACGGTTCGGGTCACGAGGCCCGTTGGCGACATGATGCTGATTTGGGATGTGCCTTGGGGGGATGGCGTGACGGTGGCCATGATTCCCGAGCAACAACAAAAAGAAAGAACAAGAAAGCCGACGAGATGGCTGTGTGTGTTTGCGAATTGCGTTGCGAGATGCGCATTGCGTTGCGAGATGCGCATTGCGTTGCGAGATGCGCTCGGGAGATCAACGCCAACGTCGGCCTGGCGTATCCATGTCCATGATGGTAAATGCATCTCTCCCTCCTCTTTCGGCTTGCTTGCACAAGAGCAAGAAAGACCGACCGAGAAAGGAACACGGGACCACACGGGCGACACCAGCCCACCCAGCCAAACAAAAAAAAAAAAAAAAAACCACGTCACGTCGCCCAAATTCACCATCCAACCTTCACCCTGCCACCTAACGCTCCCGTTAGCTCGCATCTTCTCTCACAGTCAACTCACCTCGTCGCTCATCATGCTCACGGCCCGTCCAAGCAAAAGCGCCAGTCCGCCTCGCCAACTGACTGTGAGCGGGCTTTCTCACCGAAGATAGATTCCACCAGTCTACACTACGCATAGAGACGAACAAGGACGAGGCGGGATTAAATCCTCACCGTCTGGGCACACGCCATGATGAACTCTGCATCCGCCGCACCTCTCTCCCTATCTACGCCGCAGTCCACACCGCCGCCGGCCTCATCCTCTGTCAGGGACGAATCGCCAGCGAGGCCGATATCCGTCAAGCAGGAGGAAAATGGGGCCTCGATCCTGGACGCCCTCGATACGGGCTACGAGAGCGATGCGCCGCCAGCGCCGGTCCCCTCGTCGGAAACGCAGCTCGAGCTCGAGCTGGAGAAGAGGCGGTACCCCGGCGCCAGCACGTGGGCTCCCGATGAAGAGCGGCTCTTCGAGATTCTGTTCGAGCGCGCGGAGCGGCCCATCGTCCCCGGCCACTGGGAGGTTGATTTCAGGGGCATCCCCGTTCTCAACAGCGTCTTTTCCGTCGGTGACGACGCCGGCGCTGGCGACAAGAGCAACAGCAGCAGCAGCAACGTCCACCCCATCGTGTACAGCCGATCGGGAAAGGACTTCCAAGGTAAATATACACTATCCCGCTTCCTTTTCTTTTCTTTTCTCACCCTACCCTGACCGGGTGGGAAAGAAGGGAGAAAGAAACAAAACACACCACCGGATTCTCGCTTCCACGCTGACAACAAGACCAAAAAAATGAAAACACAGCAACCATGGCCCTCCTCCGCCTCATAGACCTGACATCCTCCGTCAGGAAAACCATCCAGTCCGGCCTCCGCCAGAAAGCAGGCGGCCTGATCAAGAAATCCATCGACAGATACCTGTCGTGGGCGGCCGAGGACGGCGGCTACGCCCACCTGCGCTACGTGCCCAACATATTGACGGCAGAGCTGGATGACCAGCTCGGGGAGGCCGAGATCACGAGCCGGATGGAGCAGCGCATGCGGGCGCTGGCTCGCCTGCAGCGCGAGTTCCTGCGCGTCGACCGCGACGACGACTTGTTCGCCGCGGCCGCGCAGGACGGGTTCGCCACAGGCCTGCTGGACAGGTTCCTCGGCGAGACGGCGGACGACGGGGACGAGGACGAGGTCGCCTACCGGCGGATCCCGCCCGTCGTGTACGGGCTTTTCGTTCTCCGCTCGAGCGTCTTCCTCCTGACGGTGGACAGCGCAAAGGGGCCGGCCGCCTACGTCAGCTTCCACGTAGACGTGCACTTCATGGACCGCCACCAGAGCGTGTGGAACGCCCTGACGATCGCCATCGCCGTCTGCTTGGCGAGGGATCAGCTCGCCCGCCGACTCGACGACTTCGAGGAGTCGCCCGACGTGCAGAACACCAAGGAAGACGAGTAGCCCGGTGTGGCTACATCGTCGAACGTGGACCATCCATTCATCACTCTTGATTCGACTCCTTCTCCCTCGCCCCTTACCAACCCCTTTTATGTCTGTTGAATCTTTCCTTCCTTCATCATGTGTACCCCAGGGTAAAACCATATGGCAAGATTTGTCGCTGAGACAGACGAGACCGAGATACCCATTCAATTCGAGTAGACGTACACAGGACGCGCAGAGATAGCTGCCTAGGACGCGGTAGATAGAACCTTTACCTCGGGCAAGCCGAGTCCCCCCCCCCAAAATGAAACAAATGAATAGAACACAGTTCGCTGCTCGTGCTCGTGATGATTGGGGAGACGGCCTAGTCAAAGCCCTACATACTATTCTAACCAAGATATATATACAACAAATGACAAAAAAAAACCAAAGTGGACCAGACCAAGACGACGAAATCCCCATATGCGACACTGAAACGACCTTCACCCTTTGACCCCCCCCCCTCTCAAAATCCCCGTCTCCTCCGTCCTCATCCGCAAAACGCCAATTCAGAAATAGGGCCCTTCTAATACTACGTATGTCAATTCCTTTCCTTGTTTGACTCCCCCCTCCCCTCCCCTTCGGATTCCCAGCAAACATAAAATTACATCTAGAGGTTTTTTCTTTTCTTTTCTTTTCTTCCTTCTATTCCATTTTGTCTTGATTTGCCGTAACAAAAACGTGATGGTAGTACATTTTCCTGCTTCTTCCCCTCGAACTCATCTGTATATGCGTAGTCTTTTCTTTTCTCTGGTTTTCTTTTTCGTCTTTCAAAAAAAATGAAAATGGGAGGAAAATTCAAAATACAGCTGTAGGTCCTCTTTTGTTTCTTTGGAAAACAAGAAAAAGAATTGATGTTGATGATGCATATGTGTTTTCTTGCCTTCTTCCTTTTGCGACGGCGGCCGCTGTGTCTCGGCCTCTTGAGCCATGCACGAATGCTAGCATCCTCTATTGGTTTTGTTTTTACAAGTCCTTGCGTTCTACCGGCATAACGATTTGAAGCTTGTGCAATATCCGCTGGTACAAGAACAGCATGCAGCCGCTCTGGATAAACGTCCATACGCCCCGCGGACCGACGCCTCGGAACAAGCCGGCGACGCCTTCTGTGCGGTAAATCACTTTGAGGCCCGTGATGACGGAGGAGGAGTGAAGAGAGACGGGGCCCGGCTGCGGTCGACTGGTGCTGGGAGACGAGGTAGATATAGTCCGTTTCTGTGCAGCAGACGCCTCGTTCGGCTTGATCGCCTGGTCGGCCGGGGAATTGACTTGGGTTTGTTGCCTCGTCTTCACCACGTCGAGTGGGCAGGTGATGACGCCGGCCAAGCCGCCTGCCGCGGAACCGGTAAGAAGCTCGAGCGGGACGCCGACGTCTCGACTCTGCTTGTAGACCCTCGCCCAAGCATGGAATTGCTCCCAGAACATGAGCTGCAGCGCCGAGAACGGCATGTCCCGATAGAGCGTGGCCTTGTATCCGTGAAAGAGCGCCGCCGCTCCTTCAGTGCGAACAATGGTGCGCGCAGCGTCGACAGTGCCTCGATAGTTGTAGCCAGATTGAAAATAGGGATTGTTGTAACGTCCTTGCAGTTGCAATCGGGTCTTGAGGACTTCGGATGGGACGTAAACGACCGACGCCGCGAGGTCACCGAGAAACCCTGAGGGTGAGGGGAGGGGGGGAAGGGGGAAAGAAGTGAGCGATGCGTCTCATACAGTCCATTACACAGCGTCACCGAGGAAGAGATTTACCCGCCGAGAGATAGGCCAAATGATGCTGCAGCCCGTAGTCTATCAAAACGCGCTTGCTCCATTCGTATGTGCCGAAGAAGAAGACGGTGCCAGGAAAAGAGCCCCCGAGAGCAGGTATCCAGCCCCCGTACAACCCACGTCGAAAACCCTCCTGTCTCAGTATCATGTAGTACGATCGACCGAGGGACGTGTATTTCGAGGGCTTGTTCGGATCGCCTTGTTGTCTCGTCTTGACCGTATCGAGAGAGTGCATGAGCAGATCTCCGGTCGAGCCTCCAATGCCGCCAGCAATCATGGCCTGTGACAGCAGAAACGGCAACAAAGCGATTCGTCAGCCAACCGTGTCATCAGCCGATGGGGGGGCAAGGAAAACAAAACGCGTCGCTTGCGCGTCCGCAGTCGGCTGACTGATAGAGCAAAAGACATACATGGACATAAGGCGGACGGCCTTCAGCCTCGACATCGTCGCTTTTCATGGTATGGTCGCCGTCGGTCCCTATGACGTTGTTTGAACTGGACGATCTGTTGGTGTATACACCAACATGGCGATGTGGACTCCAGAAATTCAAGAAGGCCCAAACCGCAGTTCCCGCCTACCAGGGCAGCAGACAATGTGGTGGCAAGAGGAAGAAGAGAGACAGAGACGAAGCCCCGGGTGGACTGTCGAAATTGCACTTTTTTTTTTTGTCAAGACTCGATACGCCAATGGCCGGGAGATGCGGAGGATAGATACGACACGACGGAGGAATGAGGGAAGAAAGGAAGGAAGGCCAGATGATCTCGACGACGAAGCAAGATGTAGGTACGAGTAAGCGGGAACGGCGGGTGCTTCTCTGTTCTTGCACAGGGGACGGGGACGAGAGGCAATGACACTTCGTGCCTCGTGACCTTGGCTGTGTCGTGATGCTCTTGGCCGGCGCGTTTTTTTTTCCCTCGCCAAGTGCCGAAATTATCCCCGAGCCACTTTTTGCCAGCCATGATGGTGGTGGTGGAGATGATTGGTCGGAGCAACGACTGGAGACTGGTAGTAGGTGGACAGGTACCTACACACTACCACTAACACTGCTAGTACCTACTACACCTTGTAGTAGTACGTAGCATCGCAATGCTTCGCTCGACTCTATAAAAAAAAAACCATACAACACAACGTATACAGCATCCATGTGCATTTACGTATGTACATGCACGACTCCGTGAATCTCCAGAGCGCCAAAACACAACCCCCCTGCTCCCCCTCTCATCACACAAGAACATCTTCCCCCAACAACGCCCAACATCGTCCCTCACTCGACCAGCTTCCTCTCATGCTCCCACCACCTCACCGGTCCAAACTTCCGGAACGGATAGACAATATGCGTCACCCTCCCCGTCAACAACCTCTTCGAAACAGGCCCGTACGTGTTGCTGTCCAAAGTCGACCCCGGCCGCCCATCCCCCTCCACCCACACATGGCCCTGGGGGATCTTGACCGTCGAAACCGGATACGGCTGTTTTGTCCTGACGATGTCCCCCTCGAGAGCGACCACTCGCTTGACCGCCATGACTTCGGGATGGACCGGACTTCTGTAGGATGCGCCGTATGAGCGGGATTGAACCAACCGTTCCCACTGCGGGTGCGTCTGTGCGAAAAAGCAAAAAAAAAAAACCCCCCCCAAAAAAAACCAAAGGACGAAGCAGGAGAAAGAGAAAGAGAGGCTGTACTTGCCTCAGCGTGACAATCATGCCTCTGGCCACGTCATCCTGCGGCGACCACTTGTAATTGAGAACAAGGTCCCTCCGCAACGTCGAGTCCTTGTCCTCATTCATAAACGGATACATCGAGATCCCGTCAATGACGGTCAGCTCAGCGACATACAGGTTGAACCAGGCGACGACGGGGATCCACGTCGCAAAGCCGACCAGATTCAGCGCCGTCCGTCTGGCAACGCTCGACGACTGCCCTCCCAGTCGCGCCCACCTCGACGCGAAGGCCATCGATGCGCGCGCCAGTTGTGCTGGGGATTTCTGTAGAATCCCTAGGAGGAAGATGTTGTTGGAGGCGCTGCGACGTTAGACTGCGATTGCAAACTGTACATTGCCGTCATTGGCACAGCACGTCTTCGTCTTGGTTGACGACGCTGCTAGGGACGCCTCGAGTGGGGAGGGGGGGGGGGCTCTAGGGGACACAGCCGCTAAATGCAGGTACATTTTGCGGCAAGCACGCAACACGACCCGTTCTACACAACCTTGGCAGGGCTGCTCTGGAACTGCCGGCTCGTGACACCAGACCACAACCACACATTATTACACCATCTACGTCGGACTTCAACAACGCCATTCATCATGCTCTCAGCCGCAGCGAGCCGCGCAACAAGAGCACGACAACCCAGGTTTTGGTCTCATCATTTCATTCATTAAAAGTGCAAATTTCTTTTTTTTTTTTTTTTTCAAGAAAAAAAAAAAAATTCTTCAACGCCCACCTTGTACATGTTATGCTCACATCTACCGGCTCCGAAACGCTCACCATACAACCTGATCGCCGGACTTTTTGAAAACTAACATAAAACATAATGTCTAATTTGAACCCTTGACCGTCTTGGTTTTCCAACCTCGTGAAACGCCAGCATATGGTCGTACTTCGCCATGAGTCCCTAGTCAATCGCTTTTGTCGTCCTCAGAACCATTCTTCCGATGATATTGGTTTTCCCCCACGTTCCACTTTCGTTCCGTCGTTCTCCTTGTCTCATAGGGTAATCTAGATGGTCTCGGGGATGTTGTCATCACTCTCGCTCTGACTTTCGTCGCCGCTAACTTCGGCGTTCTCACGCTCTCTCTTCTCCATCAATGCCTGCAACTCGGCGTCGTCGCTCTCCGTGACGGCCTTGGGTTCCATCTTGACAGTCATGTTGCCACCATCAAAACTGGTGATGCTTTTTCTAACGCGCTCAATAGCTTCTTGCAAGACCGTGATGCCCTGGTTCTTGTCGAATGATGTGCAAGTAAGCACATACAGGGGTGGCGAGACAAGCCTGACCTTGACTTGGGTATCCGCGTTGGAGCCCTCGGCGGTGTTGTGAGCCTCAGCAGTCAAGAGGGCCGTCTTGATGGCGTCAATGCCCTCGTAACCGAAGCAGGTCACCTCGACATCGGCTCGGACCTTGGTTCGCTGGGGCGTAAGTCTCTTGCTGATATACAGCTTCAGCTCGTCCTCAACAGGCTTGCTGGGAAAGGTGACGTCATTCCAGACTTCCACGTTGCTGCAGGGCCAAGTTTAGTTGTGGTGTCCCCAAGAGCACCGCAAGAGAGGGCAGAGGCGTTAAACCATGGAAAACATACGTGATGGACAGCTTGAAGGCGTCAATGGCATGACCGTATTTCTTGTTCAGGGGCCATGCGATGGTCTCGTAAAGCGTCTCGATAGGAGTCTGAGTCTTCTCGGCGACATGTCGCATTATGAGGTGCACCGTTTTGCTCTTGTTGTATCGCTCCTCGCACTTGACCATATCCTCAGGAGACACACGTCGCTTGGACAAATCGATGTAGCCTGTCCAATCTTGGTCAGCTCCCTGTTTACCCCGGGAAAAAACAAAAAACAAAGGAATTCACTGGAAAGGTGAATCTGCGCATATGGCTCGTCATGCAGTAGTAACAATGATACCCGGACGTAAATCTCACATACCCTTCTCTTTATCCACACGAAGCACAACAACGACCTCGTTGCGTCCAACTCGAATGAGCTTCTGGATACTTCGAATACGTCGTCTCGACAATTCGGAAAGAAGAATCATGCCATCAATGTTGTCGTACTCGAGAAGCTTGACATAAGCACCCATCTCGGCGATCTGCAACGTGTACTGTCAGGTCCAAATGTTCCATGCCTCGCTGACAGACAACATGATGCACCACCAACCTGCTTCACGTTGACCATGACGAAGCTATCGATCTCCGGGTACTTCTCCTCATAAAAACGACAGTTTGTTAACGACATCTTGGCAATCTTCTGCTGTTGTCAAATTGGAGAAATGATCGGTCGTCGGCTTTTTTTTTTCTGAGGAGGGGTGAACGGGATATGTTGAGGTGGGGTCGCAGCCCGAGATATCGTCACAACTTCACGCGCAAGTACTTTTCCAGGTGCGCTTCGATTTGAGCCGAGTTTCGAGAATTCCAAGTTCCAGTCGACCTTTTAGTCGCACCGCGATTTAGTTGTTCGGTTGCTCTCGAGACGGTCGCAATCTGATAGGTTGGTGGGGAAAGGAGCACGATTGAACGAGGGAAAAAAGAAGTTGGTTTGAACAGGAGAGAAAGCAAGCGAATGATTTAAAATAAGAGGTCGAGTAGGACAAATGGGGTAAGCGTGAGTCAACCCCCCCTCCCATTTTTGGTGGTTGCAGAGTCAGAATTTTGGGTCTGTGTCCGCCAAAGGCCACAAGCCCTATGAATATGAATCAGGACGTATATGGTTAGCTTGTCTCCAATTCAAAACTCGCAAAATTATCAAGTAGTAGTTTTGTGTCCTGCAAGAGATGGCGGGGTGTGGCGGGGTGTGGCTCGTTTGCGAAAAGCAGTTATTCGATGACTACTATCACCACGTGACCGTAGAAGTAAACAAGCACATATCCAAGAGAACCTGGACCGTGAGGTCCATCGTACATCGTTGAAAGCCAATTTGCTGAACGAGCAAACGTCACCGCACATCACTGATGGCCCCAAGTAAGGCGTTCCTTGACCCAAATTCTCCAAATTCTCTCATCTCTCCCGCGCAGACACATGATGCTAAATCTCCTCGCTGTCCAGCAACGCAATTCGAGCTCTCCCCAGCCCCGGGCGATGCAGTATCAGCCGTCGCATTCGCGCCAAACGACTCCAGCAAACTCCTTGTCTCGTCATGGGATAAGAATGTGTATTGCTACAAGGTCGCAGGCGGAGGGGCCGAAAGCACCCTCGCGAACACATATGAGCATCGGGCCCCCGTTCTGGACGTTTGTTTTGGCGCCAATGACAATGAAGCCTTCACAGCCGGCATGGACTGGACTGTGAGCCGGTTGAACTTAGAGACTGGGGACAAGACATCTTTAAGCAGACACACCGCGCCCGTCCGGCGCGTAGTTTACAGCAAAGATCACAGTATGGTTTCTTTCATGGTGCCGATTCCCTGCACCAAGCAGACGTTTCGCAGTCCGGTTGACATGGCGCTAACCAGAGCTCTCCAGACATTCTCGTCTCCGCCTCATGGGATTGCACCATCAACCTGCACAACCTCTCTTCCCCTGCCAGCGCACCGGTTCGCATCAACCTTCCGGCCAAACCACATGCTGTCTCTGCCAGTCTCACTAAAGTTGTTGTCGCCATGACCGGCCGAATCATTCACATCTACGACTTCGACGCCATCGCACAGCTCTTCGCCTCCGGTGGCACAGAATTAAAGCCGTGGCAGCAACGAGAATCTTCCCTCCGTTATCTCACGCGCGCGGTCGCCTGCATGCCAAATGATGCTGGGTATGCTACCTCGAGTATCGAGGGTCGCGTGGCGGTGGAATGGTTCGAAGACACGGCAGAGTCACAAGCGCGCAAATATGCGTTCAAATGTCATCGACAAGCTGCACCCGACGGTGATGGCGACGTTGTTTATCCTGTGAATGCGCTGGCTTTCCATCCTGTTCACGGAACCTTTGCATCAGGAGGTGGGGATGGCACAGTGGCATTGTGGGATGCCGAGGCCAAGAGACGGTTAAAGCAATATCCCAAGTTCCCGAATAGTGTGGCTTCCCTCGCCTTCTCCAACAATGGTAAATATTTGGCCATTGCCACATGCCCTGGATTTGAGACTGGCCAGGAAGATTATTCAGGAGCGGGTGCCACTGCTGTTCTCATCCGAGAGCTTGGTGAAAACGAAGCAAAAGGAAAGAGTGCCAAATAACGGCGCGAGACATATGCATACAAAACCCACCATGTACTCATACGTATTGGAGAGATGTGAAATGAACAGGCCTGGACTTGACTGCAGCCAGACGACCGCATGAAAGCACTGGATGCCACAATGGTCTCCGTTAGCAGCTTACCACCATGCGCGCTTTTCTACTTTCGCCATGAAATAGTATTACACTGAGGCTGCATTCATTGGTCTACACAATAGTTCTCGTGGCGGGCATCGGGGCTAAACAGCGCCAGCTGCATTCAGAGCCTACAGCTCGACGGTGGAGATGTCAACTAAATAATGCTGTTGTTGATACTTGGTGCTGCCTACTGGTCTGTTGTTACATTTCCATGGAGAAGAGGCAAGATGGAGTCACTGCGTCAGGACCAAGGATGGGCCATATGAGACATTCCTCGAGTCTCATGTATATCTGGGCGAAGTTTGTAGGATCGCCATCGCCAGCGGAAAGATCTGGATGAGCGACACTATTCCCCATCCGTCGTGGGTCGTATCGGCTAGGACAATGTCAACTGATGTATTTGTTGTGCGCTTGTTTACACGTACCTGGACTTCGGCGACATGATCAAAACTTCCAGCCATTGACAGCAACCAGATGTCCTGGGGCGTCCCCTTGGGAACCTGTCTTCCCCACAGAAAGTTGTGCGGAAATCCCAGATCAAATGGCACGGCCGCTTCGATTTCTTCCATGTCTCGATCCGAAAGCTCCATTGTCAGTGCCTCTACGTTGGCCTTGAGATGCTCGATCTTGCGCCCCCCCACAACGGGAAAAACGTATGGCGTTTTTTGCATGACATAGGCCAAAGCAATACTAGTAATAGCAGTGTTTTTGCGATGCGCAATCGCCTCCAGGACTAGGCTGACTTTGATGTCGGCATCACTAGGCTGGGACTGACGTCCCTCATTCAACCGACGGGCTTCTTCCGATTTGAAGTTGCCGCCCCCGAGTGCTCCCCACGGAGTAATGCCCATGCCTTCGGCCTTGCACATGGGTATGATGTCGCGCTCGAAATCACGACATGCAGCAGACCATCTACCCTGATAGACAGAGAATTGGCGAAGACCGTGGTTGCGAGCGTACTCATTGGCCTTGCTAAAATGCGCCAGGTCAGGGTATGCTTCTCCTAAACCATGTTTCCCGCAAGTTCACGCACCTCACTATCCAGGCCGGGGCATCACTGATGCCTAGATACAATACCTTGCCACTATTCACAAGCTGGTTCAAGGACTGCATGACTTCTGGAATCGAAGCACTGTAGTCCCACCAGTGAACATACAGGAGATCGATGTAGTCGGTCTGCAGCTTCCTTAGGCTGGCATTGACAGATATCTGCAGACTTTTGGTTCCATTTCCGATAAAGTTGGCCATGATGTGGGGATGGTCGGGACCAGATCTGAAATTGGTGGTGTATTTGGTAGCGATGACTTTGATTTTAAAAGTTCAGTTTCAGTTGTCTAAGCCACTTCCCATACAAGTCGAGCGTGATAAGTTAAACTGACCCATTTGATCACGGTTTCTGCGTTTCTTCATCCACTCGCCAATCCATGTTTCCGACTGCTCAAACTGGTAGCCATTGGCGGTGTCGATGAAGTTTCCTGCAAGGCAACTCTCACATCAGCGAAAGCCTGACCAAAACCATTGTTTCGTCGCTAACCTCCCTATCAACGGCGCATTAGTGTGCTGGTGAGGACTTGGCGTCCTCCTCTGATCTGTTCGATTTTTTTTTTTTGCTGAACCAACGTTTCTCTTTTCTGGCTGTTCTGTCGGTATCAAGGACGCTTACTTGCTTGTAATAAAAATCAAGAATCTTTTCCGTATTCTCTTGGTTGCACTCCCCCATCCAACTAGTCCTAAATATGCTCACATGTCAGTGGGTTTCTAAATATCGGGTTGGTCCGGAGTTTTTTTGCATTACGTGACAAAGCAACGGTTGTTGCCAGAGACGTCTCACATACCAGGCGTCACCGAAGTTCATGGACCCAAGACATAGCGGGCTCACCCGGACAGAAGCTGTGGGCGAAAGCAGTCGATAACGGGACAATGGCGAGGCGGGCGGCTCGACATGAGGCAGGGCGAAATTCATGGCGGCAATAGTGGCTCGATGATTAGAGAAAAGGGAATATTCCTCGCTGGCCTGGCAAGGACGACAGATAGCTGTAGAGGAAACGGACAAGCATAGAGGGAGAAGCGAGAGAGCGAGCGCTAAGCTTGAAGATGGGTAAGTCCAGGGAGTGCCCGCCTGCCAGTCATGCTTTCGGCCGTTGATTCCTATTCCCTAGAGAGTAAAACGACCCCGCAGAAACCACTCGCTCGTTGCCTCTTGCCTGTGATAGGATCCGTGAGCTCATCGGGCGGCGTCGCAGCTGGAAGTAGTGCGTCATGGGCAGTCGAGTCGCCTGTTTTCACCCAAGAAGTCCATCATCGGAGTCAAAGATACCATTTTGCCTTTCTGGTCGCAGCAAGGACCTCTGCACACAAGTACATTGTCCCAGCCGACACCGAAAACCAAGGCTGGTACAAAATGAGAAACCCTCCGTCTATGACAATGACATGCTGAGGTTGACGATGAGCGATAAGCGATAAGCCGGACCGCCCCGCATCTGCATCTGCCATCAGGCTGCCGAAGTGTATCCGCGTCTGTCAGAGAGAAACCCTTTTGCTGTCGTGTTGCCCTCAAGGCAATAACGATTGACGAAACAAACCGAACCATCAACTCGGGCATGTTGTATTAGCGGCGCCCTGCAGCTGTTTTGTTGCGCCCGCTCAGTATGGGCCCCAGTAATGGTCTCTCACCAACCCGTCCCCTCTAGAGCCGCGCTCAACGCTCTCCGAGGTCTGATCTTGACTACCTCCTGTTCCGTTGTTCTTCTCGCCGAGGAACGTCGACGGCGACTGCAGATTGCCCGGACTGCCCTCGAAAATGCCAGGAAACTTCACTTGCTTCAAAATAACCGTGGTCCGACTGCCCTAACGGAAGTTTACGGTAACTGGGGCAGCCCATCCATCGCGACTGACGACGATGTCTTACCCACGGCGTCCCTTCCACGACCCAGGACCTCAACCCGCCGCAGAGGCCGTGCGCAATTGATAGGAAGTGGTCGAGCAGAAGAATCTTGCGAAGACCATGTCTGGTCATTGCAGCCAATCGCCCGAGCCGAGAACTACAACGAGCCTACCGAACCAAGCTGCGTCAATGGTGTGGACATGATCCGTTTCGACAAGTCGATATTGGCATTTTCGAGATCAAGAAGACCACAGTGTTGGAGATGGAAGGCTCCGCAAAGAATCCTTCGCCCATCCTTTTCCACTCATGCGGTATATCCGGCGGAGTCGGATGTCAGGTCTATTGAAAAGGAAGCCGACGTCGTCTTGACAGGAATCAACTCCCACGAGACAGCAATACTTGATGAAGAGTGGGTTCAAAACTCGCATCCGGTCGAAGCCGCACGACATTATTTGCAAAAGTCTGAGCATGGCGATCTCGATCCAGAACGTTGTTATGACGTTGCCGTTCCGGTTTTGGAGCGATTGCTGGGAGACTTGGAAGTTTCCAATGCCGGCGAAAATGTGCATTCCGAAATGTCAAGTCTTGCCAGGAGGATCTTGGACATTTTGGCATCTTCTAGGCCTCGTCGCCAGAAGACGGCCAAACAAGTTCAACGCCAAGCCATCCGCCTTTTCCGGATTGTTTCCGAGTGCAGTCCCCAAGATATTACGGCTACGTTGTCAAGCATACTCCCGTTGACAACAGATCCTTTGAAGCTTCTTGTGTACTTGACTATAGTGTTACAAAACAGCAGCCACTGCAACTCCCTCCGGGACGTTCTTCTTTTTTTATCGCAGGATTGTAAGCCATGTCCATGGGCACGTGGCAATTTAGTACATGACCTTCTGTTTCAGCATGCACTATGTGAGAGCGGCTTCTCTCAGATCAGGCAACTCTACTTGACACTCCAGGAATTCGGATTGTTCAGCGAGGTCGAGGTACCACAGCACGTTGAATACAGGATTCGCAAGTTGATGGTTGTTCTTGCTTTGAGAGCTGAGGAAGATTGCTTCGCAAAGGCGGAGCTCGAGAAGCTCGAGCGAATCGCGTCGGAAGACAGCACTTCCGACCTTCACCTGCAAAAGCACATCATAGTTAGGCTAGCCTGCAGCGGCAAATGGGATGAAGTCTCGTCTCAAATAGGAACTCTGAGAGACAAGGTGGATACTCAATGCCTTGGTTATCAGAAACTCGTTGCAAAAACCACGGACATATTCATGGCTCAAAGCCGAAACAATGACCAACTCGAAGCATTTCTCCGACAGGCCGTCACAGATTTCAAGCTCAAGCTCAAGCCTAGATGGTTCTATGCTGTGTTAAACGGGTACGCCGGCCGTCGCCAGGCGGACTTGGTATTCCCTTGGCTTGATTTCTGCCGCAGCAGCGGCCTATCAGTCAATACCTCATTCAATCAACGATTGCTTGTCACATGTCGCAAGTATTGGAGCTTTTCTCCGAAGACTGTACAGAGTCTTCAAAAGAGGTTAGGCCATAGCCAAGGCTCCGCAGCAAGCGAGTCGGCCGGAACCACTCCGGATGCTGGTTTCATGCCCTCTACAACACCCGCGAGCCTCCTAAGGCAGGCCGTTCTGGAACAATTGGAGAGTGAAAGCCCGGGTACGCAGGGTGCCAAAAGTCTGATCAGCTCGGCCTATGAAAAGGGTTACGATGTGAGCCAGGCACTCACGCCCTTGCTCCTAGTTCAGCTCAGGGGAGGCGAAGACCCGAGCCAGCTGGTCAAGGATGTCCTCCAAATGGGCATCCGAATTCAAGATAGCACATACAACAAGGCAGCTCAGGCACTTTCAGCCGGAGGCAACCATCGAGCGGCAGCGCAAATGTGCGAAATTGCGGCACGAGAAAATGGCAACGGCCAACTTTTGTACAACCAGTACAACTTTTCAAATTTAGTGTTTGCTTACACGGGCATTGCCAGCTACATGGCTCTGCAGTCAGTGCTGTCTACCTTTACGTCGGAAATACAATGGTGGCACGGCAGCCGAACATGCAAGGAGAGCATCAAGCTGGCCATGAAGACGATTGCCATGAGAGCAGTGGCTGATGGGCCAGACGGCGAGCTTCATCGGCAGGCTCTGGATCAGTTGGACAAGGCCCTACTGCATGTGAAGAGATGCCGTCCTAGAAAGGAGGAACGGCATGCTGTACTGAAAGCCCTTGTGGGCTTCGCAGGTGCGTTGCCGCCGAAGGGGTCCGACAAGAGCTCTTTCCGGACGAAGAAGGGAAGCGGCCACGCAGTGCAAGATGCGTGTACACTAGATGCTCGAAATGCAGACGATGATGCTGTGCGGTCAGTAGCCAGTGCGTCGGGCTGATTGTGCTTTAACTGATATGGGTTTATATACTACTATGTATGTGTTTTATACGTACTAGACATCTAGCGGTGCGTGATACGGAAAAAAAAAAAGAAACAGAAAAAGAAAAAAAGAAAAGAAAGCGGTGAAACAAGTACAAGTGTCAAGACACAAAGACGGAAAAGTCCTCCTGCCCAGAGACAATCTCCTCCGCAGGCGGCAAAGAACACACATGGGTGGGCCAATTGTGTGTGAACAAGCCGTCAAGCAGCAACTATCGGGAATTCACGGCGAGGCAAGGCACCAAGGGAAAGACCGGGGGAAAAATCGAACCATGAAAGGGGGGTCTGCGCTCTCATAACAGACAGGGATCAACGAGTGACAGGAGAAAAAAAAAAACAGTCTGATGTTCGATGTTCACTCGCCTGTCACATGCGCAAGCAGGAACGACGTCGAATGTTCCGTTGAACTACGCGGTCCATGGTTCGATTTCTGGGCGCGGGCCACCACGAGTGAGAGCCTCCCATTGGGTGGCTGGCCTCGGCACGTGCTCCATCGAGCTATCAGACCCCCACCCATAGCGTGGACGAAGGCCAGGAACCCCTGGCTGACTGATACGGGGCGGTGGACCTCTTGGCGTTCCCACCAAATTTCGAGTTGAGTTGGAAAACCACCAGCCAATTTGCAAGCACGTGAAGATTGGTGGTCTGTTCTTTTATAAAGTATACCTTATTCTTTCTTTTCCTTTTTTTCCCGCTCGTATTTCTATCTGCTGTTTCGATGATTTGAACCGCCCATCTCCGGTATATCATTCGATAAACGAAGGAAAAGTGAAAAAAACGGACAGAACAAGCCGAGTGCATTGGGTTGTCTTTTTTTTTATTTTTTTATTTTTTTTTTTGGCACCGCCACCCCTCCCGATCACCAAACCCCTGCCCGCGTGCTTGAGATCCGATCCTTTGGTTCCCCCCCCCCCCCCCACCCTTTGCTCGCCACTTCCCTTTTCGACTCGACCACAGGCCGCCTGGCTCCCTCTTCTTCATCTGCAACACGACGTCGATCGATTGACTACCGGCGGACACGGCGAAACAAAAACACATGCACCCAAGCATAAAGTCCCCAATGGCGACAAAGCACATACCCGCGACGGCTGATGCCCGCACACGGCGCGAGCAGTACCATGAGGCCGAAGTCGTCGTCGTGGGCGCGGGCATCTTCGGATGCGCCATCGCCTTTGCCCTCGCCAACCAGGGTCGCTCCGTCATCCTCCTCGAGCGCTGGATGAAGGAGCCGGACCGCATCGTCGGCGAGCTGCTGCAGCCTGGCGGCATCGCCGCCCTCAAGCGGCTGGGCCTCGGGCACTGCGTCGAGGGCATCGACGCCATCCCCTGCAAGGGCTACAACGTCATCTACAACTCGTCGCCGACGCTGATCCCCTACCCGACCATGGACGAAAACGGCGAGGTCGTCTACGCCTGGGGCGGGACGGGCAAGGAGGGCAAGCGGCCGGAGGGCCGGTCGTTCCACCACGGCAAGTTCATCACGCAGCTGCGGAGGTCGTGCCTCGGCCACGAGAACATCACGGTCGTCGAGACCGAGGTGGTCAAGACGATACAGAGCGAGTGCGCGGAACAGACGCTGGGCGTGGAGACGCGCACGACCAACAAGGAGACGGGGGAGAAGAAGTCGGACTACTTCTTCGGCCAGCTGACCATCATCGCCGACGGGTACGACTCCAAGTTCCGGAAGCAGATCACCAGCACCAAGCCGACGGTCAAGAGCAAGTTCTACGCCCTGGAGCTCATCGACACGGAGCTGCCGCAGGACCACTTCGGCCACGTCATCATCGGGAGCCGCAGCTATCCCACCCTGCTGTACCAGATCGGCACCCACGAGACGCGCGCCCTCTTCGACGTGCCGCTGGGCATCCCGGAGGCGTCGCCCGCCGCCGGCGGCGTGCGCGGCTACATCAAGGACGTGGCCATCCCCGCGCTGCCGCCATCGGTCAGGCCGGCCGCGCTGAAGGCCATGGAGGACGGCAGGATACCGAGGAGCATGCCCAACAGCTGGCTGCCCCCGACCAAGCAAAACTCCAAGGGCCTCATCCTCCTCGGCGACGCCTACAACATGCGCCACCCCCTCACCGGCGGCGGCATGACGGTCGCCTTCAACGACGCCCTGCTCCTGTCGCAGCTGATCGACCCGTCGCGCATACCCAGCCTCGAGGACACAAGGGCCATCGGCGACGCGCTCGCCGTCTTCTACTGGCGCCGCAAGAACATGAGCTCCATCATCAACGTCCTCGCCCAGGCGCTGTACACCCTCTTCGCCGCAAACGACCGCCAGCTGCGCGCCCTCCAGCTGGGCTGCTTCGCCTACTTCCAGCGCGGCCACACCGACGGGCCCTGCGGCCTGCTGGGCGGCATCATCAAGCAGCCCGCCGTGCTGGCCTACCACTTCTTCTCCGTGGCCTTCCTGGCCCTCTGGCTCAACGCCCTCGCCGTCATGGGCTCCCATCCCCTCGGTGTGCTCAAGGCCCCGCTGGCCCTCATCGACGCCGTCCTGATCCTCTGGAAGGCAAGCTGCGTCTTTCTCCCGCTGGTGTGGCGCGAGGGTTTCCAGTAGGAGAAGCGTCTCCTGTTACGTGGCAATGGTAATGTTTGATATCAAAGCGCGGCGGGAGGACAATGAAAAAAAAAAGAAAAAGAAAATGGCGTTCTTATTTTATTTTTATTTTTTATCCTTTCTTTCTTTCTTTCTTTCTCCTCATCTTCATCTCCCTCATCTTTCATCTTCCCTATTGTAAAACAAAAAACAATCTCCCCCAAATACAAGATGAGGAATCATCCTCATCTCGGTCCGTTTCTTTTTTCTTTTCTTCGCTAGGTGCAAGAGACGCGACTCCACACGTTTTCCTCCTCTTCTTTCCCTCCTACTCCTCCTCCTCCTTCCTCTTCTTTCGCTTTTTTTTTTTCCTAATTCGAAATTCACAACGGGCTTCTTGTGTATATGTTTTCTTTTCTTTTCTTTTTTTTTTTTTCATCGTGTCATCTTGTCTGTCCTTTCTCGGCAGGGGGGGAGGAGGGTGGAGAAAAGTTCGCGATTGCTCGTCGGGCAGCTTTTATGTTGTGATACACTAACTAGATATTATTAATTATAATGGCATTGTGGCTTGAACGCGCTGTAAAAGGGGGGGGGGGGGGGAGCATGGCATGTCTTGCATATGGGCCGGGCGAGCTTTTCAGCCCTTTTTGTTTTTTACTGTCGTGTCTGTTATGCTGTGTTGGTATGTGGCACTTGCGGGGATGTCACTTTGCAAATCTGGTGGCTCTTGGTTCGCGGCATGATGGGGGGGGGGGGGGGGGGGGGGCCGTTCATGTCCGA